>CM021323.1:10437082-10560491 GCA_010645155.1 Tigriopus japonicus
CTACAACTGATCTCAAATCCTGGGTTAGGACAGAGCCCATGAATGCTCTTGAAAACATACAGTATCAGATACCTTTCATACTTTCTCTGAGTACTGTACAACCCTAACTTCTGGAGCCTCTCCCAATACGAGAGCTCTCTCATCCTGTGATGTTCCTAGTAAAACATCTTTGGACCTGCTCGACCTTTTGCAAACCTGCTGAACTCATTGGGGCCCAAATGGGTGAGGCATATTCAAGATGCGGCTGGACAATCGACTTGTACAGAGTTAGCATCGTAATACTATCTCTGGACTTGAAAGTGCGATAGATCCAGCCGCACGTTTGAAATGCCTTCCCCACTTTCAACTGGATATGCTCTTCAAACTCTCCATCATCTTGGACGACAACTCCCAAATCTCTCATGGACGATACCTGCTCAATATCACAACCTCCATTGTCTTTGAACGGAACATCTAATTTTGACGCCCCATACGTCATTGTGCGGAATTTCACCCCGTTCAATGCCATGTTACTCTGACCAACCCAAGAGTAGATTTTCTCCAAGTCCTCAACAAAACATTTTGAGTCCTGACCGTTCCTTCCGTAAACTAATTTTGTGTCATCAGCATATGAAGAAATACTGGCTTTTGTTCTAAACTTCTGGAGAGGAGCAATAAAGAGAATAAACAAGAGCGGACCTAAAATTGAACCTTGCGGAACACCTGACTTGACATCATACTTGCCGCTAAAAGATCCTTCAATTTTAACTATCTGCTTCCTTTCGCTCATAAAACTATCAATCCAAGTCAGGACCTTACCCTGGACCCCAAACTCTTTGAGTTGATCAAGCAAAAGACCATGATCTACCTTATCAAAGGCCTTTTGGCAATGTCAAGATAGACTACATCAACTGACTCGTGACTTTCCAGCCCTTCAATGATTTGCTCAATATGATCAACCAATTGGGTTACTGTACTAAAATGAGCACGAAACCCATGCTGTCCAGAAGGAATTAAATCATGGACTTCCAAATAATCTTCAAGCTTGGACTTCATAATCTTCTCAAAAACCTTTCCAACGCTGGAGGTCAGAGTGAAAATTAAATCTCATAAAAACTCATTCAACATGAAGACCTGCAAACCTCACAAACACACCTTGAATAGGACAAATCAAAGTTAGTTTGGTTGCATCTGGGATGATCGAGAAGATGCAAGGTCCGTGATAAAGAGGGACAAAGATGGTTGCAAGATTTTTTGTCTAATGCTGACTAAAGTTGTCAAATTTGATCGTATAGAAGTAACGGTTTTGAAAAATCAACCAAGCAAAATTAAATGCACTTAATTCAAATATTGTAATACACGGATTTAATTGTGCCTTTAGTTTTCCCCCTCTTTATTTCATTACGCAACTAGAAAACTACAGCCTATGAACTTTGGAAATTGGCCTCCTTTAGGTCATCATCAAATTCTTATTGTACTTGGCATTGGAAATTTTTATGGAGAAAAACAGTATTTGAGTCTTTATACTCATACAATAGTACTAGTAGGCAATAGTAAAAAAAAACACTTCACTTGAGTTGCAAGCAATGGGTGGCCCAAATCAAGCCTGTAAACAAATCAATTACGAATTGTGACGTTTGGACTGTTTTCGCCAGAATTCCTCGCTTGTTTGATTCATCTTGAATGATTGATGTACAGGGATCGAAAGAATTTCATTCCATGGAAGAATTGGACGTATCTACTGATGGATTTCGGGTTCGAGTCTTGTCAAAAATTTTCCATTTTGGTCCTTAAGGGCCAAAAAGCTTACCACCATAAAAGTTATCAAAGGTAAAGGAGAATACCTAATCACCCAGTAAAATATGGCAGCATTGCCAACTCGAAGTCCATTATTATGGCTACTATTTTGATATAACTGAAACTTGATTTTTGCCCTATTGGTCCTTGCTTAGGTCTTTCATCAAACAACCTACCTATTTGAAGAGCAATTAAACTTCCGAGTCAAAAATGGAAACACTCCCAACTAGAAATCCATCACTAGTCGTATGACTGTATCAATAGGACTGAAAATTTTGATTCGAGTAATCGTAAGGCATGATACCAAGCCTAGATACACGCAATCCATGATCAAAGAACAATTTTCGGTACTTATTTCAACAAAGACTCAGGAGACCAAACCTTTTTCATGGGCTAAACAGTTTTCTGTATTTTGTACTAGCGTTTTGTACAAGCAATTTTTTTTCTTATTGGTTCTAGTCCAAGAAATCAATCCTGTCCACCGTAGTAACATATGTACCAAAATCGCCATTGTTCATTTCCCCGTCCTCAATTGTCAGGTAATGGGTTGTCATGAAGTAAGTTGGGTCGTCGGTCGTTTCTCGGTTGATGGCTTGGTTGGATTGGGCAGGGTCCTTTAATCTTTGTGCTAGCGTGGCGTCAGACCTCGTGGATAATAACGATAATTGAGGGCGTTTTAAGGAGGGGGATCCAACGAGTTTGTGGTCGCTTTCATGTCAGGCCGTCACATGTACAGAAACTACTCGGACACACAGAAAAAATTCGCTCCAGACTTGACTTGTTTGGAGAGCAATGCCCCCTTGACCTACTGACTGAGTGACTGACTGACTGAGTATGTGTGTGAGTAAGTGACGAAGCCACGAAGTCATTCGTTGAGAACTTGAGTGTGCATGCTTGCTTGGTGCTGCTGTTAAGGGAGCTTCGCGTTCATTCCCCCCGTTCTTTCCCTTCCCTTCGTACTTGTTCTCATGATAGAGGGCTCACAGGAGAGAAGCGCCGGGCTTTGACGAGACATCCTTTGCTCTGCAGTGAGTTTGAAGGAGAAACGGCTGATCAGCTAGAACACTAACGTTTCTGAGTGTATGTAGTGCTCTATTTCATTGTACGGTAAATTGGAAGACGTCGAAAACATCAAGACGAGAAGCCTGTCTCTCTTTCCCGGTTTCGGAGCCAAAAGAAACTCCGGAATTCGCCCTATTATTTAAAATTCAGAGGTTATTGGCCCTGGTCTACTTCAAACTTGACAAAATAATAATTGATTTTTACTTTTAACTATCTGCGATTTGGAGGAATTCTGTCGGGAATAGAGATCGCCCATTGTTAGAATATGCAAACGAAAAATCCAAGAGAAGGTCATGATAAAAAGAGTTGCGTCGTGATCTACCCCATGCCAATTTTCGTGCAAGCGGCTCATTATTTCTGGTAATTGAACATGATCTCCAAAGTACATTTGAATTTTGTAACGGATCTTGGCATTCAAAGCCGTTTCGCCAATCCGAATGCTTAGAAATTGCAAAAAAGTCATTGTCTATGCGAATTATTGTGTGATGTCTAATCTGGATCTTGTGAAGTACAAAAGTTTGTCTTTGTTCCCAATTTGGAACAAATTCGAAAAGATTTGGTCCCATTTTTCAGTGTGGCTAGTTAGGGCTTTGACAATAGCGATGCTGTCAAGTCAGATTGTTCGCGAACAGCGATATATTAGGATGTATCATTTGAGATGACACAAAAACGGATGTTCCACGAAGAGGGAAAGGAGACGAAAGAAGAAGCCTTTGCGATAAGAATAAAGACACGGCTAAAAAAGGCTCGGAGAAACTGAGAGGAGAATGTGTCGGAGGTCAATGGACTTGACTGGCTTCGATTTCTTGTCACACCGATGCTGTTGCTGTTGCTCGTGCTGCTTCTCTTGTTCTTTCTCTTTCTCTAAAGTTGAACGTTCTTCATTCACAGTTCGCCGAAAAATACGGCTTCGTGGAACTCTACCCGAAGAGAAACGACATCTGGAGCTCGAGTTGACATCTTTGCTTCATTCTATAGCTTCTGAGAACCAATTTTACCGAATAGATAATACCAATGTTCGATCAAATTGATTTCGAAATGTATACATTGCTGGAACGTACTTGTCGTTCCTCTGGAATCTATAGGCCCTACTTTCTTTCAGATTTTCGTTTCCTGGAGTACGTATTGAAGTAGTGTATCGATTGAGTAGGCCACGACTGCCGCTCTTGCGACAAGAGGATCACTTCCTCCAATCCGTGCTCTGCTCCGCATGTTGTTTGGTGCATTGCTTGATCGAGGCACAAACGACGCCATATGGAGGGGATGGAGAAGGAAGGATCGAGGATGGGCCTTAGGTCTACAAAAATGTCTGTGACTGCACAATGTTGGGTGCGAAGAAGTAGTAGTAGTAGTAGTAGCAGAAGTAGCAGGGGCAGTAGGAGTCGTAAGAAAAGTCGTACTGCTGAGACTTTGTGGACGTCTTGAAAATGCTGCACTCTGCCCTCTGTCTACTGGACATGGCCATATAGCAATACATAGTACATACGTATTGTAGCTATCACATGGCCTGCTAGCTGGCGTGTGGACCAAGTAGAACCGTATGTGAATGGATGTGATCTCTTGGAAGAGAAAAGAGCAAAGAACTTGAAGTCAATGCACCCAAGTCACTCTCGCTTGCTGGATCCACGTAAGAGGGAAAGAGGGAAAAATGAAAGTTCTCTCTTTCTCTCTGGCTTCTCGTCCGACAAAAAAAGGGGACCTCGGTTTTTTTGCTGGTCTGTATCATGACTCATGACAATCCAAATCAAATGGTTTCAGAGCCTATAGGCAGACAAACCCTAGTCACTCACGATCTGTATACGTAGGAAGCGGTTGAAATTGATAATTATACCGTGGCGGCTCAACGAATCGGCCCAAACAGGACTGGATAGTGTCGTAACCACCCCAGAGATGGCGCTCTCATGCACATTATGGAGTTTTCTTTTCTGTCTGAAAAAGGAAATTCATATCCTCAAATCGGTAATGGAATCTTTCATAGATATTTTTTTTAAATTAAGCATACCACATGTGATAATCTCATTTGAATAGCAGGCAAGATGTACTTGCCTTCAAGTCTCAACAACGAGCGAGGTAGATTCTAGACTTTGGACACTGAATCGGCGCTTTTCGTGTGAGTGTGTTTTGTTTATTTCAGGCTTTAACAGATGTCTTAAGCACTGACTGAGTACACTACGTCGTGCCAACTGGGGTGCTGCATTTTTTGAGGTAATCAGGTCATTAACCCCAGAAAGTTGTTGCCGTTGTCGTAGCAGTCGTTCCCTACAATTATTACGACAATCCCTTTGTTTGCTTGCGGTCGTTTTTTATCTCGAGCATTTGCATCCTCGGAACCGATTTGTCGTCCACATCGTCCTTAATTTCGGAATGCCGACTTCTGTGAAGACTTCTCTCAGAAGATTCATTTCACGCTTGTTGTGAATTACTCACACTCTCTCTCTTGAAAGATAGTTAATATTTTAATTCATAAAGTCAGATATATATACTAAAGAAGGTTCTCTGTAAAACAAGGCAAGAGGTTATTGCCCTTTTTGAACTCGAATGTTTAAAGTGAAATCTCCATAAAAGTCTCTTTGTAAAGTTGAAATGAACAAGAACTGGATGATTGTGTAAGAACCTTTAATTGGGTTTTCACTTCATGTTCCATTGGGGCAGTCATTCCACTTTGAATTGCATTCCTCTGGATTCTCGTTCGTCCTTTACCTCTTGGTTTCGGATGCCAATCCTGCTTGGTATTCAAATGGAAATGAGAAGCACACGTACTACGTGGTTCCATGTAGCTAGGTAGCCTCATCCGAGAAGCATAGAATTATTGCTTGGGTCATTCCAGTAATCAGAGGGGCCTCTTCATCTCATCTACAATACACCACGTACAACCAACATTGATGCTACCACGGTTGCTTCATCCTTGTCCAATTTTGACCCAACGAAGCTTGATTCCTTTGATCAAGCGTGTCCTGACCCTTCATTATTCAATCTAGATTTCTCGTGCATTGACCCCCTCACGCCTCGTCGTCTAGGCATATCACAAATTGTTTCTCTAGATACCATTACATTTAAAGGAAAACCCTTGATAGCCAACAAAAATTGCCAAAGAGAATGTGTGTTTCTCGTATTTTCATGAATCGCCAGAAAATAAGCATTGCGTTACGTTTCTCGTGGTGAAATTGGAGCCGTTTCGGAGCGAACAAAGAACTCTGAAGTCGACTCGAGGTTGAGCGATTCTGGGAAAAATGTGGCGGAACCTCTTTGTCCGTGAAGGATGTGGGAAATTTTTGTCTTTTTTTTTGTCGTGGTCAAAGGAGGAGATTCTTTCAAAGGAATACGCCAACCCACACCAATCTGTTCCTATTGTTGTTTTCTGATGTGGGGCTTGGTAAAATTGGCTGACATCTGCTATTTTTCGACCTCCAATCAAACTCGCAATTTGCCCAATTCACCTTTGGCACGTTCGACCCTGTATTGTAAGTTCAGTCTGATTTGAACTGGCTTAGATTGTGAGCCTGAACTTCATGCCATGAACTTTCATTTTTTACGTCATTGCATTCTGCATTTATAATTATGAACCCGGTTTTTTTCAGGGCCAAGAGTCGTGGAGGCAAATGGTGTGGTGTGCAATGTAGTGATACGGCCCTTCATCATTAATCACCTAATCCCTGGTGAAGGTAAAGTTTGGAGGCAATACAGACCTACCGGTACACACCGACACCCAAGCCGATTGATTGACGAATGTAGTATTCCGCTCCTTTCGTCAATACTTTCGAAGGGACCTATGGATGAAGTGGATATACCTACCTTTTACACCCTGACACGAAAGTTGTGTCGTAATCTTACTTTGAATCTAAATATTAAAGCCATGCGTGGACAGTTTGGCACGATCTAACATTTCGTGTGCCCTCACTAGTTTCTAGAATATTTTTGCATTAGTTTAGGATGCAACGTCAGGAGAAATGGGTGAGAAATTATTGCTGGAACAAAATATCACTTTGATGTCCCGTGTTATCTTCATGCAGCGGCCTTCCTTGCTTTGAACTATTGTAAAAAAAGCAATGAATGGCAGGAATCGAATTTTAATCAATCCTGGCGAGAGGAGAATGATTTGGGAACAACTCCAACCAAAACAACTTTAATATTCCCACCCAACATGATTCCAGAGCTCATAAAATATCGACCGTTCATCAACATTTTAGGCAAGTGAAAGACACCTTAAAAACTGCGGACAAACGTTGCGTTGAGCCGTCCCCACTTTTTAATTTGATCGATAGCATCCAAAACAGCATTTCCATGGATAGAAAGACTAGTTGTGGACAGATTGGATGTCAAGTCGTTCAAATCTATTCTTATGAAATAAAATTATATTGATTCAAAATTATGACAAAACTTTCATGTCAGGGTGTAATAGTCGGTGCACAAGGGAACATGGACGTCTGGATGCTCTTGGTTGGTCATGACCGGATGCGATCTTAATGGTTCCAGTCCTCCAGTGATGAAAGACGGAAAGACGGATGAACGTTTCTTCGGACACGGCAACAGTTCACTTGCTCAGCTCTCTCCAATGGACGGACAAGAGAGATAAAACTTGAATTTCCTTAATCCATTAACGAGCCCAGACCCTATTACCCATGCATTATGACTATTATCCCCGCATTCATGGCTCATTGCATCCATCGTTAAGTGGCTGAGGAAGGGTGATCCTAAAGCCAACGAACGGGTTTCACCTGACTCTCAATGGCATCTCTGTAAAGTCCGCAAACTGGATGTACCGTACACCATACCATGTACTACGTACGTACAATGCATTGCTAAAGCAACACTATTGTTGTTCCTTGACAGTTTCCTCAATGATGTTGAAAAGCTGTTCAACGAGGGCCGCCGATTATGATGCCAATAAAGTGATAAACCCATGAAATACTCCTTCATGTCTAATTGAAGAGCTTCAAGACGGAAACAACAGATCATAAAGGACCAAGTAGATGTGACGCACTTGGAGTGTAATCTTCATTTCCCTCCGTTGGCCAAAAGGATACACACAATCTCATGCTGCTAAAGGGACCATATTGTAGGCATGCATTAGTGGCGTTTACGTTTAACGATGAAACATGGCGGTTCCTCCTTGAAATTGGTAATATCTTGAGAAACAAAGCGATCCCTCAGTCTCAAGACTCCCGATCATGATTCCGAGGAAGAACATTCGGATGTCAGATGGAGACCGCGTCAACTAACTCGACTCCATTTAATGAATGGAGGCCATAAACCAACTTTGATGCGTCGACCTGCTCCATCGGACATTTGTCAAACCAATGAGAACACACGGCATCATAAAATTGGCATTGTTCTTGAGTCACCACCCGAGTCAAAGATTCCTCGTCGAATACTTCAGCTTCATACGATTATTAGGTATCATACCGTAATTATCATGCAGAAGGAGTTGATGTCTATCGATTAATTCGGCTGCATGAAGAGGTGGTTAGTGGGAATAATACGTTGTCATTGGTTTAGCCGCTTTACAATCGACTAATGGCTCAAGCTACTCCTAATGATGATAATGATGACGATCTTTTTCTGTCACCTGAATGCTCCCAGTAGGTTGGTTCGTGTTGTGGCTTTCGAGGGTGAGATGGTCGGTGGTTGTGGTGTTAATCTGCATTTTAGATTTCATTAGCGTTTATGTGCGACTTCCGTTGGGATCCCCAAGGAAACGCTCAACCTGAGAGATTCCCGCGTCCATAAGTGACACTGCACTCGCGTGAAGTGTCTCGATCCAATTAAAAAGTAACATACACGATCAATTTTGGCATGCGATTTTGATATGAAGCAAAGTGATTCATTAGCTCTACTTAACAAGCTTTCAATGTCAAGCTTATTTACCTTCAGTTTGACGAGGACCTTAATATTGGGAAATC
This sequence comes from Tigriopus japonicus, assembly GCA_010645155.1. NCBI lineage: Eukaryota > Metazoa > Arthropoda > Copepoda > Harpacticoida > Harpacticidae > Tigriopus > Tigriopus japonicus. Next base: position 10,445,821 of record CM021323.1, read on the forward strand.
ATGTTTGCCGCATCTCAAACTCAGTCATTTTTATCTCGTAAAAATGTGCCATCTCCCAGCCCAAACAAAGCCAGTTGAAAGTGTCCCATCACTCCATATTGAGTGGAAACATGTCGAGCAAAAAAATGGCGAGGACCTAAAAGCACTCACACCATCAAAGTGGTGCTTTTCCTCGGCCTGAAACCCGGCTTATTCTAAGAGGGATGAGTACCATGAGACAAAGATGGCTTTACCGCACCAAATATGAATTGTTTTGTCCTCTCAGTTGCGGAGACCCATCATTAGGCTCATTTTACCCACATAATGTGCTCCCCATATGGAGACCAAGTCGAGCCGAGCTGACTTCACAGATCCTCCATGCATTATGAGCATGGGATGGGTGGGTATCTTTGTGTTGCCCTCGTTGTTGCGGGGTGTGACTGAGATTCGTTTTGAATACTTGAGATTCTTGTGGGAGCCACACAAACTGGGGAGGCAGGCACGAAGGCAGGCAAGTATTCATCGACGCCGAGGGTGGCCCCCATCGATTTGTTTTGTTCGAAGCTGACACAGATTATATTGATTGGATTTGACCTTCAGATCGTCAGACCCTTCCCTCTTGCTGAAGGGCAGAGGGGGGACAAAGATGGATAAGTTACGTGGAGGAGTAGGATCACTTTTGCTTTCCGGCTTTCCGGTTTCCACTCGAATGCACGAATATTGATTGTCTTCTTTTCCGACCTAATATGTATGCTATATCGCGGGATCCCCGGGAATAATCTGTTCCGCTCACTTCGTCCGAATTTGCTCTGGTCGTATTAGGCTCGGGAAGGATCCCCAATGGTCCACATTACACTAAAATACGCTCGTTCGTGCTCAAGTGATTTTTGAATGGTATTTGATGACCTTCTAATGAAGAATAAAATCAGCAGCCCACACGAGTCGGAGAAAATACGACGTTGCCGCTGTTTCATGAGGGTGGTGGAAAACCATACCAAATCCATCCCAAGCTCCGACAACCAATGGACCATGGCCAAGCATCCATCCCGAGTGCCATAGTCATCGTCGTCGTCCACATAATAATACCCTTCCCTAATGTTGGCCAACTGAACTGGACCCCAATAAGGAGCGACTCATTAACTGTTCATGTCCCGACTTGGTATTGCTCTCCCTAGGTACACATTTGAAGGGATTCCTGATCTTTTTGGGATGGCGTTCTCGACCATCCAATTACCATCCAACAATGTGACGAAGGCCATTGAAGTCAGTCCAGGATAACTTTGTTAACTGAATTTTTTTTAAAAATCCCCTTTGCCTTGACCGACTGAAATAAAACTCTGTTTTCTTTTGTTCTTCGAAATGAACACGTGCTCAACTTGATGAAACGAAATTGGAATCCTCGCATCGTGTTCCATGTAAGGTAACACGATTAGCTGAAAGTGCAGCTTCCGCTTTTGCTGAAAAGGCGAAACTTGCTTTCTGTTTTTCACATTTTCCAATGTGAAATCCCTTTGTGAAACTGACCCATGAAACAAACTACTGTTTTTATGTAAATATTCGTTTGTGGCGATATATTTGCAAGTGCCTCAAAAAACATTCCAATCAAAAAGCAATAATTTCAGACAAATTCTGCAATGTCAAACCATTTATAGTTTTTTATCATAAAAGTTTTAAAGTTCCATTTCCAGAACAAAATTAATTCATGTGAGAATATTATATTTTTCCTTCTCATCTACTACAAACTTGAGGATACCACAAGCACCTATATGTTCTCCAAAGCTCAGGAGAAAGTTTTTTTTCAATCTCAAATCATTTAATGGTGTGGCTCCAAGGTAATGAGTGAGTCACTCTCAGAGTCAGTCAATGTCTTTGTCTGTTCACGAGCACTCGAACGATTTACTATGCCATCCGTCCTCATGACAGATAATTGAAAAATTACATTACCCTCGCCGTTCACAAAAGTTCAACTGGGATGGGACAAAGAAGCTCGACTTTCTGCATTCTCCTAGGGATCATTCCTCTAAGCTTCTGCTTGGTCTTTTCGATCCACCAGGATGAATATCCACCGGGGTCTGAAACGTGCCCTCACCCGGTTCTCTCCAAGTCCTTCTTCCATGCTTGTATGTGGGACAGGCTGATGGATCGAGCAAGTGCAACAAAACACCAACGCCATCTTGTTGCCCCACCCTAATTCCCCATTGCATGCTGCACGAGGTTGGCCTCCTCTTCATTCTCATTCTTCTTCTTCTTCTTCGCCTTCACCCGGTCTCCATAAGTAGAAGTATTCGGTTGCGAACAAGTCCCCCTTCTTTCCATTCGAAATTTATTCGACTCATCATCGTCCTTCTGTCTGTGCACAAAAAGAGCGACTCAGACAAGAAAAGGAGGGGGATTTCCCCTCCCAGGGGTGAGAGAAGGGGAATTCTTTGATGGTGTCCCTACCCCCGAGGCCAAGGGCAATCGAGAGCTCGTTGCCTTCTCCAACCAACAAAGCCAGCCAGCACCCACATGTACAGTGTGCACTAGTTTGCGTGTTCAGTGTGCACTTCACTTTTAAAGCCCGGAATTCTATGGCATCGAGATATTTAATGTTTGCAATTTGAATTGTGTCCATTTCATCCCTGTAATTATTCCTTTTGTAGTATTGAAAAAAAATAGATGCGACAATGATGTTGTTGGAAACTTATTGATTAAAGTAATGAAGGTGTAGAACATTTTTGACATTGCAACCAATGGTAGGTGAAAATTAGCCTTTAATTCCTCATTTACATTTTAACACCCCTGAAACATCTATAATCTATTTTTGATCGAATGGGAAGACGGTTCATTAAAAATTCCGGCTCTAAAGATTACATTTAGAAAATTGGAATTGTGAGGGCTGGTGCAGTGGGAAGTGCACCACCAACGAGTCATTCGTTTGTTTCCCGGATGGATTTTCGTTTCGAACTGGCTTGCCCAAGCCCTCCACGCCCACATGCTCACTCTCTTCCTTAATACTCGCGTGTGTCCGATATTTTTTGAAGAATTGAACGAGGGGGGAAAATTCCCTCCCCCGAAAGATGGAGTGAGGGGAAGTTTTCTTTGTTCGTTGATGCACCCACTCACTTTATCAGCCAATCTAAGGCCGAGCATTGATTTTTGTTCTAAAAAGCGTCCCAGCCAAGAGTTGTCATTTTTTCAACATGGGAACAAATCTGATCCTTCGAAAGTAAATTGGTTGGGCTGGGAAAATGCTTAACCAATGTCATTAAACTTGCTTTGAGCTAAAAAAAGCTTCTTTAGATGAAGGTGTGCCTTCTATTCAAGTTTCAATGCATTTGAAAACGGAGATTGAAAGAAGGCTTGTGACAAGACATGAAACGAAGACCTTCAATGCCGAGAAAGAAGCCTTAATAGTCAAAATTCGTCCTTGATCGCCCATTGAGAGAGTTCAAAACTACATATTTGAATGGGAATAGAACATTGGAGAATGACTAGATATCATGTACCACTTGCAGATGCAAGAGAATCTTTGAAATAAAAAAACAATAAAAAGGTGCTGACAAGATCTTTTTTGAGTCTGAATGAAATTGTTGAGTGCCTCCTGTATAGCTTAGTTGGTTGGGTGACGAGACTGGCTTTCAATAACATCTACCACCTAGATCAATGATTGGTCATTTGCTCCTTTGGCAAGAAGATTGGAAGGATGACTGGTCGATTTGAATCCATTTCCTTTGTCAGTCGCATAATCAATGCCAGAGTTCCATTTTGGAACCAAAATCGAAAGACGACTCATGTTCTACGTACGTTCTACGAGTAAGTCGTTTGGCTCTCATAGAAACACGCTGACTACGGATCCAAAGATAAAAGATAGCGAAGAGGTCAGCGTGAAGATGAGACGGCAACAAAACTGCCCGAGTTTCTTTCTATTCCTTGTTTTCCTGGGTGTCATTGGCCATTGAAGTCGATGGGGAATGGGGCGAGGCGAATTCGCTCCTGGCCGTGAGGATGACGATGATGATAATGATGATCCAGTACAAAATCACTACATACAATCACGTTCTGTTTCCAGCTCGAGGTGCATTGAGAGAAGTGACGAAAGCGTCATTGGTGACTTCCTCCTCAGGGATCGTTCGTTGCTGATGATGAGGCAAACGTACGAACGAACTTGTTCACCAACATAGAATATATAGTATAAGGGACAGGCAGAAGACGAGGGAGGCCAATTGGATGGTGGTGGTGGTGGTGGGATTATGTATTCTGATCCCTGACTTTACCACATTTATCAGTTCATCCCGCGTGGGTTGCCAGCGGTTAGCCTAGGGGGCTCAGATTCGAGTTCTCACCGCAATGTCAGACTTGGACTAATAATAAATGACTCTGACGTGTACGTGTACTAGTTCTTGCACAAGCACCAACTATGATAGTGGTGAGAAGCCTAGGGACGATGGCTCTCTGAATGTATGCTACCACAAAACGTAGCGACAGTAAGTGCATAACCGTGTCATGCTGGGTGCGTTGAGAGAAATGGGAAAATAATTCATTTGCATGCTATTGAATAGGCGTTTAGCGTCATAGCGTTTCTTCAATATTTCTTTTAAACAATGGTTGTAATAACCATTTAAGAGACTTTGATTGTGCTATTAAATAGATTAAAACTGATGCTCTTGATTTTAATTTCACACTTCCTTATTTACGAAGTTGCAGAAATGGCTTTTCTAAATCATTTCGGGCTTGCCAATCGCCATTCGAGCAAAATGTCAGTTTGATGGTGGAAAAATTTGACATTGTTGTTGTTGTATTGGTTGCGGATTTTCTACTACCGCTACAAGGAATGCGATTCCCTGTAACCAAGGATTTCTCCCGACAGCTTCAATCCGACCCCCAACAGGATTCGAACCTACGCCGTCAGGGGAAGCACTTACACTCGGCTCTTATAAGAACGCATTAGTACACTCCGGCTTTTGAATTTATAAATCCATCATGTTTTTTAATCGAATTTACATTTTGAGGGAAATACCATGAGGATACAAAGCACTATATGTTGCCAAAATGTGCTTCAAATAGTTTTTGGTTTCAGTTGAAAACTTATCTGGAACGCCATAGAGTTCCCTCCTACAACTTGCTTTCCCAAGTTGAGAGACATAAAAAAAAGTGAATTTTGGAATTTTTAAAAAGGTTTTTAGGTTACCATATCTTTTTTTATGAGAATTAATATGCTCATGAACAAAGTTTGTGCAATTCATTGCTTAAATACTAGGAAAAATAGAATCTCAATTTGGTTGCGGTTACTCCATCGGCAATTCCGGTTTTTAAATTTACCAAGTATTCATCCGGGCTTGGCCGCCAAAGAAATTGAGCGCATTCATGAGCATTCTAATGCCTTTTTCCTGATTTCAAAGCGCACCCGGTATTGACGAGACTGAATGTAATTGGGGAGTCATGCAGCTGCGTTCTCTTAATGTGATATTGCACATGCAAGGCAGCCATAAAAAGAGATTTATGGGTTCCATTACAATATTGAAGAAGGCAGGTTTGTTCGCCCAGTTTGTCCCCACATAAGGCGTTTGTGTATACGTATACTTTACCCATCACCACAGTACAAACGACTAAGAAGACGATGAAATCCGGGGTTGAGCCGAAAAACTGGAGTGATTTGATGCATACCACAATGCTCACTCGACTTGTGGAAGTAAGTCGCTAGGTCTGCCAAGCCACAAAAATGGATGGACAAGTGCAACTGCCATCAGACGTCGTTAGTGTCGTTAAGGGGCTTTACGAACCCGCCCATCCTCGCTGAAGTTGGTGCTGTTGCTGTGGTTGTTGTCGTTGTCTGGGATATGGAACTTCATCTCGCTGCCATCTTTCGTCTGGATCTCGTTCGCTAGCGTCTGGTGCATTTGTGCAGTTTCCCCCTTTTCGATTTCCACCCTCCGTTTCCTCCTTTCCTTTCGATCTTTTTTGCTGACATGTCGTCTACGTGCGACGATGATGGTGGTGGTGGCGTTGTCTTTTGCGTCTGCAGCAATGGTGCACTCCCTCCCCAGAGCCTCCTGCATTCGGAAGAATAATGCATCCTCCCCCCATCGCTCTTCAGCACTTCCTAAAACATGAACAATCATCATCGTGATACTGTATTCCTCGTCTGCATTCCATCTTGGGCAATGGAAAAAAAACGAAGTTTTTTAAAACCTCTTCTGAGTGATTGAGTGAGTGAGCTTGGCTTCTCCAACGCTCCTTTGTCATCTGGAAAACAGAGAACCCCAGGAAACGAATTTCTCCCCGAAAACCTTTGGCTGCAACCGAAGCTGGGGTTCATGACTAGATTCTTTTTTTTTCTTTTCAGACATAAACCTTTTTGGCCTCCCCTTTGCCTCCCTTCATGTTGTTTAACCCTACTCTCAAACCAAGTTGTGCTGCAGTCCATGCTGCAGCTGCATCCATACATGTGCATGTAACATGCAGCAGTGCGTTTGTACGAGAGTGAGTGCAGACAAAGAGTAAAAAGACGAGAGGAGGAAAGAGCCCAAGTAAGAAGGTCCTCTCCCCTTCATCGGATTCAGCCCACTTTGTGGTCCAGCCGAGCCAGAGCACACAAGCCCTGCCCAGAAAAGAAAAAAAACAGAGACTTGGGGTTGAATGTGCTTAGGGAAGCACACATTGCTCCAAGCACGTACTCGTAGGGCAAGACCGTCAGAATGGATGGATGGATGGATGGATGGATTAGGCGAGGAGTTGCAGTCCGGCTTTGCTCGTACATCGAGTGCGTCTGAACGTCTGGGTTACTGTCTGGTGACCGGTTGTTGAACTCGGAGTCCTCCTCATTCACTAGATGTAAGTGCGACATACACATTCGAGCATTCGAGTAACGAGACGAGGAAAAGCCAATAACACCGACTTGTAGACTGGAGGTACGTGTGTAGTGCTCGCATGCGCCTCAATGCAACACCACCAGACACGAAGGGCCTCCAAAAATGAATCCATTAATTGGGGGCCATAACGCAAACACCATCCATGTACAAGATAATTCACCAAGGGCCAGTCAAAGGGCAACGGCCCTGGCCTTCTATGTACGTATTGGCCACGAGTTGGAAATGTCAGTCACGTTGTCTGCCACGCATCCTAATACACCGATCCAAATAGTCTGGTCTTTGATATAGCAAATGCTTTCGGGCTGGTTCAATCAAACAGGGAGAAAGAAGAAAGAAAACTGCAGCAGCCATTGCCCTATTGACTGAGCTACTCGACCCATTCAGGGTTTGCCGCTTTCAGAACTCCTTGTTCCATTACAAAATTCGAAGATAGGGGCCTTTTGAATGTTATAATCTTCTCATTTCAAATCATGATTATTATAAGAGCCGCCCCTCCCATCGTAATCCTCGCTGTATTCATTATGATTATCTGACGGTCTCGCCCACTTTTGACACTTGGATTGATTGTGCTAACTAATTACAGTGTTTACTTTAAATGGAACGATCATGCCAGCAAACTCGATGTTTTCTGATGTCTCGTCTGACAAGGCCGAAACAAATTTTCTAGACTTGTTCCTCAACGGTTCCAACCTTTAGGATCCCAATGGAACTGGCAGGATTTGTATCGATCCAAGTTGAGTGAGTGAGTCAATGGCCAACATTTCCATCGCTTAGTGAGTGCGCGTTAGATGCACCCTTCAACGCAAACTCACTCGGATGTACTCGTAGTACGTACCCCGCATGGGAACATGCATGTGCAGGGACTGTACATGCACACTGACATGCACACACATGGCCAAAGTTCAGACAATGAGACAGCCCAGGACGCCTTTAAGGACCAAAAATACCGTGTACTAGAGTAGCTTGGGGTGGTTGGTGCAATTGTACGTACGTACGTAAGTTCATCCCTGGTAGACGACGGCGACGACGAGTCATTTGTTCAACCATTACCCCATCACAACGGGGAGTCGCTTTCTTTTTTTTCAGTTCTCCCGTTTCTCCTTACCCAAGCGGCTTTTGACCTGTTTTTTTCTGGAAAGAATTAAATATCTTCGAGATGGCCGACTTTCAATCATGCTGAGACACCTTGAGAGCCATCACGAACGAAGCAGTGAATTTCTCTACAACTTGGAATATTTGTAGGTGCAAAGCAAGGGTGAAGGGGAACCGTAACTAGAATGGACAAGGTGTGAAGCGACTCTTTGTCCCGGATTTCCTCCCAATGATGATGATTATGACTTGAATGCATGGACAAAACGACATGAAGCATACGCGTACGTAAGACGGAGAAGATAAAGAACGCGATGACGACGTCGAGCACAGTCCTAATAGTAAAACGTCTGGAACTTGACGAGTCAACAAAACGTCGTCTTCGTCTGGAATGGGCAAAATGCACTCGAATTATTGCTTGCACCTCCGTTTGAGTTTCAGTACGTTGTACGTAGTTAACGCCACTCCCCCAGCTTTGGCCGTGATAATGATGATGATGGTGATGCAGCAAAGCTCAGACAAAAAACGAGTTGGGCATGGATGAGTGCATGCAGAATTACATCCATCCAGTGCATGCAGCATTCAAAGGAAAGCCAGACAGACGAACTAAAGAACGAACGAATGAACGAACGAGAGCTTCGGAGTTCAAATGACAGATTGGCTCGTCTACTAAGTACATTACGAGGTTAAAACGGAATCATTATCCAAGAAAAAAATGTTCAACTTGAAAGTGTTTGTTCCAGAAATAAAAATCGATGTAGGAGTATTTCTTTATATATCCAGCAAAAGCCTTGTTCACCACAGATTACTGTGAGTCTGAAACGAAGAAAGGCCATTTTATCTGAAACCGCAATCCAGTCAGACTCTAAAAGCCACCTCGAAGTGAAGACATGTCTAGAAATTGTGCACTTTCAAGCCTTAAATGCAATTTCAGTCGAATAATGTGAGTTTCAGACATACCTATTTGGTCTGCAAAGCACAACAAAATGCATAGATTGCGGAATTTACATCGTATCTTTACCGTTCTCAAATATAATTTTTCAAAATGATAAAAGATATCACAACGGATAATTCTGAGGGATGTTATTTTTACACTCCTTAAGTGTTACTTATGAAAATCTCTCTCATTCATCAATGCTAGCTCACTCCGCACATAGTAGTTTTTTCCCAAAATATACTGTAGGTCGGTTATTGAGGTAGTTTGGAAGTATAGTAGAAGCACATCTAGAAGCATAGAAGAAGCATAAAAGAAGCACATGACGCGCAGTAGAAATAACCATGCTCGATCAAGTTTCGCTACATAAGCTGTGTTTTTCAAAAGCAGCTGTGTTTTTTCAATCGCAGCTTATGTAGCGAAACTTGATCGAGCATGGTTATTTCTACTGCGCGTCATGTATGGACATTAATCCACACGCACTTTCCTCTCGGAAGGGTGACCATAATTTGCGTATCAAAATTGTGTTTAATGTGACTCAAGTTAGTCACACTCATTTCTCGCGAAACAACAAAATGTTTCTGATTTCCATATGATATTGCTTCTGAGTGACCTCTTGGAGGATCTTGAGCATGGATAGAACTACAGACAGGTCAAAAAGTGGCCATAAGCCAAAAGAGCGTAAGTTAAATAATATATGATTTCATTCATGACACGTTCTTGTATGGTCAGTTAACAGATAACGGGATTTTGGTATTCAAAATATTCAAAAAATCAGGAAAAGGTCACCTTATGTAGCATGGACAGCCAAGCAGGAAGTTAAGGGAGGATGTTATGTTTAAAAAGCTTATCTGTTACAGGTTGACAAATTAGATTAGAAATCTCAAAAGTTCTCGTAGAAATGGAGTGAAAACAATACAAAATGTAAAGGTACTTAGAAAGGTTCCAAGAATCATGATTTTAATGCCAGCAAAAATGAAGAGAAGCCAATGCAGGATCAACCGTATTTAGTTTCCCATTCCTTATTTCCTAAAATTTATACAGTCAGCCTGTAACAGTTAAACTTTTCAAACCCAACACCTTAACTTTAGCTACATGTTTGGCTGTCCATACTACTTCAGGTGTCCCTTTCTTAAAATAGACGACGTACGTGTGCTAGAGTGAAAGGACGACCTTTCCTCTAGGTCTGTTCAAGTAAAAGATAACTGTCACATTTTGTTTTTGTTTCGCTCGAATTGAGTGTGACTAAAGTGGGTCAGATTGAATACAATTTTGATATGCAAATTATGGCTACCCTTCCGAGAGGAAAGTGCGTGTGGATTAATGTCCATACGCGTCATGTGCTTCTTTTATGCTTCTTCTATGCTTCTAGATGTGCTTCTACAATACTTCCAAACTACTTCAACAACCGACCTTCTATGTACTTACTCATCTTGAAAATGGCAAAGAGAGCGTCAAAGTTCGGAAAAAAATGAAGATACTTTTCGGGCCCTGTTGTCATAAACATGGTGGCTGGGCATTTCTCCTTTGACCTACCGAAATCAGTTCGGAAAAACAAAAGTATCCCGAAACAGACATCTTTTGACTGCCAATTAAATTTGCAGGCGGAGATGTAATTGTCGAATAAAGTTTCAAAAAACTCGGAGGGTCAAATGGTGAGCATGCAATATGCAGACAACTGAAGGTGTGCTTTAGTACAGTTTTGTCAACATAGGTGCGGTCTCAAGATATCTCATTTCCCGATAGGAGTGCTCTCTTTCAAAAATTGTGGCCGAAAGGCATTCGCCTGAAACCACTAATTCAATGAATTTCCTTGGTTAGAAAGAAAAGGCCATTCATCATTTTGGCCCCAAACTGTGGCTAGAAGTGTAAGCCTTCAATTGATTTAGAGTATCTTTAACGTCAGGCAAAAGCTTGAAAGATTCAAGGCGACATTTTCACTTATTTTTTCACCTCAAATGAAGTCTCCCGCGAATGTAACATGTAATTAGGCGTCAATGAACGCAACTCAAGCGTGTCTCTAAATACAATCTGAATTCAGATCACATCAACCAAGATCCGTTCTCTACATTTCAAACCCCGTCTTTTTTTACACGATGTTCAGTAAGATGGCCTATTTGGTTTGGAAACCGTCTGTTCTTGCGTGTGTCAGGCCATGAATAATGCACATGAAAGTTTTTGTATGCACGAATAATGGAGTTGAAAGTCAAGGACGTCTGGGTTAAGCGTTAAAGGAATCTCAGGTTGCTCTATTTTGCACGCAAGTCTGCAACCCAAACATTTTTTATCGGAAACTAGCTAAAAAGTCATTGAAATTCAAGTGGAAAATTAAATTCAAGGCGTCAAAATTTTGGCAATCAATGGTATTTAACAGTTGTAGTAAAGCTCTTGCACAGTACATGACTCCGTTTGCTTTGGCACAAATCCTAAAAAGTATAGTTTGGGTTTGGGTCTGCTACCATGAAAAAGTTGAATCGAAATAAATTTCTTTTTGGATGAGTGATCGCAGAATAATTAGGCACATTACAGTTAGATAAGTCATCTTCCCCACGAATTGCCAACCATTTATGGCTCATTCTGGTTTTTTTTCGTTCAAAAAAGGCTTTCTAGGCCTTATTGAGGGGGCTTTTTGCTCTGTCTGAAGTGCCTCAAGGGTCCTTGGCCAATCACAAGTAGTTGGTAACTTTTTTTTGGCTCAAGCATGGCTTCTTGCATTCACATATTTGAGGACAAATATTCCAAAATATGAAAACGAATTCCAGATGAAGTAAAATGTCAACCATCTGAAATTCGAGCGAGGAAATGATTTTAAGCGAGAAAAGCAATAACGTCGTTCACACTCTTGAACATTAAACATCGCTGAAATTGATTCCTAAATGAACGCAATAATTCGAGAAACTCATAACAGCCGTGGAGTTGAAATTGTATTGAATTTGTATTCATGAACTAAATGGATAAACCTAGAAGTCAACAATTGAACTTTCAATGGTTCTCTTGTCCGTCTAGAAACAAGTCCCACTGAAAGAGAGGAAACCAGCACCTTTAACCCGTTTTGACGAGATTGTACGTAAAGCAATAATGCAGTACTAGTCTGTCGGGAAGTGCAACGAAAAAAGTTGCTTAGTAATTTGAAGCCCTAAGGCCATTTTCCCAGCCTTACTTATCGAGGTGATCACCGCTGAACTCAAGATAACGACGAGATGCACCAACCAACCAACTTTGGTGCACTTCATTTATCTCGAAAAAAGAGTGGATTTTTGAGTTGTCGGGTACAGATATCCGTATGATCGCTCTATAATGATTATCTCAATAACCAATCTTTAGATATTGTCCGAGCTTTTACATTGTGCATTTTATGCAGGGCCAATTCTTCTCTTTCTCATTTTTTCAAAAAGTAAGTTCTCTGTTTTTTAATCCCTGATGAAGTTTTTGAAATATGAAGAGCGTGAAATATTCTTCCTCGGCATCATTTGGCATTCATTACAAGAACTAGTCTGGAAAGCATGACTGGTGTCAAAGTGATCTGATGATGAATATGAAATCGTCAAACAAAAGCCGTCGTCGTTTTCAGTCACTCAGGATATGCCGGAGCTTTTTGGAGGCTTTTGTCTTGGCTCGAATCGTATTCCAAGTGTCGAGAGAGGCACAACCATCTCTCATGAATAATTTTTCTCTGATTTCATTAACGCGAACAAGATTCCAGTCTCGTCGTCACGGATGTCATTCCATTCAGATCAAATCAAAAATGAGTCCCTCGGCAAAAACTTCTTTCTCTAAGCCCATGACGAGGTTGATAGCAGACAGCACTTTTTATGCTCTTCCGGGTGATTTTTGCGGGCGTCTTTCGTTAATTACTGGTAATCCTCCATGAGATCGTCCCATTTCCTGGGACGTGACCCCAAACCGACCATCTTCCAGCTAGCTTTCCCATTTCAGTTCTTTGTCTCCCTTCTATGCACTAGGTATCTAGTAAAGTTGGTACATGTCGTGGTGACTGACTCGTCCCCATTCAGTTTAAGTAGCGTGGACAACAAAGAAAGCGGAGAATTTTCATTACCTCCAAGGGAAGAGGCATTAATTTCTTTTTTCAACCCTTCTGCCATTGTCCACTTTTGATGATCTCCCTGCTGGATCTAGTACGGTAGTAGTTGCTATGAACGACCGACCGACTGAAGGCTTGGTTGGGAAAAGTGGGAAATCTGTTGGTCGGAGTGTTGATCCTGGGGTGACATTTTATGGTATTTTTATCACTCCAGATCCTAAACCCGATAATCTCATTAAACTGACGAGCTACAAAACTCCTTTTTTCATTCTGTTCCAATGAGATTTCGAAAAATGTCCCCCTAACCCCCGCCCCTTCCAAGTAGAGATCTGTAATAGAGGACAAGTTCTCCATCCAGGGGTCTGAACTCGATTTATAGCCCGTTCTTTGATTATTGAGCTCCACTTTTGAGGGACTTTAAAAGAGACTCAAAGAGGATGGCCATTGGATCAAATCAGATCCTGCCCATTTCGACGGAACTATGTACATAGTGTATGTGTGTGGTGAATTGATCCGAGTTGTCACCGTTGATTGTGTCGGTCAATGGATCCTCACTATCATCTCGAAGAGAATAGTAGATCCTCATAACAAGGCGCAGCGGATCTTTGGTTCGTCAGGGGGAAGGAGGAAGGGCAGGGTTTGCCCCATTTTCTACCCAGGCTTCATTTACCAAATTTAACCGACGATCGGATTGGAAAATCTGGTTCAACACTTTTTCCCACTTGGACGGAGATGACACTCAGAAAAAAAAGAATCAGGGGACGCCATCTCTTTGGACAGCCATGAGTTAGTTATCCAGGTGTGCCGTCAAGAAAAACATGACCAAAATGAGATTTTCGCAACCCTTAAGTTTTGTTAAAGTAAACACAAAAAGGCTAACCGTTTGGAAAAAAGCATGATTTTTCATACTCGACGGAGATGGCTAGCGACCATTTCCGATGAGATTGATAACATATCCCGAAATTTGACTCGATTGTAATCTGTCGAGTTTCTATTGGTTACGGAACCACTAAACCAGTTAAGATCTAGATGTCAATTTAACGTTCAGCATTGAATTAGGTTTCTGATTGGGTGTGATGAATTTGTATGTGCATTTATACTTCCATATTAATTGCAGGATAATCCACAATCTATTGTCATTGACGATGGGAAAACAATTCTTGAGGGAAAATTTCATATCGAAAAGGTTTTAGTTTCAAAAATTTCCAAAAACTGTGTACCAAGCGTACATACGAATATGATGTGCTTAAAATGAAAAATGAAGAGGTATTCAAGTCAAAATCGGTCATTAGATTCCATGCGATTGGTTCAAACGATAAAAGCTGTAAATGATCTCAGAGAGATTTGGCTGCTTTTGGTAGGCCAACATCATCGCCTGAATCTCAATGCGTTCGGTACAATGTGCGACTGAAATAAAATGAAAAAGGAAAGGGATGAAGCATGAAAAAATGGTAACGCTTGGAAGATCAGATAAGCATGGATTGTAATCAGCCATGGCGACATTGTCGTTATGATTCCTGATGAAGTTGTAAAATTCAATCCGTTCCATTATAAAACAGTCTCTAGAGCGGGAACAGATGGGCTGAATGTGAGCTCAAGAGGAATTTCCTGAATGACCAACACCAACCTCAAGTATGCTTCATTTGTTTCTCCATCTATTCATTTCCCCCTGCCTGGAATCAATGCTACAGAAGGAGTGCCTTCATTAACCTCAAATTCCTCGTATTTCAACGATCACAAGTGTGAGGAAGAAGAACTAGGAAAAGAAAGTAAATCCTCCCCTTTCGTTTACTTTGAATTTGCACTAGACCAATAACATCAACAACCTCTTTTTGTGGCGTTCTTTTAGCTCGGCAGAATTCAAGGGAGGTGAGGGGGAATTTGCCCATGTTGTGAGAAAGCTTGACACTGGGGCCACCGACTCATAGTTGAAGAAAAAAACGACAAAACACTTTAAGAAATCATCCCCTTCATTTGTCATATGGGGGTGAATGTGGCGGTGAAATCGTGGGATCGAAAGAATCGAACCCGATGCAAGTGACTCAAATTTTGAACAAGGTCAGGAGTACGGTCTCTCTTGGTTGGATCGAAACGAAAGAAGAAATGAAGAGAGGCTCAAAGTGGAGAAATATGAGGGTCTGAAAATGGGTCGAGTTTGGGTTGTTCGATGTTCGTCTTGCTCGCTTGAGGCTGTCTCGAAGTCGTTTCGTTTTGCACCAAACGAATCAGCAAACCCGCCCAATGTGCCAGACGAGCACATTGTGCAGAAAACTTGTTTGGCCATTCTATTTTTGCTCATTCCCTCCTTTCTTTCTCTCTTGGTCCTGGTTGAGCTCACGCCTCGACCAAGACTCATTTAAGACCAAAGTGAAACGGATGAATCCACTCGATGTAATATCGATAACGCAGTTACTGTTTTCCCTCGATTGTCGTAATTTCAGTTATCTTAAACAATCCCATCATTTCGTTTAAAGATCAGGTCAAAATCCCGTTAGTGAGTAACCTCTGGATATTTTAGGTTCTCCGTTGGAGCTGAAAGAAAGATATATGAGAAAATTTCACAATTTATCTAGTTCTTGAAGTTTTTATTCGTATTTCATCAGGTTAAGAAGGCAAAAGAAGTTTGCAAATTGTATCAAAAACCCACGCTCGTTTTTTTTAACCCGAGAGAATAAGGAAAATAAATTTTAAGCAATTTGGTCCTTACTCAACTCTTGAGCAATTTCGATGCCGTAACTCGAATCTTTAGTGGGAAGTGAGTCATGATGATTTCTTCTACCGGCAAGCATTGGCTTGAGGTTCTGACCTCCAAATTATCAAGCGAAATGATAAGCAAAATCTTAAATGACTGATGCAAATAAACTCACTCTATGCACAACTTCATTGTTGGTCCCTGTGTGCCAAAAGTTTGGTCATTCTTTTCCTTGTTCCACCCTCAATTTTGCAAGACACCACAAAGGGAAAGCTAGTGCGGTCTATTAAAGGTGTTTTAAGACAGACTTCTAGCGTTAGAATTGGGTTCAATGCTACTTTTTCTTGGCATCAAATCAGCATCTCACCCTCAAAGACCAGGCAGTCGAGCAATCTTGGTTTCCCCATCTAGGAATCACCCTGTCCTTATTTCGAGAAATCAAGCCAGAGCACCAGGAGGTCAATGCCTTCTTTTCTGGACCGTGAACAACGGAATTTCCCTCTTTTCCGTGTTCTCCTACAGTCTTGGAGTGTTTAAAATATCCGATTAAGGTTATTTGGACATTCTCAAAACTCACAGAAGCGAGTTATCATCCAAGAATTGTTTTTTGGTGATTGCTTGAAAGACCGCATTCCCAGAGAACTGAAGGTAATACTTTCAAACCTAGGATCTTTTTTTATAGACTTTATAAAAAGTATTTTTCCTAAGCTACGTCCTTTTGTGCGTTTTGGGCCATGTCTTAATATACCTATCAGAACTATTGTCAATGTGCAAAGATGTAGCTGTTTCGTAAGGTTATCTGGGAAAGAAGCATTCAAGTAGGTAAGAAAATTAAGGGTGCAGATTTCTGGCAAATAAAACATGCCTTTTAGGCCCAAAAACATGGCAAATTAATGCGTCCAATATGGGATATGAAATGGCAAATAAAACAAGAAATGGCAAATAAAAGGGCAAATAGACACGAAAATTTACCTAGATATAGGAATATTTTGTGTAGGATAGCAAATGATTTCAGACTCCTAAAGTCAAATAATGGACTGCATCGCACACCAAATCTTTCTACATTCATCATGACGAATCCGCACATTACTGAAGATGACCCATTGTTCAGCTTTCAATCCCAACTTTGACGATTTTTAGCAATCATTCCTGACCAATCCTAGGTTTAAGAACTTAACTTGACGTATCTCATCTCTTTTTGAAATTATTTGCAATTGATCCCGTGAATCAGTTTAAAATGCGAAAAAATAACTTGCTTGAGAAAACTGTACAAACTAGGTCAACTATTTTAAGCACAATGATTATGTTTTCCCCGGCATCTCTCTTTCAATCCGTCTCTACAAACGAGATATCATAAGTTCATCCTGGATGTTGTTGTTGTTGGGATGGAACCTGAAGGCAAGAAAGACGTTCGTTGGGCGAGACATCCCTTTCATTTCTATGAATTTGCACATTTTCGGCGGTTTCCCATTTGGATTCGTTTTGCACTTGTCTGGCTGTCTGGATTCGAGAACGCAGTTTTGCCAATCGGGAACGACTTATGGGCCACGGATCTCTCTCTTGAATCGAAAAGTTTAAAAAAGAAGCGGCTGAACCAGGTTCGAATCGAGATACTTATCGAGGATACATTAGTAAGTTGATGTAGTAAGACTGTACTTCCAAAAATTTTGACATAACTACTCTAACATCCGAGTTATTGGTTCCATGCATGTTGAGTTCAAAAGACTTTATGCTAAGGCTGAGAACACAACATCACTAAAAAATCTCAATGACTTGCAATCCTCTATAAAATATGTTCAAAGCAAAAGCATTGTGATAAAAAGTGGAAAAATCTGTGAAACAATTGTGCCTGAAAATAGGTAATCCAAGTGCACTTAAATTCCTATTGTACAACTACCCCTAAGCATACCCCTATGTAGGGATGAGCATAGTCGTTCATGAATAACTTAATAGCTTTCCAAACTGATGGTATCTCGGATGTTAATAATTTGTTTTTTATCATCAGCTCCAATTTATGGGCTTGCAAGGTATGAAAGTGGAACAAACGAAGTCTTTCCCCACTTTTCGAGTGTTGGATGGAACAAAGGAACTGCCATCCTCTTGAAATTGGAAACAGCCTCGAGCTTTTGCATTCACTCGGCATCCTTGGCTTGGTAATCGTTTACTTGGTTTCAACAAGCGAGGAAATTGCCCAGGCTCAATTTGCCAAAGTCAAACCCCAAGGGAGAAACTAATTGAAATACAGGAGCTAATATATGGAAAATTTTATTGACATAAAGCATCATTGAAGCTAACTGAAATTACCCAGTGTGGCTTTTAAACTGCCGACTCTGATTCAGTGGAATGAAAAATCAAACACCTTTTCATCCTCTTAGTCAATGGTCATACCAACTAAAATTGACAACTGTCTACTACACGTTGAACAAGTGCTAAGCCCCTGCCGTATGACGTAGTTTTGAAACATGAAGTTGCCACGTAAGTAGGAGTCAATCAATGGCTGGTTCGGTTTCGTGGAATTTTGCGCATTATCGGCGTTACAAACCAAACAATTCATACTTATCTTCATTTCCAGACCAACGTAACTAGAGTTCGATGAACGTCAGAGGAGTTACGCAAAGTGGACCACCCTAACTCTGGTACGTAGGTACTAGTTATGGACCGATTAATTACTTAGTGTTAATATCTACAACCTGACGCGAAAGTTGTGTCTCAATCATACGTCGAACCCAAAAAAATACGACAATGCGTGGACATTTTGTCACGATCAAACCACCCGTGTGGCCCAAGAAGTTTCTAAAATTAGTAAGGATGTCACTAAACATCAGATAGGCGAGAAAATATTGCTTGAACTGCGAGTGTCAATTTGAAGTCCTACGAGGGGTATCCAGACTAGAGGTAGACTGGGCCTATAACTCGTCAGCAGGTGCGATTTTTATATGCTTGATAAAGAATTGAAATCAAGATTTATCTCTTATGAGCAGATGTTATTTTACATGATTTGTTGTAAGGCAATCATGTTCGAACTTATGATTTAATTAGACAAGGTGTGTTGGGCGACCCCTGTATACATAGAAATAAGCCTCAAAAGCGAGCATCAAGTCAAAAATCAAGTACACTGTAAAGCCAAGACGTTTCACATGAAAAGTTACCACTTTTTTGCCTCAAATATTCATTAAATATTGGTATTGGTGGTTGAAAAACGTCTTAACTTTCCAGCATAATGAATTTTCCCGTGTTTCTTGCTCTTGACATCGATGTTCAAAAACGTGCAGGGGTCGTCCAACATACCTTTTCTAAATAAATCATCACTATGAACTGGATTACCTGACAACAAATCATGTATAATATCATCTCCCAAAAGAGACATATCTTGAATTTTTTATATAATTTTTTTATTTTGATTATTCATCAAGCATCTAAAAATCGCACTTGTTAACGAGTTACAGGCCCAGTCTACCTATAGTCTGGATACCCCACGTAGCTTTAAACCGCGGAAAAAGGTGAAAGTCGGGAATCAAATTTTACTCGGCCTTGGAGAAATGGCAGTGGTTTGGTAATATCTCCCTTCAAAAACGACTTCAATAGTACTGTTCGCCATGATTCAAGAGCCCATCAACATTTCTGGCAAAAGAAAGACACTTAAAAATTGCGAATAAACGTTGAACCGTCCCCACTTGCCAATTTGATGGACAGCATCCATCCCAAATATTATTTCCAAGGATAGGCAGACTTGTCGGAGATGGATTGAATGTTAAGTCCTTTAAATCTCTTCTTACATTACCAATATATTTTGGTTTAAAATTGCGAAAAAATATTCATGTTAGGGTTTGCCTTTCTAAATATTACAGAAGCAGCACTAGAAATTGCAAATTTTATTTCTTTCGTTCCAAAACTTGAATCAGAAGGTTTTTGTACGTAATAAATCCAAATGGTTTTGGTTTCAATTATGTTGAAGCTTCTTCTTGGACAAAACTTTCAGTTTCGATCCATCACTAGTCTCAAAGCTGAAGGACGAAGCAAAAGGAGATCACTGAACGGGAACAGAAAGGCATAAGAGGAGAGGAACAGGGTCGTTCCATCCTGACCGAGGAACTTTCTCTCAAAGGCCAATGACCTTTATTGGTGGCATCCAACACAAGTAAGGAAAGCCTCGGAGAAAGACCGGGCCTGAAAGTGGGCTCTGCTCTCATCTGTGTTCAAGATAACTTCATGTTCTCAATAAAGCGGTAGTGGAAGTTATGTCCACGGGATAGGAAGAGCTTGAAAGTTACGTTCGTATAATTAAGTTGGAGGCTGAAGGTTGATGTTAAGTGAATCAGCCTTTGCATGCAATTGACGCTTGATGACGCCAAGCAAGTTTGTTTGCTCTTTGTTTTCGCTCTCAGTAGCGATCGATCTTGGCATGCAACGTACTCTATAGCTGGAAGTAAACACATTCAGTTGAAAATATGTAAGCCAATATTCTCGATTCACCATCTCCTAAGGTACAAACGAACGAATGTTTGAACTTGGAAAATGTGCTTCGTCCATTTAAAAGTCGTAAAAGAGGGTGACAAAAAATGGCTTTGAATGCGGCAAGCTAATCTCCTATGTCACTCAACTTGATTTCACAGCACTGCCACCGGATCAGAAACGAACCTATGTAGTCGACTTAAAACTCGTCTTGAAAGGAATCGAATCTTGGAGCGGATAATCGTTCGTTCAGAAGACTCGGGACTGAGGATAAACTAACCAAGTGAAAGCTCGGCATAAATTCGGGGTATTTCTAGGTTAGGAGAGTAGGATTAAATACATGCTTACTAGACCATTTTATTGGTTTTTCCAACGAGGCAAGAACGTGGTATTCTGAATCTCATTGATTTTATTGCGACCGACCAAAACCAGGAGTGTTGGTTTCAATTGAGGCGTTGACAAGTTTCCCAATTTATGGGGTTGACCCGAACTAACCCAGCTATAAAAGGTGAAGTATTTTTTGACGACGCATATTCATATGTTCTAAATGAGGTTATTTCAACTCTCGGTGGCGTTTTACATTCCCCCTGAATTGACGATTGGCAGATGCTCCTGCAATCCAAATTTAAGCTGAAAATCGAATAGCACATCTATAGATCCGAATCTCTTCCCTCCCTCTTTAAAAGCCAAGATCTTTTTCATGTCATCATCATCCGTGGCTGACGTACATTTGTTCAGGATAACCCGTTTCCGGGTCTGGCTTCATTTGGCCGATAATAATGGTGATGTGTGTGGCAGCTAGCTTTTCACTCGTCCCCAGTAATAGGGTTCCATTTAAATCTACATGGCGCCTCCAACGGTCACTTCTTCTTTGCCCTCGTCAAGTGGAAACATCCTTCTTCGTTGGAATTAGCCCCCAGAACAGTGCAAAAGTGGAGTACTGTAATGTAGAGAGTAGCCACACCACTTCCTGGGAGAAACAGTTGGGCAACGACTTGTTGGTCCACTTTTGCTTCCGGATTGGCGGCGAACGAACTTTTTCCAGCCAGGGACAATTTCTATCTCCACCAACGGTCAAAGAAGGTGCTGGTTACTAGTGTCTTGTGCAAAATAGGGCAACATGTTCTTCCAATCATTCGTTACCCTCCGTTTTTTAGAACCACGTGGTGTGCCAAAAGTGAAATGAAGGTGGGTTTCATGTTGTCCTGAAGCCAATACGATGACGATCGTTCTCACGATCAAGATATTTTGATTTAAAAAATCCTCAAGTGTGTTTTCCTCTTAATAGAAGCCGAACAAAAAACAACGGCAAATCCTTACTCTTCTCCTTGCCAAGAAAGTTCACTTTTCTCAGGATTCAACGAACTTTTGACACACCCTGCCCAACCCTGAGTACAAAGAAAGGAGGAAGCAGAAAATAGAGCGGGAGAAACACGACTCTCCTCCCTTCATTTCTCCTGAGCTCTGACTGAGAAGTCTTGGTTAGCGATCAATTTTAGGGTGGGATAAAGAAAAAACGGACCGGGGTAGCAGCAACAAGTGGTCTCATGGATACCGCTTTGGCAGGACAGTGTTCGGTATCCAACTCTTAGCAGCATGTTAGTGCACAGAATGCCCGTGGTTAAGTAAGGCAAGGCGAAGGATCACCTCTGAGTATGTAGTTACTGGCCAAGAAGAATGACTGCTATGCTCTTGTTCCTCGTCGTTCTTAGACTCTTTCCTAGTTGACTGACCGATTTACGACCTCCCTCACTCATGTTGAGCATAATGAACGAAGTCAAGATCCACCACAGGCTTGGCTGATCTGGGTCGATTTCTGACTTCCTGGTTTCGAAGAAGAGACTCTGGTGCTCTCCAACGGCTCAAAACGTGCATTTAAACTGGATGGCACTTGTCCCCGTTGCCTTTGTTTCAGACACTAGATTGATTCATTTTCTTGAACTTGAATTTGAACTCATCAATGCAAATTGAGCGGTATTTGGTTGGGCTTGGGCGTCACTTTAGCCTTCACAACATAAATTCCAATATTCCCGTGGGCCAAATTTTAGGGTACATGGCCAAATGGAGAAATTCTAACCGTTTCATTTGACTTTCCCACCGTTGCTTTGGTTTCAGACAACCCTTGACAGAACTTTGTATTCTCCAATCGTATCCACAACACCATTTTAGACTATTGAGGGGAAAGCAACGGTCGAGCAAAGGGTTTAAGACGGTGTTGTTTTCTAAAAGGTTATAACATATAGATTATAACCCGTTGCTCTAATTAAAGTCAAAGTGCCTTAAGATTGAATTTCATCAAATTCAACAGTCTTGTTTTCTCGCTTGAATTTTCTTGGGCTTTTGATGATGATGGTTTATTCAGGGACTCGTGTTCACAAGTGAATGGAACAAAAATGGTAATGAAGGAGATAAAATAAGATCCCTAGGTCACTCCAAAAATCGAATGGTCGAGAAAAATCTTTATGCAAATGATTGCGGGACAAAGGTTCAAGCTAATACAGTTATCAATCAAGTTCATTGGCATGATTTGACGCGTTTCATGTATTCTTTGTCCATCTGAAGCTTTACTTATGCTGTGGAACCCTCGCACATGTATCAGACTCCGACCGCTTCTCCGTTCCTACAATACCCCTTATGTAGGATTATGTTCCTAGGACTACCACCGCACATGTGAGTGAAACCAGGACAAGGCAGAGAGAGAATTTGAGCTGCAGAGACAGCCCAAAGAAAACCGCCAAAATTGGACAAGGGTCGAGAGACGACGACCCACATGTAGCAACACTTACTACACTCGTACCTTCACACATGCACACTCACTCACATTGAAGGGACGGAGGAGATGGATTGATACGCATCACAACCGCCGACGGCGTCCCTCTTCTATGGACGCTCAGCAACAAGGAACAGCTCCCAAAGGCAGAAGAAACACACCAGGAAATGGAGAAATTCGATTGGCCCTATTTCTGGGCTTGCTCAATCCCAAGCTTACCACCTGAGCTCAAAATGCAAATTGGAGGCAAGATATGTTGGAAATATTCATTAGTACTGTGGGCGGGAAAATGGGAACTGGACGCTTGGATATCTAAATACCGCAGACAACTACTGTAGAGAGCTAGGTTAGTCCATAACGTTTGAGCCATCCTGGAGAAAGGGATAACCAGACAATTTTGTCCTCCATGCCACATGGGATGACGACGACGACGACTTGGACGTTGACGTGGCTTGAAGTGTGGTAATTGAAACATGCCATTGTGTCCGTTTCAAATTGCTCAAACTTTAAAAGGGTCAGCAACGAGGGCAAGACAGTCTCAGAGAGAACTGGGCAGAAAGCAAGAAGGAAAAAAAAATATTTAAACCCGCGTGACCCCGGAAATCGAGCAGCTTCTTGAGCCCGGCTGACTTTTGAGCTTGTTGTCTCGGGGGCGTTGTTATGAAACTTGAAGTCCGATTTGGGGATTTCAAAACAAAGTCTCAAATTAATGGCCAGGCAGACCCTGGAAAAATTCCCCCTCAACAAGAAGGTACTCGCTCGTTGTTGATGCACCATTAATGACTGTGGAGCCTTACGGTTGGGGTGGAAACAGTCATTAATTAAGCTCTATAATCACATGTTCCAGTGCTAGGTTAGGTGGTACTCCACCATGCATTCATTATGAGTGGGAAGACCTTTAAAATAATGCACCTTTGAATGCACTCGTCACACACGATTGTCCGCTTCCTCCTAAGTCTGTCTTGATTAATTGTCTCGAGACATTTAAACTGTTGGCTACGCTTTAAACCGGTCTGATTTGAACTGGGGTTGTTGAGTCTGGGACATGGACTAGACAAACCAGAGTTGTTAATCAAAAGTCTTCGCTTCAAATGTGAAGCACAAACTGTAAAGTGATATTTGGAATGGAGTGGGGCCAACCAATGTTTGGTGGACTTTTAGCTTTGTAATAAATACGAGCTGTTGTCGCTGTTTGAGCCGTTCATTTTGGGGGAGAATCAAGTGAGTCATGTGTGAAATGGAATGAAAGAGTGGCAAATAACCATTTTCAATTTTCCTTTCACTCTCTTACGATCGTTTCTTGTCTCATTTTCTCGTTCTCTCTTTCGGACCCACTGCCATCCATCCATCCATCCATCCATGCACACATGGCCAGGACATAAAAACGCACACACCGGGCTTTTTATTGGTCTTGCACGAGGTCCCAGTTTCGTATTTGGTGTTATTATCACTAGAGATGTCGCATTGACGCAAAATGTTTTTTTACACTTTTCACAATTTATTTGCACTTTTTGCACTTTTTGCCATTTTTGGACTAAAATTCCAAAAGTACTTGAAATACTCATTTTTAACTTATTTTTTTAACATATTTTTTTTTAAATCTGAAGTCAGAGATTCAATTTTCTTGAATTTCTCTGTTGTGCTTGACATCTACAAACATTCACATACGAACACAAACACAAGCATAGAGAAACCAAAATATCAGTTCTTTCTTGATCCAGAAAAATCTCTCGTGATCGCTACCACCAGATTGGCAAAGGCAATGAAAAACAACAATTTCCTCCTCGAACTTATCGTTGCATATGGCTTTGGAACCTGGTTTTTGAAGGTGTTTTTTGTCGATATCGTCCAGCACTTGAGCGGCTACCAAAATCGTAATTGGTTTAACTTCAAAGTGAGTGACGAGGAGAAAAAAAGCTCTCCTTGGATTTGCATGTGTTTCTCTCAGCTCATCATGGAGATCTTTCTACGAGATCCGACGTTTTCAGAGTTGCCACTCAAAAGTAGGTCCAACAAACAAATAAGAGGCGTGTTTGGCTTCAAAATAGCTGTTTTTGTGGACGAGATTATCAATTCCATTCAGACTTGGGATTGGATTTGGGAAGGTAGCTTAAGGAATCAACCGTCGGAGGGAATATAATCTCCTTGAGGAACTCCTCCTTCTAGTGTAGTGGGAAAGTGTGAGTGAGATCGTAAGTGTAAGTATGCGTGTGAATGAATGTACTAAAAAAAAATTTTTATTTGCACTTTTTATTTGCGTTTTTTCCTGTTTTTTTTGCACTTTTAGTAGCACTTTTTGCACTTTTTATTTGCACCAAAATGACACCTCTAATTATCACTATTCTCGGGATCCCTAGGTCGGTCGTTCCTCCCTTCATTCCATCCATCCATCCATTCGTCTGAGGTGACTGCCGTAGTACTTCTAGCATTGTCCATTCATCGACGTCGAAAGTTCAATCACCCCCCGACCGTACGCAATCAAGGCACTCGTCTGGGGAGGAACAGGGGGATTGGAGTTGGGGTTCAACGGATGGGAATGAGCCGACTGACGCACGAAACTACCCGTCCCCCGTTGGGTCCATCCGCCGTTCGTTCCAAGTCCCAACCAACCACCCTTAAAAGCGGCAAAATGCTAGGCTTTCCTTTCCCCAGCGTCTTGGGATCCACTCAGACGCGACATGTACTGGATCCATTCCAACATACATGTCCATAGTTGTTCCTGGCTTCCTCCGAACGAACTCACCCAAGTACCTTGTGGAACGGCCCGAATCATCGAGGAAAACAGAACAAGCGAATCGCAGCCGTTCGCCGTCCGTTGTCGAGCCAAATCCGGTCGTCGTGCTGAGACACCCTTGAACGCGAGATCAGACGGGGGTTGAAAGAGGGAGAGAAAGAATGGGAGAAAGAAAGAAAGACCCGGGACTCACTGAGTAGCGAGTCGCGAAGAGAGAGAAAGAGAGAGACATGCAGGCGTCAAACTAGGTTATCCGAGTTCATTGAGCTTTGTCCTGAATTCCAGCCGAGATATGGTAAAAATGGATAAACGTGGCTCAAAGCAAACACTTCTTTGGCCATTGGAGATTTTGAAATGACATCCACCCTTGGAAACGTATGATGCGATTTTGGGAGCCACATATGAGTGATGTCTCAGGGATGGGGTTTCAAAAAGCCTGGAAAATGCACGTGGACTGAGCCGAGCATATTGAAATGCCATAAAATTTGGTTACCGCCGGAATGGAACGCGGAAACACAGCATGTCAGGGTTTGTGGCTCTCCAATGTTGACCAAATGTAACCAATAACTCTAGGCGGTGATGTCAAATAAAGAATTATTGTCAAATTGTCATTCCCCTCCTTCCATTAGTCTTTCAGAATCGACGACGATTGCACTTGCCCACAAAATCAAGCACATCTGGCATGATTCGTGTTAAAGTCGGTTCATTTTCTTTTTTTACGGCTGGATCGTGTGTTGTTGTGTTACCTGATACCCTATGTCAAATCAAAGTCGCAACAACATTAGCCGAATGAAATGCTCGAAAAAGATCGCAGTCATTGTCAGCCAATTCACACAAGATCACATAAAGATACCATGAATTGGGGAATCGCCCTCCACAGAAAAACGAGAGGGAAAGGGGGATGCTTCAAGGGATTGACGGATCTAGAATCTTGGTTAAAAACAAGCAGGAAAATGTGTCGGAAGGAGTCCATAACTGTGGCTTTGAAGTCCATTTAATATCCACACAAAGAAAGACCTGTGAGTTGACTTGCTCTGACGAAAAGAAGAAAGAATGGCCCGATAAGATCATGGGGGGAAATTGGGATATGTATGTAATACTATGGTCCTGGTTGACATGAATAAAAAGAGCAGCCGGCAACCTGAAACGAGATGATTGAAGAAAACAAGCGACCCATTTCCTGCCATTCACCATCTGAAGATGTGGGGGTAAGCGATCGACAGAGATGATTGGATGAAAGAAAGAAAGAAAGTAAGCGAATGAACGAACGACCAACGGTTTCCAAAAGGTGCATTTTGTTTGTATTTCCGAAATGGTTTTTTTTTGGACTTTGGTTTGGAATGGGACCAATCAAATGAGGATCCTTCTTGCATCATGATAAATAGAGAAGTTGAGCAGGTGTGCTCACTTTCGCATGAGGTACGTATCATCTGTTGCTTACCATGGATAGGCAGAATAAAAAATAAACCTGGGCTTCTTCCGAAATATAGAAATTGATATCGCTGTGATAGTCGTCGTATATAAATAATGTCCGTAATAATCTGTTTCACCAGGTTCAAATGAGCGCAAAATTCGAGAACTGTCGCTTCAAAGGGAAGATGTAGATCAAGTCAAGTTGAGGAACACCAACACTTGACATCACCGGGAATCGATCGGAATTTCGTTTTTAGATTGACCAAGAATATTGGCCGAGGCGTTTACGAGATATAGGAATAAAATGCTGAGGCAGTGACGATTTGTCCCGATCACCAACACTTTGGATGAGTTGACGTGAAGGGGCTAGGTAGGTCATGAACAGGACTGGAGGATCAGTCCATTTGGAGGAGCCGTAGAATGCCAACGGGAATATGAGTGAAGTGGTGTTTTAACACACGGAGATCTGACAGTGTCTTTGGTCGTAGGCTTTGGCGAACTTGCTGTGAGCTGAGATAACGGAGACTTTGAGGCTGGTTCCACAGAGCCTCCAAACGGGATTTGACCACGGCAAACAGGGATCCCAGGGTTGGGTTGGCCGAATGGCCCAAGCTCATCATGACTCGGTGGACATGGTCCCGCATCCACACGGGATCCGAAGCCATGGCGTGACCCACCAGGGACAGAACCTCCTCGCCCAAAAGCACGTGGTCTGGGTGTCCGTTTTGCATTTGGTAGCGAAGGAGCCACGTGAACGAGGAGCATTCGCGCTCTTTCACGAGATGGAGCCCAATATCTCCGTGGCACTCACCCACCTTGATGGGACAGACTTGAGCGCCAAAGTTGAGTAGAAAACGAATGAGATCACGAGCAACATCGCCGTGCTCGACGGCCAAGGACAAGATTGACCGATTGGCAGTGTTCAAGAGGTTAATAAAGGCGGGGCATTGATCCTCGGGCATCGATCCAAGCAGAACGCGCAAGATCTCAAAAGCCTGAGGGAACATGTCTTTGGCAAAAAGGCTGTGAAGCTGATGGAGAACCGTGTTCCCATGACAATTGACCAACCCAGCCACATGGCAAGGCCTACTCAGAAGGATGGATATGCCTCTGAGAACAAATGGAAACGATTCTCGCGAACAGTCTGGAAACAAACAAAGAAGAAGCTTTAGAATGAAATGCTCCCTCTAGGCTTTCGTGCCAGCAGCCTTTGAAAACACTCTCAACAGGTTTTATGTTTCCGAGCCATTCTCAGTCTTTGATCGACACACCATACGTACAAGCTCTAGAGAACAACTTACTTTTGACGAGGAGGTGCATTGCTGAGTTTCCATCCAGGTCCAAAGCATGGATATCACAGCCAAGGGAAGGTGATGAGAAGTCGCGACAACCTCGCACCAGGGTCTCGAGAGTCTTCAGATCGTGAAACGTGAACTGAGATCGGGCACAGATTTCCAATATGGGATGTAACAATGGATGCCTGGGATGAGCAGCTTCCAACACGGCCTGCTCACCTCGGCTGTCCTCCTTGTCCCATTTGACTTGACCACCATCCAGGCAGAACTCCAGCAATGGATTCGAACTCATTGACCCAGATTGACTCTTGACCCTTTGGAGCAACTCGGGATGGAAGAGAACCTCCGTGTAGGGTAGCATGGGTCTTGACGAAGGAGACGATGAGGTCTGAGGGGAACTCGAGGGTGCATTGCGACCGATTCCGGTCGAGAAATCGGTCATGCTAAGGAATGAGTTGGGGCGTCGGAGTGACCGGAGGTCATCCCGCCTGGATTGAGGAGGTGACGGGGTGGCCGACTTCCGACTGCAGGCTTGCCTACTCTGACTTTTTTGAGCTCTGGATGGCTCCTTGGGCGAGGCCGGCATGGTGGTGACGATGATGATGATGAGGATTGGGCTGCCAATGTTTCCTGAGCATACCTGAAATAAGACGGGGACTCGAAATTTCTTTTCCTTCTTTTTTCTTTGATGTCCTTGTGCGCAATTGCTCATGCCGGATACTTTAGACCGCGCTATCAGCAACTTACTTTGCTCGACCAAAATACATTTGTTTGAGGCCATGTCAACTTTCACTGATAAACATGCAAAGGCTAATACGGTGATAATAAAGCTCCACTCAGAGCAATGATAAGCTCGAGTTTCGACAAAAAAAAAAAGAGATTAGCACTGACAGACTATCTTGCTTGTCGTTCGCCTTACCCGAGTCGATTTTTTACTTCGATGTCCTTTCACTACTTTCTTTCTTTCTTTCACCTCATGTTGAGTTGCCGGGTTTAGGAGCGATGTGAGCTCCTTACCGGTTCCGTAGACACTGCGACCCAAAGAACCAACATGATCCCACCATGCGTGCGTGTGTGTGGAAGTAAGCAAGGAATCGAGCGAGAGAGTCTCTGGATGGGTTGGTGAGTGAGTGAGTATTGCTCCGTCTCTCTCTCTCTCTGGGCTTTTACATGTCCTCGCCGTGTTGAAAGGAAGGAGTTTTCCGATGCATCTCCACTCTCTCTCTCTCTCTTTCTGTTTCACTCATGTTATGTACGTACGTACACATATATGAATGTGAGTGCGTTGGCCGAAGCTCTCCAACGACGACCGTCGGTCGAACTTGCAACTTCGTACCCCCGCTTGACTTTGCTCCTTCACCATTGCCCAATCCATCCATCCATCCATCCTTCCATCCATATCCCATCCATCGCAACACCCCGTTGCATACACTACGTACTTACTTACGGACGTAGTACCTAGTCCTTGGAGGTGCAAGTAAATCGCTCTGTTTTCTCTCGTGATCATCGCCCTTTATTTTAGTAACCTTATGTTCCTCAAGAGCACTCACTCACTCGCTCACTCCCTTTCCAAGTGGACCAGTTCCGAGCGTAACATTGAGAAGTGAACGGCATTTTAACGCGCATCGAGCCGTTTGATTTTTTACCGCAATATTTACCCCGCACAGGGTATAACTTCATTGCTGTTCAGGATTCCAAATTGAAAGTCGACAAGATCAAACCGAAGCTTAAGCTGGCATTATGAAAATTTGGTTCTCTTTTGTCATCGTTGGATTGCGTTGGAATTGGAGTATGAAAGAGAAATAAAATAAGTCTATGCTTCCTGACAAACATGGTGGACACGAACAGTTCCTACATCCTGCAAGTATCAACCGAGTCAAAATATTCCTTGAATCAACTCTAGTGGATGAGAGGATGCAATGACGAAAAAATAATTCCTGAGAAACAATTTCTACGAAATAGGCCTTATTTTTGCCCTCTACAGACAGGGGATGAATAAAAATATTTCAATGAGTACGTATTCAAACTTGCTCGGCCCTAAATTACAATGCATCAGGTAGAAAAGAATTGGGGCAAGAATTTGTTAGCATTTCATAACAGGCCGAGCCTCGAGACCGCAAGCTCATCCCGCATCCCATTCTGACCACAAGCCTCAATATATGTATCCTCATACATAGGTGAATGAACTTGCCTCGAATAGGGTTCCATATAAAATCAAAGAGCGTAGTATAGCAGTTTGAGTTGACTTTTAAAAGGGTGGAACCT
Organism: Tigriopus japonicus; assembly: GCA_010645155.1. Lineage (NCBI taxonomy): Eukaryota > Metazoa > Arthropoda > Copepoda > Harpacticoida > Harpacticidae > Tigriopus > Tigriopus japonicus. The sequence continues at coordinate 10,476,337 of CM021323.1, forward strand.
TTTGGTGTGACGCCTTGTGCTTGCAACTTTTACTAATGAACAATGATGCTAATTTATAGATTTGAAGTTACATGCTTCATGTAGCTTGATCGACTAAAGACCTTGTTGAACTTTCAAATGTTCAAATTTAAATTCAAAATTAAATTCATATTTTCTTCTTGCCCAATAAATGTCTTTTTTTGATTTTTATTAGCTGCTTGGCCACCCAAAACATTGTCAAAACGTGTCGGAAAGGGACTGGTAAAACTAAGAAATAAGAGAAAAGTATGTATAAAAAGGCATTTGCTAATCTTTACATAATCAAACTTGTCAAACTATTTTTGCTCTTGAAGTTTTATCACACTTTTAAATACAACATTCCATGTTGCATCAAAACCGACAATGGACCGCAATTTCGACCAAAAATAAACGAAGAATTAACGTCTAACTAAATGTTTTAAATCAAACAGCATTAAAACAAATAATTTAAATTATTGTAGACTTACCAGGTAATTTAACTACCGAATCAAAACGTTTAGAACTTTTTAGATTTCCCGACAAGGAATATGATATTGAAACTAAATCGCCAATCGAGAGGTACATTTTATTGCTCTAGCAGTGTTTGATGACCCACCAAATATTTATGTACGTGTTTGGGCAACGTCTTCATGTTTAATCTAGATGTGTAGCTCGCTTGTGATCAGGGTTGCGTCAATCCCGCCCGGTTGACATTAAACCCGAAAAACCCGCCCGGGCGGGTTTTTCGGGCGGGTTTTTCGGGTTTTTCTCCTTTTTGCCCAAAACGCCCCCAATTCGTCCCTTAAAACTGTGCTCACCTCTATGTGAGTGACTATATGCGACTTAAATTCATTGGTCGTCGGTATTATATCTCCTAAAACTCTTGAAGAAGATATGAATTATGTATGGGGATATGTTATAAATCGGGCTTGAATAAAGTTCCTCTTATTTGGGTACAAGTTGCAGGCTTTTCGCCCTAAAGTTGCAATATTTTGCTAACAGTTGCACTCAATGCGACGGAAGTTGTTATCAAGTTGCCATTTTCTGGCTTGAAAATGTTACTTGTTGACATGTTTGGGTAAAGTTTTTATCGCAAATTTATCTTTTTAAACCTAAGGCTTCCTTATAAACATATTTTTGCTTTACACAAATTATTCTAGAATTTGAAAAAAAAAACACTAATTCTTTGAAAAGGTAATGTGAAAGTGTGCAAAATATTCATTTCAAATAATTTCCCCCAGGAGTTCAGCAATTGAGACAAAACATGTCAAAGGTTGTTGTTTCTTGCGAAAAGAATCGAGTTATGAAAATGCTGTGTATTGTCAAAACTCAGATGTGATTTGTTAATGTGGTCCAATATGAAGCAGAGTATATGAACAGTTAATAATATGAATAATAATATTGAAAAAAAAAAATACCCAGAAACGAAAAACCCGAAAAACCCGCCCGAAAAAACCGGGCGGGTTTTTCTCCGATGCAACCCTGCTTGTGATGTCCATTTTTAATGCGCGCAACGGGTCGGACAAGATACCTCGTGCAATTTCAAAATCTTAATGAACACGGTTGTCTCCCAACAATAGATTTGAAATAACCTTTGCCTTTAAAAAAACTTCAGTTCGCCTTTCACACATAAAAAGCGAAAAATGTACTTGTGCTTGCTTACTAAATTCATGCCCAGTCTACCTATACACGGTATTTAAAAATTCATATCAAGTTTCTATGGATATTCCCAAACACCACGAGATATGTTTCAGACTCACAAAACCAAGGGGAACAACTTTGATTCACTGTTTCTCAAAATCAGGTCTATATTAGAAGTTCTATACCTGAAAACTTATTATATGAACTATTTTTTTAAACTCTTTCTTTATCTAGTTAATAAACATTTTGGTCAGATTTAGATACCTCTTGAATCGAAATTGCTTGAAAATACGTTGCTCATCTGGTGATTTCTGTGAGTTCAACTTTCCATTGTTGATCCAAAAAAGCGAAAAAACGCTACAGATTTATGAAAACTCTAATTCCCAAGCAAATGATTTTTGATTTTCAGACCTCTACTTCAATTTTGTTTCGTGCCCCAAATCTCCCCGATGAAAAGCTGTTGTTGTTGTTGTTGTTGTTGTTGTTGTTGTTGTTGTTGTTGTTGTTGTTGTTGTTGTATCGCGATATATTTGCATGCAATGTATAACACATGTATTCATTTTGCAAATGATAGTAGGATATAGGAAAGGTCAATAGAATATACATAGATGACACAACTGCCTATATTTTCACGTAATTATAAATAACAAGGAATGGGTTTATCAAATTTAAAAAAAATGAAATGGATTCTTTATTCAGACCCATTAAAATATGTATTTTTGGAATGAATGAAGACTTGGACTTTTCGTTTCCAAATGAGAAACATTGGGCAATGATTAAAAGTTCATTTTGTAACAATTCAAAACCGATTATACTTCTGCGCTCAGTTCTCAAAACTGGTGCTAGCCAACGGACTACATGTTTCTTTTATAACATAAATAAAAAAATAAGAGAAGGGGAAATAATCAGATTCATTTATGCATATCGTAATACCCAAATGGATCAAGGTCTCTAGATAAAGGAAGATCAATGAAAAAGTCTAATGTCCAATTTTGGTCGCATAAACTCGAAAAAATCGAAACTCGGGTCGGAAACTGCGTTGTCCATCTTTTCTCATGGCTCTCTAGATTCTTACTTTCTCTGGCAGCCTTTTGTATGTACAGTAGTTGACGCTGCTGATCAGACTTTACTGTGGTAGGCCGTCGTCTGAAACTGAGGAGAAATATCATACATAAGCCTTGTTATCCTTGGGCGTGCTTGGCCGTGGTGCTGTTCTCCACCCTAAAATCAATCCCTCTGTCTTAATCCTACATTCATTTGATTTCATCATGGGCAATTGGCAATTGGAGGCTGGCAAGATGTGCCTGTACGTGTTTGCGCCCATCTCCGCATTCTATATGTTTCATCAGGTCAGAACAACGGCAACAAAAGAAATACTCCCCTCATTACCTTGATCATGCCTTGACTGTTGCAGGTGGATTATTTCGAAGATTTCATCAAATCATTTCAAAGGAAGCAACGCAACGAAGTGGCCGTGAAAGAGGAATCCGTTTTCCGAAATAGCTTGAACGTGATTCAAGAGGCCAAGTCGCCTCAACAGGATTTCCATTTGCAGCTCCGTCAGTGGGAACAAGCCCAAGAGAGCCAACGCAACAACCAGGCCAACTAGACCGAGCCATTTATGCCTTCTTCTTTTTACATACATACAGTTACGTCAGTCATCCAGATACTCATTAGCTAGGTTGTTATCTTAGAGTATCTACGTATCTATCCTTTTTAAACTGGTTGACCCATAGTGTCACAATGGCTCCGGTCAAACAACCCGCCTCACTGTACCAATTGACCATATCCTCATTGTCAGGGCACATTGATCAAGCCTGTGCCAACATCTTTCTGGAACACGGGGTCTTTGGCAAAAGCGTCGAGTGTTCCAGGGCCATCAAACGACTTCAACATCACTTGGTAATGCAATTGCCGCTAACCGTGTTTGAACATTTGGTTCGTGAACGCAACCGAAGTCGGATTCGAACTCAATATTGCTGGAGTGATGATCAACGAATCAAATTAGGTGTGTTTCTGCACCCCAATATTGCCCACTTTGAGGTGGATAACAAAGGCAATGAGTTGATGCAACATCAGGATGACGGTCTGGACGAGATGTTTTGGTGCAATCAAATCCACAAATTGGTGAATCTCACCCATTTGAGCCTAAATCTCATCACGACGGATGAGATTCTCATTTGTGTGGGGAACTCGTGTCCCAAACTCGAGGTAATCAACATCGTCTCTCGGATCCGACAAGACATTAGCACTGATCACACACCGGGTATCACTCTAAAATTCTGCGTCTCCGACATTGGGCTAAGATCGCTGCAGAACTGTCGCAATCTCAAGCGAATCACCATGAACAAGATTGTTAACCATCACCATGCCAATCAAGGGATTTCCTTGGTCGGCGTCCGGGATCTGATGCGGGCCTTGCCCAAGCTCGAATTCATCAGTTTTGGCGCCCTCGGCAAGATCTTGTGTAGCGACCATTGGAACGAAGATCAGACCTTGAAACTGACCACGTTCTGCGAAGTCGATCCCATGTACGTAAACGTCGAGCGATTGGTCAAGATCTGTCCGCATATTCAACACATCTCGCTCTCCGTGCCCTTAGTCATAGGGGCCAATGGCAACATCAACGCCAATAATAAGAACTGCACGGATATCCTCATGGCCTTGGCCAATTCGTCGCTGACCTTGAGGATCGTGGAACTTCAGCATTTTCCTTACGGTGAGGCTTTCCAGGCCTTGCTTAAGAGCAAGGGTCACACGATCGTCGAGTTGCTATTTCGGGCCAGTGAGGCCATGCATTCTGAACATTTGATCTTCATCGGAAAACAGTGTCCCAATCTGACCAAACTTCATCTCAAAGAGGTGGGCATGGAGGAGCGACCCCTCGGATTCACCCCGGAAATCCGGAGATTGCGACTGTTTTCCAAGCTTAGCTTTGTGCACATCTCGGGTCGACTCTGGAATCCCAATGTGATCATTCCGTTGCTGTTGTATGCCGCTTTGGATATCAAACAAGTGGGTCTGTTGAATATGAGCAACCGAGCCAACATGGACCTGACAGTGATGCGGCTATTCCAAAACAACCCGTTGGCGTCGCTGAGCAATTTGAGTCTCTACAGTGGTTGCTTCTTGTCCATGAGCGTTATTCGCCAATTGGTGTTCGATTGTCCGCAATTACGCGCCTTGTCGTTTCTTCAAAGTGAGACCATTGACATTGCCGAGGTAGACGAGCTCAAAGCAGAAGTAGTGAAACGAAATCTGAACATCTCATTGTGTTGCCTAGAATTATACGATCTCTAAGATCCAGTCAAATCACCTAAAAATCAAAGTCAAACAACGGTCATGAATGAGGTCTTCCTTATTTCAACGGCTACTCTCAGAGGGCCAAAGTAAAATTAAGAATTATCACAAAAAGTAGCAACGAAATTGCACTGAAAACTTCGTCATAAACAATTGGCATGTCTGTTCATTGCATGTTTGCCCAAAGTTCGTGATCCTCGACAACGAACCGAACGACTCCGCAGATTGAAGGGCGCTGAAAGCTGTTCACAAACTACGAGGGACAACTTGATCATTGGAGGCATCTTCAACAATTTATCGTTCAAGGCCGTGTGTGAAAAAATTGAGCTGCTAGCGAAGTCACAGTTTTCTTAGGTGCAATGCAACCAAATGCAGCGTTTCAGGGAACCATCTGACAAATGCTAAACAATAACTGAGTCTACAAATCTTCTCCAGAAAGGGGAATCGCTTGATCAGGAAATTGAGTTCTTATTCAAGTAAAATAAGATTTTTTTTAAACTTCCGTTAAACACGATGGGTTCTAGGGTTAAGTAGTCTTTGGCATTTTCAGAAACGGATCTTCTTTCTTCCTGGCGGTCCAATTTGTCATGTCGATGCTGGCCGAAACAGAGTTAATTGCACATGTTCAAGGTGCACCTAGTTTTGAAACTGGAGTTGTAACCTAGATAAAGCGCAGACTTTTTTCGCCCGCGACTTTTAGCAAAACGCAAAGGTTATACGTTTCGATTTTAATCCCTCTTATTGGGCTTGTACGAATTACCTTTTTTAGAACATTTCTTAAGTCTGTGCGACTAGAAAAGAAATTTGGTTTTCCTCATCAAATTGGTTAATATGTTATCTAGCTTCATTTTGAACTAAAAATTTTGACCACAGCAAGGAGGAACCCAGGTAGAAAAAGTTTTCTCCAAGATTGATTTTGACCCCTACAGTTTTGAAAGATGTGCAAATTGTCCTCTGGGTTGCTGATTTCAAACCTTTCTTTGCAATTAGAAAATGAAATTTTAATGTGACACATACTCGCTGAATTCGCTGAAAGCACAACCAAATTCGCGCTTCAACAACTCATTCAGATTCGGTTGCGATGTGCGTCTCTGAAGTCTATAATTAGGTCTGTCGCCAGAGTGTCGTTCTTTCCATAAATGGAAGTTCCGTTCTTCATCACGCGAGCGAACTCTTCACAAATTTCAAAAGGTTTTCATCCAATGTGTGTCTCTGTCTCAGTCTGTCTTGTTCTGAATGGTATCAATCTCGAGTGCTTGCTTTTCCGCCGTTCGTCTACCAAAGCATTGGAGTAGTTTCACAACCGCCAAAGAGAGGCTTCAATGCGAAATTGCGAATTGTCGCCTGTCTACCCTTGGAGCAGACAGATGTCTAGAAATTTTGCACAACCCTTTCTCGTTCGTTCGCTCTTTCATTCTTTCTTGATTTTGCACAAAAGTTCTTTGTCTGAAAATCATCGTAGTGCACAACTTACTCTCCACAGGGGAGAAAGAGGAAAGCCAGCCAGCAAACATGGAGGAACAACCAACTCGACGGTGGCAACCCACCCACCTATCTACCTACCCTAAAGGGACCATTCATTTCATATTAGCAATAATCCTTCCGCACGGGACTAAGCCGGATTGGACTTGCCACATAATTCAATGACCTATCTTTGAGTTCAACATTTAGGGGTCTTGAAATAGACGCATGTTAGTATGCTTAGGGAGCGGGTGCAAGTCGATTCGGATTACACCATCAGACTCGGGGAGTTGTTTCATCCCCAGTTGGCAATGCAAAAATCGAGTCGGAGAGAGAGAAAACGAGTCCGGATGAAAGAAAAGTTCTTTGGAAACTCACTCACTCACACACTTCACTCACTCAATCAGTAGGCACGACGAGCTGGATGGCGATATTTTTCAGAGAAGGGTGAATTCGGTCGTTGGTTCGTTCAGGGATAACCTATATAATAGTATAAATACTGGATACGAACTCGCGGAATTTCCTAGCTCGCAACCTCACACGGATGAGGCCGAGAGTTCGTAAGTAAACAAGAAGTACAGACGGCCATGTTGGGAGTGGAAAATCAAACGGAAATCGACCAAGAGTCCTAAAGATAGTGCGCCAATCGGGGTTTTCTGTGTTTCAAGCGGGTCCAGCCAAGTCCTAGCCTTGGTAAAGGTCAACCCCACGCCCCAAAATTAGTCTGATGTGGGTGTTTCGAAGACATCAAGTTCAGCCATGAACGAGTGAATGAAATAGTGAATGAATGAATGACCACATCATGGAGTGCGAATGAACCCCCCACAAGGTGTCTTTTCTACAAGATGACGATCAAAGTGATCAAATGAAGTCTGATGATGACTAGGTTACCGGCTACAACCTTCGGAAGTGATAGACCTAACTACAGCAAAAAGAACGAATATGGACCAGAATCTGAGCCCAAATTCCTCTTTTACGCAAAAGGATTAAGAAGAAACTTTCCCACGGACAAAAACGGGGAGTTTCTTTATGCTCATCCATTGAACAACTTAAGAATATCTTACCATTCCTTGAATTATCAACAACAAAATAGCGGGGTTTTCCGAGCTTATCTATTATCCGATTTGAACGTCTTATTAATATCTTTGAACTTACAGTTGAACCCATCCATGTGTTATCCTGAACTTAACTAACACATGCCAAACTTTGTATGAAATCAAGTTTGTTTTAGGTTGTGTCACCTTGGCATTGTTCTATAAATGATGGTCCATCCTCAAATTTCTTTTATTATATGGTTGTGTCTTTTAGTTCAGGATAATTCAAGGACAGGTAAGATATTCTTAGGTTGTTCAAGTTGTCTAATGGATGAGCGTGATAAAAATCCCCGTTTTGATCCGGAGGAGAGTTTCTGGGGTAAATTTGGTTCCTTTCCAAGAGGAATCTGCGTTCGCATTAAGGTCCACATGGAACAAAGAAAGAAGAAGTCCTCAGTGTCAAGAATTCGATCAAATGAAGAACAAATTAAGATGACTTCGAAACATATCAGGTGCGGCTACTAGCAATGGATGGGCTCAATATTTTGATTTGCCTTTTGACTCAGTCAGCCCAAATTGGTGATCTGACAGTCTAACCCGGATTACATGGACCCTCTCAAAGTCTTGAGAATGAAATGCCCCCACCAAGATTGAATTGTGTGGATTTTTTGACTCAATTTGATTGGTTATTCCTGGACAAAGGAATCCAAGAACTAAGAAGATCAATGAAACCCTATCAAGCACGTAGAGCCTATCCCTGCAATGAAAAGACATGATCCTCTGGTCCTGAAGGACCCTTAGCCCCAGTCCTGCGTGGTCCTGACCTTCTTGAGCCCCAAGACTTGAAACATTTTCAATCAAATCCACAATCCAGGATTTCATCCTCATGTTTTTCACTTATTTTGTCTCAAGGACGTCGTGATTGCCTTTGTTCCAATTCCAATCAGGATCAGATGGCTGATCTGATCCAGAACCGTCAAAAGTGCCATTCAATAGTTATAGCCAACAACATCTCCGACTTGGACTCCATCTTGTTTCAAAATGAGACTTTTCTCATTCCTTCATTTTCCTATAGAAATGGTTCCTGCGTCGTGGAGGTGCTGATGAGGATGGGAGAGGAGTAACCCTCCAGATATCACCACAGATACTTCTATTTAGCATTGTTTCAGAAAAGTTGGACTATTGGGTGAAGCAAGATTCCATCTATGTATTTTCCTGATCGTTAAGAGGACTAAAATCCTTTGGAGAGCTGAATGTCAAAAGTTCATGAGACGAGTAAAAGGAGTGCTGGGACCTCTAAAATCAAGGTAAAGAACAATTAGTCAATAAATATTAACACAAAAAGTTAACCTGAATGCTTTCAAGATGCATGTTCAACAGTTTTACTCGTTAATAAGGAATAAATGACATTGTGTCAAAATATGGCCTCGGCCTCATACCATTTTTTCAAAAATCGGAGTTCGTGTCCACCCCTTTCAGGGGTTCCTGGTTCGTTCCACGAAAAGTGGAGGGATTAAGGATTTGCACCGAACTGTCGCACTGTTTTGCACAAATGACAGATTTTATGTGGCTCTTAAATCATGGAGTTCCTTGATAGATTTAGCCTGCTTCGGAAACCACTTGAATATTGTCCTACTATGCACATGTTAATGGGCGGTAATGAACTCATTACCTGTCTGGCAGCTCTCACGATCTCTTGGGGTCCAATTGGTCCTATAAAAAGGTAATCACGAATCAACATCCGTTGGAAAAGATGTAAAAAGGTTTCTGCCCTTCCGAATCGCCAGCCTTCGAATCCATATTACTGTACTTACTTTTGAGGGCTCTTGGGTAACCCTGATAAATGGGACGTTTTATAACAGTTTTCAATGTCGCATTTGTCATATAATCCCAATGATAAGCGAGAAAACTGGGAGGACACTATTATCGATGGTATGGTGTTGGTGATGATGATGACGATGCCCATTGAAATCCCTTGTGTTTTGGTGAGGCGAGACCCGAGATCCCCCTTTTCAACTTCCTTTTGTGTCTTTGGATCTTCTCCCCTTGTTTTTGCAAAAGTACGTGAGTTCGCCAAATTTGCACAACTCTCACAGAAGCGTACTAAAGAGATGAGGGATGAGAATGGATGTAGCATTTGGCATTAACGCTGAGTGCGAGCTGAATTGGTTGATCCTAGCAACCAAAGCGAGATGGAACCCGTTGCCAAAGGGCGTCCAATTTCCTCACAAATCAATAACACGAAACCCTTTCATCAAAGACTTGCGGTGAATGTCACGACCGAATTTCGCAAATATTTCATTGAAAACATCGCAGAATGCTGAATACATGTCACGGTATCCCTTCCTTGTTGTGGAGCAATATTAATGGGCCAGATACATGGACAGGGGTGGATGGTGGATGGTGGATGTCTCTCTAGCCTTCTTTGTGCTTTTGGAAACTTCATTTCTTTGTTAAGAGATCAAGATCCTACCCCTCCTGACTTGAATTTCCGTATTTCTCTGCCACTCACTGATGGACCGAACCTCGCCAACAACCAGACTAGACAGGTCTGGCAGGAATCACATAGTTGTTGTTGTTGGTAGTGGTGGTGCCACTGGTGTCAGAGATCATCCCTTTTGGCGCTGTTGCTTCGCCTTTTCCCGCTTCTCCCAAGAGAGTTAGAAGAAGCAACAACAACAACAACAAACTCTTTGGTCTGAGTTTGGGTGATTCCCTCGATCTCACGTTCTTGTACTTAGATCTGCACACTTTGTGCGTGTTTGCGTTCTTGGTGGAGACGGCATGGGAGCAGCCACCTTTAAATTGAGGCTCGAGGGATAAAGAAGGTAGGTACATTGGTCTGTCTTTGTTTGATTTCAGTCCAGATCAGCTCCTCTTTGTTCCAAACTCTTGCCATGACAAAACCAGATTCAGTTTCAACAATGCCAAAAATTAGAAACAAGCTCATGAACGGAACAGGATTCGAATCTCTGTGTGAGCTAAAATAATTCGAAACTGGGGAAATTGGGATTAACAAAGGATGGCTTTTCGAACACATTTTTCCTTGCCTTATTTGTTAGTACCAAAGCTCATACCACCCCATGGATCAAGTAAACTGTTTGCAATTCGAACAGATGCTCGAATATACCGAAAACGTTCAACAAGGCATGAACACGGGCATGAAAGTTTATAAAACTGTAATGGGATTTCAGAAACCCACAGTTATACTTTTCTCGCAAATTTAAAAGTTCCGAGACATTTTCTGGAATGATCCATTTTCAGTGACCTCACCTTGAAACGTCCAATCAAGAGTTATTAAAGCCTTCTCGGTATACTACCGACTATGATTTCTTTCGTTTTGTTAATATTCGACCTTAAGATCATGTTACTTGGTGCCCTCGAGGCATTTTGCGTTTCATTGCTGGTTAGTTTTCTCATTCCAGCAAGTTTATAAATCGCCAGAGGAAAGAGAAACCTCTTTATTTTCATAACATTTTGGGTTATAAAACTTTGTTTGAACATTCGGCTCTCAAACAAAAACACAGAAAAAACGTAAAGGAGTGGATACCAATTTAAGGAATTCAAAAGGTCACAACTAGGGCTTCCCTAGATTAACGGATCAATCGATTAATCCATTAAAAGTGGATTAATCCTTTAATCCGTTTCGCCGGACGGATTAATCAAACAAAATAAGAAAAAGTCTCTCTGTTTTATCTATTTTTAATATATAATATTTAGTACATATAGTAATCGTTAAAGGTAAGATGGATACACCATGCTTTAAAAACCCTTTAGCAATTGACAAAGATGATATCTGAAGACAAGATTAATGCAATTTGGAATTTATAACAAAACTTATAACGTCAGAAAAAGACATTTTACATTTAAGCGTTTTTATCTTAAAATTTCGTCAATCTACTTTAGCAGCAACATCGTTTAAAACACTTTCAATGACCTTGTTATCAGCAAAACAAAAAAAACTTCGGTTTCCGTCTGATTATTAATCAGTTTAAAATTAATTCATTTTAACGGATAATTCCATCAGAATTAATCCTTAATCCGAATTTTCGAAATTCGGATGAATCCGAATTTCGAAAAAAAGTCACCGGGAGTTGTGACTCACAATTCCCAAGCCTTCAGTACTATCAGTACAGTACAGGGCAGACTTAGTATTTCATCATTTGGAGTCTATGATGATTTCCTTTTAGATATCAAACACAACTTTTGAACACCATGTCTAGTGCTTGACTCTTGTCAATTAAGACATGAGACATCAGATTTATGACATGTGACTCGTAACAAGAAAAACTTTTGAAATGTACAAGGTGCGGAGGCATATTTCTCGACAGACAATCTTACTTGCCAAACGAAAAAAAGCGTGTTATTGCTAAAAACACCATTTCGAAGCTTTGTTCTTATTATTATTAAGTTCTTAAATCCGACGATTTCCCAACTCTTTTTCACTTCAGTCCCCGCGCATGAGCAAATCTGATTTGCGCCGCTTTTTTATTTCCCATTTCAACTTAATTGTATGAACGAAAAAAATGTTCACAAACATAAATAGCAGGACAACAAAGCTTCAAATTGGTGTTTTCAGATGTAGCACACCTTGTTTCGTTTGGTAGAAAAAATTGAGGTTAGTCGGGGGGAAAAATTTCGAACCGCACCCTGCAGTTTATTGCTAATTGTTTCAACCACGAGAGGGTTAAGCGCGCGCTTTCAAGAATGTTTTGGAACAATATTCAACTTTAATTGTGAAGTTAGAACTAAAGGTGTTCCAATGGTTTTTGACCCTACAAAGACTGTCTATTAATAATAACAATATGAGATGAATCCCATATTCTTTCATTGAAATGGCAACCGGCGTCATTCCTCTTCATGGCAAAACCATAGGCCATTCTTAACAGACTTTGCCATAAAGATCATTCTGCTTACTTTTCTAACTCACAAATTACCCGAATTTCAATATGCTCACAATCTCTCAAGCATCTACAGGGTCTAAAAGATAATTTTACACCGAGTTTAACGTCGTCAGGTCCATGAGGGTGGACAAGAGGGCATTTATTTCGGTTTGACAGAAGTTTAGACACATAGAGGCATCTTTCTACTCAATGTGACCGCCCTTAGCCTTGATGACAGACACGAGACGGCCCCTGAAGCTGTCACAGACGGACACCACGTCGGTGAGGGGAACATTGGACCATTTCTTGGTGATGGAGGCCTTAAGGGCCTCCATCATGCCAATCCTCCAGATTTGTGGCTGGTCTTGCACAACTTCCTCTTCAACACCCCCTAAAAGAAGTAATCCAGAGTATTGCAATCGGGGGAGTTGGAGGGCCAGATGTCCGGTGACCAGAAGTCGCCATTGGGAGCCAGATTGGCCTTCAACATCTTCAGGTTCTTCTTTGCAATGTGCGAGGGGGCGGACTCTTGCTGGAATGGGAATTTGGCACCACCTACGACTTTGTGGACCTGACGACGTTAAATTCGGTGTAAATTTGTCTGTTAGACCCTGTAAGGCAACTGACGTGTGAACTTTTCCCAAACCAAAGAGCTCATATTTTTGCATATTCATATGTGGCGCAACATTATAAAAACATAAAAACATTTGAATTTTCGGGAAAGCTGCAAAAATTTTTTAGACTCGCTTATGATTTTTCACTAAAAATGGTTGTATTTAACGATGGGTGAATTTGAATAAGAATGGTACAGATTTTCGTTCTCCACGAAATTATGAAAGGTTTTGTAGAAAAACAAAGCAACTTGCGTGCAGAAGATGGCTAAAATTTCAAACCTTTTCTGCTTAAATTCAAGAAATATATTTCAATCCAGCCAACATACTATGGGCAATATTCCGAATAGAAAGCCAACATTAGAATGAGCATAATTTTGGACCAGACAACATTTCTCCAACGTTCTGGGCTCGGTCATTCACGCATGCAAAAGATTGATGGACGGGATGGACAGATAAAATTTGTACGTGGTTACACGTTACAATTCTAACTTAACAGGCGACATTTCAATTTGAAAGGGAGCATGACCACTTGATACACTAAGTTCCAGGAAGTGTTAGTCTGTTGAATCTTTACATCCTGGATCGATGAATCCTATGACGACTACGTGAGAAGGAAGGCCCCAAACGAAAAGGCTGTGACGTAATAAGAGACTTCTTCTTTCTCCCGGTGAGCAGAGCTTTCTACGTTCTCCATGGTGTACGGCACAATCGCTCAAGCAAGGACACGAGACTCCATCGTGATCTGACAAAAAGAGTTGCCAAGTACATTCGTACGGATTAGTATTGCACAAGAATTCCTAACCCCTGAAATCTAAGTTTGTGATAAAGAATCGAACTTGTTGCCGAGTGAAAAGGAACCTGGAGTAAGTTCCGTCATTACAAGGTCGTTTGAAGATCGATTGTTGCCCTTCTCGGTTCTCCATTGGAGAGTAGTGGTGGAAAAGAACTTCGTCAGAAAACGCCAACTGTATCTGGATTCTGTTATTGAAGGCACAACAACTTCAGCCGACCACGGAACAAGTTCGTGTCCATTTGAACCTTACTTAACTTCCTCATTCAAGCCCCCATTCCGAGTTCGACAAAGCAAAAAAGAACGAGACGACGAAAGCAAGTTAGTTGTCACTTCGATCCCGTGAGAGTCGGTCACAAAGACCACCGATTGTCTCCAGGTTTTTGGACCGATTCGTTCGAAGAGAGCTCCTTTTATTCAAAGATGGCTGCGACAAGATTCTCGTCAGCCATTCCAATGCACATTCCAGGAGGCATTGAGGGATCAAGTGCCTCAGCTCCTCCCACAAGGAATAGTTCCACTGTAGGGTTCTCCGGATCTTACTTTGGTTCAATGATGAGCTTTAGAGTGAGGAAGTCCATGACCGCTCAAATGAACCCCTCCCCGTTGATGGAGAAGAGGCTCATCCGCACACGGCGAATGTCTGAAGCTGTCAGAAGTCCAGAATCCGTTCGAGGAAAGACCCCCAGACTCATGAGGATTCCCACAGAGATTGGGGACATCACCAAAGAATGGGCACGATTGGTGGTCAACCAACATTTGTTCAAACTGGACAAGGAAATGATCTTGACTGAAGACCAGATCACACATTTTCATGTGGAGGATTGCAAGTCTGGTTCTGGAGATTTTAGTTGCACATACAAGCTCGACGTTGAAGTGAGGAGTTCTAATGGTGTTGTTGACCGATATAGCTTTGTAGCCAAGCTCCTACCCGCCGAAGATACCGGTCGAGCATATGTCTTTGAAGCCAATCTCCTTGAAAAAGAGATCGAGATGTATTTTGAAGTCCTCCCTTCTCTGCGAGCGTTCTTACGAGATCAAAAATCCGGAGACAAGAGTGCCATCATTGACCGCAGCGTGCCTGAATGTGTTTATGGATCCCACAATATGGATGGGGCTGGTGTTTTGGTGTTCCACTCGAGTCTGGAAAAAGGCTTTCGACATTGCGATAATCCGGAGGGCTTATCTGCCAACGAGCTCCTAATCACCGTGGACAGATTGGCACAGATTCATGCCTCCGGTCGAGCATTTCTCGCCGAGAAGACGGAAGAAATGGTACGACGGCGTTATCCCTCCCTCTCCAAGGATATGTACACAAATGGTCTCCTGTTGGATCAATTCAATCAGAATCTCCAAACATACTCAGATCTCCTCCAGAGTGCTCCTTTGGGAGAATTTAGCGAAGCCAAGGATCTATTTGACAAGCTGCGGACCGAGCATGGCGTTTGGGATATGCTTCAAGGGCTTAAGCGCAGAGGTCCCGAAACCCTGACCACTATTATCCATGGGGAATTGTGGGAAAAGAACATTCTCTTCCACTCAACTGAACCCAAATGTGTTTTCCTTGACTGGAAGAACGCCAAGATTGCCTCACCTATGCTGGACCTGGCCTTCCTACTATTCTCGTCTTCCAATATCCAAATGATTTCCACAGAAGGTCAAACCAAAGTGCTCAAAGCCTATCATACCAGTTTCTGCTCTACCTTGAAAAGCCTCGTGCCGAAATGCAAGCCTCCAAGTTTCAATGCACTCCAAGAGGACTTCCTACAAACAGTTCGCGATGCTTTAATGCAATCCATTTGCATCTTTGTTCAAGAGATGGAATTCATGGAAAACGCCATCACCAAAACCGCCGGCCAAGATATCGAGTTGGTGAATAAGATGCAAACATATGAGAGGCGTGCCATGAATCTTCTTTTAGGAATTGATTTCGCTGCCTTACCCCGAGAAAATGACTCAGATGATGACGATGATATGTTGATGGCACAAGCAAGAGCGTCTTCCACACCACGAACCTTTTCCAGTTCAAAGAAGTCAAGAGGCTTTCGGATTGGTATTGGTGACGATAATGAAGAGGATGAGGATGACAGTAGTGATGAATATGATGACGAAAGAGAGGCTTCCGGTTACATTTCTGTTTAACTCAACTAAACTTGAAAAGCACAATGTGCTGTCCTTTCCTTTTCCGCTATCAAACAAAAACTATTAAGCCGATCAAGTTTGACGCGGTATTTTTGTGGCTAATTTAGAGCATCGCTACTTCTCATTGATGTTTACGATTAAATTTCAGCTGGCTTTTTCCTTCGTTAATAGGTTGTCATATACAAACATTTCAAGTGAAATATACATTAAAACGGATTTGTTTCGACTTTGGATTTGACGAAGAAAAGGACCCTTGGTAACAAATGGTATGGATTATGTATGTTGAGGAGTATTACAAAATTATCTAAAAACATAAGGAGGAATTAGAAACCATGCATCAAACAACTATTCGTTTTTAGGTTTGGTTGCCCCTGGAACAGGCCCCCTCTACCCATGTTCTTATTTAAGTTGGGCATTCCTGATTCAAAAGTTCTGAAGAATTGTTGTTACCCGGCTTAAATCTTTGGTAGATCTAACTTTAACACTTATCAGAAACACTTGTCTTCCGAACTTTTTTCTCATCAAATTAATCATTGCAAAATCCGACAAAAAAACTGAAAAGAACAAAATAAAATAATAATGTTTATTGCAATATTTTTTATCATTGGACATACAATTTAATTTGTGTTAAATATGTAATTGGTATGTTTATTGCGTAATTGTGTGGAGGGTCTGGAATTTAGTAGTAGGTTTTTATCATAAAATAATCTTAAAAATCAAAAAGTAAAAAGTAGAAATAATCAAAGCGAAACTGAGAAAAAAACACTGAGAAAGACAAAATAAAATGTTGAAACAAAAAGATCTATCATCAATACTCATGCGAGCTTAAGTGAAGAATATGCCTTACCTGTCCTAGTGTGAAAGGTTTAGCACCTAAACGTACAGTCATGCTAAAGTAATGTAAGCATTTTTCAAGGTCTGAAGATCCAACATCAAAAGTAATCCTCCCATTGCTCAGATGTACAATATTTTCTATTCTTATCAACCTTTAAACCTCTCCCCCAAAAATATCGCTGATATGGAAAAATATTCTTGAACATAATAGCAGCTCCTAAATAACAGCAACAAAGAATGTATAAGTCCTCCAACACTATTCCAGATCATTTTTTTAACTTTGACATGCCTTGATTAGGCTTAGACAAAGAGACATATAGGCAACTATAATAAGCCAAAGGCCCACATTTTAAACACATGGATGGTAATCGATTTTTTAAAATAAATTGTCTCCCTGAGGCGTATTTTTAATCATTACGTAACGCACTTCCCTGTTTTTTTTGTGACATACAGCACACATCATCCCATTAAAACCAAATCACTTGGAATAAAACATAACTCGCCAATAATCCAACATTGCTACTATCTCTTGTACAAATTCCAGGCCCTTCAGCTGGAAAGAAGAAAATCTTAAAGAAATTTGTGAACTTGCAAAAACTGATTGCAAAAGATCAAGAACTATCGCAGGAAGTTAATTTTATTCCTCAATTGGAAACCATCGCAGAGGCTTGAACAAGGGCGTTAGGACCAATCAATGCAGTGAAACATAATTTATTTTTGGGCCCCCCAAAAAATGCCTCGGGCCCAGCAGTTTCCGACCCTTGGTTTAGACGTTAGAATACTAAAAACAAGGGCAATTTTGTGCTCTATGATTTGTGGTCATAATTTTGTGTCTTTTGCCAATGTGCCCTTAGTTTTTTGGAAGAAAATGTTTCGTCACCCTAAAAGGTGCACCACAGGCCGAAGGGCCGGTCCAATTCCGCTGACGTCAGATCACCTAACTCGCTCCCATTGCGGCCAATCACGATGTGGAAACATTCTAAAAAAGTGAGGGCCAGACAAGAAAATGTGCGATTTGTAAGCAACATGTAAAGTCGGATTCAAGAATAAATACCTACAAACTGGAGCTTGACCCCAAGGTTGTTTACCATTTAGCGTCTGGTCACCCTAGCCAAGCTTTGAACCAAATCTGGCCTACCGCAAGGCGTCGATCTTCAGGCAGCTTGATAAAATGACTTAAAAACTTCATAACAAATGGCATATCCATCAAATTCAAATATCTAATCAAACCAAACTATTATCAGATCACTATTTCTCCGTATAAACCGTAAATAAGTCAACATCACCGCTTGAGGTCCAGATCTTTGAGTATCTTTTCCACTTTATTGTATTACTCTATGACATTTCAGGCTGATTTGGCTGAGGAGAGTTGCTGGCGGCAGGTCCTGCCCGTCCAACTGACAGACCGACAGCCCGGATTTCAAGCCAGTCGGCGTCGATTTTCAACAACAGAAATCCCCGAGTTTCGAATGCCCTTGCCCTCGAATCCGGCCTGGGCCTCCTATCACTGATCCCCGTGTTGTGTCCGGATCAGTCCCGTCTCATCCATACCGCCCCTAGACACGCTCTATCTCAGGTAAGATTCGATTGACCGGAATTTATCGGGATATGAATACTCGCCACAATCCCATTTTGGCGGGATTCTCGAAACAAAAATATCGGGGAGGTCCAAAAATTGTTGGTGTTCCGCCTATTTTATCGGCCTTTGGGACGTTTTTACCGTAACAAATTGTTGCCAAGATCATTGGAGAAGAATTTGGTGCGTTCATTTTTAATCTCCGATTCGGGATGAGTCGGATTTTGATAGATTTTCCGGAGGCGAGTTTTTGTGAGGCTAACTCGTAGAAATTGACTTTGGACTTGTTTCAGACGTGAAGATCGTGCGTGGTTCTTTTGTGATTCGGAGGTTGCGATCACCGTCGAAATAGGACCTGTGTCCGTCCGTTGGTCCGTGGATTGAAAGGCCTTGCAACAATCATGTCGGCGGCAACTGAGGTGAGTTTGGCCCAAGATTTGTCGGGGGGAAAACCTTTGCTTTTGTAGTTGGCAAAAGATCTGTGAACATGCGAATAGACCTAGTCCGATCGATCCAAAAAAGACTTGAGCCTCAAACGTCTGGGCGGAAAGTGAACTGCGACATCCTGGGGAGTACAAGAGAGAGAGAAAGAAAGAAATGTTGTGAATGATGCCTTGCACCTTTTTTTCTTTCATTCTTTTGACTCCTTTTTGGGACCACACATTTATGACGGATGCTGATCATGGTAGTGGCGTATGAAAAGGGGATCTATCATCTTGGGTTGGCTCTTAGACAGATCATCATCGGGCCTGATCCATTAGTTGTGCGTGTATGAGTGTGATTGTGGGCGTCTTTCTTTCTCTCTCTCTATCTCTTGCGTTGTCTGTTTCGTTGCAGTACACTTTCCGCATGGGCGATGCGGTTTGGGCCAAAATGAAAGGCTTTGCGGCTTGGCCGGGTAAGATTGATTATCCGCCGGAGAACATGAAAAGACCCGCCATGAAGAAGGTCATGCACTGCGTGTTCTTCTTTGGTACGCACGACTTTGCCTGGCTCCTCGAGTCCGATCTCAAACCCTATCAGGAGTTCAAGAACACATTCTGGAACAATAGCAAAAAGAAGTCCAACAGTTTCAAGAAGGCCATCAACGAAATCGAAGAGTTTCTCAAAACGGGCAAAACCTTCAAAGACACGGGCGCGTCCTCCTCCGCCGAAGACGCGCAAATGGACGCGGACTTTGACGCCCTAGTCTCGGGCGCCAGCAGCAAACCCAGTACACCCGTTTCGGCCGTCAAGAAATCGGCCAAGAAACGGAATCTGTCTCATGACAGCGAAGATAGCGGCTCCAGCAGTAGCACGAGAAAGACCAAACCCGCCGGTCGACCCACGAAGAAGATCCGCGAAGAAGTCTCGCCCGAACGCGAAAATAGCCACAACCACACCGCCGCCTCGTCCGCAGCACTCGTGTCCAGTAGTGGGAATTCGAGTAGCAGTAGCAAGAAAAGTGCCTCCTCCGCGGCCGTGTCCAACTTCTTGGACCGACCCACCCTCCACACGCCCGCCTCGCCCAACTTTGACTTGTCGAGCACGTCGCAAACCCTCAAGGAGAAATCCATCGAGCCGTCCAAACTCAACTTCGGCTTCCTCGGCCTCGGAATCATGGGCAGTGGCATGGTCAAGAACCTGCTCAACTCAGGGCACAACGTCACGGTCTGGAATCGCACGGCCGAGAAGATGACCGAATTCGTGCGGATCGGCGCCAAACAGGCCCTCACACCCGGCGACGTGATCGCGGAGTCGGACATTGCCTTCTCGTGTGTGGCGGATCCGCAAGCCGCCAAGGACATGGTCTTCGGCAACTGCGGTGTCCTCACCGAGATGACTACCACCAAAGGCTACGTCGAGATGACCGGGATCGACGCTGACACGTCACAGGACATCGCCGAAGCCATCTGTCTCAAAGGAGGTCGCTATTTGGAAGCCCAAGTTCAAGGCTCAAAAACGCAGGCCAATGAAGGCACGTTGGTGCTGCTCGTATCGGGGGATCGCTCGCTTTTCGACGATTCGCAGTCCTGCTTTCAAGCCATGGGCCGAAACACGTTCTACCTGGGCGAGGTGGGCAACGCCTCCAAGATGAATCTCGTCCTCCAACTCATGAGCGGCGTGGCATTAGCGGGTTTCGCCGAGGGCATGGCCTTGGCTGATCGGGCGGGTCTGCAGCAAAAGGACGTGTTGGAAGTCTTGGGTCTAACCAGCCTGGCGTGTCCCCTCATGGTGGAGAAAGGCAAGGCTATCATCGAGGGCGCTTTCCCCACCCACCACCCGCTACAGCATATGCAAAAGGACCTGAAACTCGCCCTGAACATGGGCGATCAATTGGAGCAGCCTCTGCCCCTCTCTGCCTCGGCCAATGAAGTGTTCAAGCACGCCAAGCGACTTGGCTACGGAGAGCACGATACCTCTGCCGTTTACATTCGCGCGCGGTTCTAATCATCCCGAGGGTGGAACGCGTCGCATGATAAAGATGAAGATGATTGCCTTTTTTTACTCGATTATTATGAACACAAGATGATGAGGATAACAAATATGATGACGATGTTAATACTATTGCATCTGATCCCTGCTCTAGACGAACGGCATACCATGCGGTCTGGAGGAGGGCGGGTATGAAGACAAACAGTACAATCAACGGGGATAGAAGAGGACCGACCGCTCGAAAATGCTTTTGTATGCTTGTGTAGAAAACCTGTTGAGAGAATGTGAACAACCAACCTTACCCCATCTGGCCCTCCCTCTTCGTCCACCGTGTCCTTCCCCATTTTCATCCGGTTCCGACTAATTCGAACACGAGGACAACCCAAAGTTGTTAAATCCTTGATTTGAAAAGTGAAGTTTTCAAAGCCAATATCGAAGATGATGAATAATAAACAAACAAAAAGTCCCCATACGACAAAGAGAAACAAATAAAACCAACACCGCGCAGTTCTACTTGAAATTTCCATTGCACGTTCAAACCAAAGAAAACAAGCGATTTGGGGCCTGTGTTCAAATTCCATGGGCAATGTTCTTGGGGAGGGGGATATTCGATCTCAGAATGACGTTTGAATGTATCCTGAAATTTGAATGCCGCTATTTTCTTGACCCGAATGTGAATGGAATTTATCGACGAAACCTACACTGCGGCATTTTATTGCTTCAGTCTTAAAAGCATTGATCTCAAAGGTTCTTTATCACGATCTGATGTGATATTTCAGATACAATTTGGTGTTATGGAAAGATACCATGCTCCTACTAAACTGTTCCATCAACCATATCACTAACTGGTTTTCTCTTGTAGTTCTATAGATGCGAAATACAAACTTGAAAATTTACTCACTTATCCGACATGGTAGGCAGGACGAAAATTATGTCCATTTCATTTTAAAACGAAAAATAACGCTACCGTTTGATTTCTTCAAACCAAAACCTTTTCAAGAGCTACAGTTATGTTCGAAAATAATTCGTTTGCCATTTGGCTGAAGGGCTCGAGCCCAAACACTATCAATTCAAATTTTGAAAGCCATCAAAATTTTCAATCTCAATTTAAATGCAAATCAGGGGATCCACGGTTGTAGAGGTTTTATTATTTCAGCCACAGCTCAATCCATCTGCAACCAACCCACCCGTCAAAGAAGAGCGAGAATCGCCCACAAAAACGCCTCTCAAAGGTTTTCCAGTCAAGTTCCGAGGCATTAGTAAGTACTAATTCACCAAGTAGAACTTGGCCTGTCAGGTATCAGTCACAAATGAACTCGTCCCATAGACAAGGCCAAGGCCAAAACCATCCCGGGCTCCATCAAACGTAAACGGGCCAATTACCGACTCCGAAAACTGATTGCTCCTAAATCGCCCATCTTGTTGCTTAATGAAATGATTGGAACGACTCCTTTCACTTTCGAAGAGGGTCCCATCGTGGGTGGACCTACTCCTATGAGGCTCATTACAGCCCATTGTGAGGTAGGTCAAGCTAAAATCTTATTTCAACCTGAACAACCCAAGCAAAAGCACCTTCTCTTTCCAAGGTGGAAGGTCAAGCCTTCAGTGGAACGGGACCAAATCGGCAAATCGCCAAGAACTTTTGTGCCGAGAGCGTGATCCAATACATCGCCATTCAACGGAGCTCCAATGGTTCCAAAAGTGTTCCCAGTTCCACCACCTCCAACGTAGGTGGGGAAGATATGGTCACTGGAGGCGATGAAGATGCGGCTTCTGGATCCAACAATGAAGAGACCACGGGACATGGAGAGTCCACCGGAGCTCCTCGGAACACCATCGGTATGACCGATACACCTTGGGTGCAACTAGCCTCTTTAGCGTTGTTCAAGATGTTCAATGATTGGCAAGTCCATGGCTATTCCATTCCCAATGACCTCATGAAACAGCCCAATGACTCGCCAGCCGCTAAAAACGCGTCTAACAAGGTAAGCACAAGACAAGTACGTATTCCTTTGCCCAATATAACCGCTGTGCTTTCTTAATCGGTAGCAAGGCGAAGAGGTTGCTCGTCCATTGCCCGAGAATCCCACGGAAAAACATCCGGTTCAGTTATTGCACGAATTACGAGGTCCGATTACTTACGTGACCACCGAGCAAAGAGGTCAACCCCCATCGCTGACCTTTGTTATGGAATGTGCATTGGATGGAAAAGTGTTCAGAGGTGAAGGTCGGAACAAGAAAGAGGCCAAGAAGAAGGCTTCGATTGCGGCTCTCAAGGAACTTCATGGGGTCGAATATCCGGATTCAACCACGGAGACCATTGCACCGGTTGAAGCCACGGCTTAAAGGCAGAATCCATTTTCATTTGTGCGTGTGCGCTTTTTTTTTGTCTTGTCCTTGGACAAATGTTTGTTTTTAATGCCCTATTTGCCTTCGAACTACCAATAGAGAAAGAAGAAGAATTTGTTTAGAAATCTGTTTTATCTTTGAAATTTGACTCGGTATGAACGGAGTAGTTTTAGACCAAGAGCTATTACTCAGCAATGAAAATGAAGCGAGAGATCATGAAGCCACACTATTCTGCTCGTTCTATGTAAAAAATTGTTGTTGCGAAAGGTGTTAAACTCGTTGAAAATCCAAGTGGCAGCACTTAAGGTGTAGCAATGGAAAAAGAACTGTCACTTGACTAATTGTTGACTATGTAAGAGCTCTTGGGAATAAGATTTTCCTAAAGACAGTGAAGATACGCTACAGATACCCTTGTCTTGATTTAAAGTGATTTGTGAAAAGAAATTGCTCAGACACTTGATTCTCAGTAAATTGAGCTGATGATCTTTCGTTGGACGGTTTTTAGCCACGTAGCCTGTTTGTCACTCATATCTAGAATTGGACTTCTGAGGCACTTGGAACATGAGCTCCAAAGGCTAGTTTTCAACATTTACTCAGGAAATCGGAAGACTGATCGATTCAAGCTGGAAATTTAGAACAAAGTCAAGGCAGAACCCTCTATTTCCTGCCATCTCAACCTTTCTTATCCTCCTTCTCGAGCGAGATATGCTTGCTGGTGGCTTGGAATTTGACCAATCGGCCGTTATTTGATCCCAAAGCAGCCAAGACATGAAGAAGAAAAAAGAAGACGAAAACATATATCAATCAGGGCAGTTGGGAAGAAGATATCAGCGAACTCTTCACCACTCGACCTGCCAGAATAAGTCTGACTCAAGACTTCTTTGTCTAAGCATGGACTAATTGCCAAATTATGCTGAATAATCCGTATTGTTTGGATTGGTAAATGGGGCCAAAAAGATTGGACATGTGATTTATGAACACCGACAATTCAATGACTATCGTATTCCAAAGAACTTGCTCGTGGAATTTGTACATTTTTATTGAATATGTAGAAAAGGTTTCAAAGAAAATAAGGATAACATATTTGCTTATCTCTAAAGAGTGCAGTTGTACAGGAAGGACAATTCGTTTGAATTTAAAAACACATATCTTGCTAATTCTTGAACGTCGATGAGGATCATCAAAATATTTGAGAAAATATGAATAGACCTAAACACTAAAGGAATCTTTTGCAATTCAAAGCAATGACCTTTGCGCTTACAAGGGGCTTCAAAACAAATGCAACAGAAAACCACTATCATTGCTAGGGCTTGTTCACTTCATTCACCATTAGTTTCGCCAAATATCAATTCATTTACAATTAATATTCCTTTAAATGAAAGTTGTGATGTAGCGTTTGATCAAGGAATCGATTTTGAGGTAGTTACGAATAATCGTTACCGGGTATTAAAAAAAAAAGAATCAGTTTTAAAGTATTCATTGAATTAGATTGGCCAAACCCTTTGCTTGAAGTCAAAAAAGAACAATTGAACAATTTCCCCAAATTTAATATAAAGGCGACGACGATTACTCGTGAAGGGTATTTTTTGAAAGCAGGGAGTGTTCGTGACTCGGACTTTTTTCTCCCTTCCGAATGTTAGCAAAAATCGAAAATTAGGAAACATAAAGTGAAAAAAGTGTTTGTATCTTAAGAATTGTTTTCTGCCCCATCTTTTTGACCTTCATACATTTTTTGTGAAATAGACCATTTCCGAGTTACGAACATGGTTTCCTGTTCCGTTTCTTTTCAGTCACCCGGTATTTTTCTTGCTGAGGCTATCAAGTAATTGTCCTACTCATATCACACAAGGATGGCTTGGGTTGCCAAAGTGCTCTCACTTTTCATAAACAGTCTTTGGCTTCTTTGACTAAGAATATTTCATAAACAAGTCCGCTCGAGAGAAAAAAGCTTCCTGAAGTTATCGGTTCAATTTAAAAGATGATTTCCAGAGTCAGCTTCGGGGTTGAACGTTGAACTGGAGCTAGATGGGGGACACGCTAATCTGTTTAGCTTGTTGAGTTGGTTTACTTAAGTTTCATTGAAATTTGTGCCCCAAATATGGCATTCATTAGTAAGGATGGGCCTCAACATCCCAGAATGAGCCCATGGGGACTTTGCATGGTTGGCCAACCTTATTTTCGACAAGAGAAACAGTTTTTATTTGTCCAATTGGTCGTGTATGCGCATATGATTAGTTCAGTGATCTGGAGGGTCCATTGCTTTTTCTTTAACGATAAATCTACTTTCATTTTGTTTTGAAGAGTGCATTCGTTCCATTCTTTGGGAAAAGAATATTGTTGAAGTTGATGATACCAATTTATGCGCACAAGTGGCAAGTCGAAATAAATCTTTCAATCCCTCCTTACCTTGAACAAAAAATTATTAACTACTGCAGGGACAGAGTTTTGCTGTAAAGGGTGGTCCTAATTTAGTGTCCCATCGAAATATAACTATAAATCAAAGCCCGTTTCGCATATCGAAACAATCTTTATTAACTTTTTGAAGCCTAATATGCATCAATCATCATCAAACGAATTCATACAAAATGAACGCCTCGTTTCTGAATGAGAGCTCTGAGTCTCTTTTTGGCACTGGCACAGGAAATACGCACCACATTATCCGAAATTGCATCCCGTGCGACCTCCGCAGGAGCCATCAGAGAGTCTTGTTGGGTCTAGGAGTAGCATTGAGGTCTTTTGAACCCTCCCCCACATGGCAAAGTCAAGAGGGTTGCAATCTAGTGATAAAGGAGACCAACTTTCTTTGATACAAACCTGTGAGAAGTTACCTTTGCACCACTCTTGACCAGTTGTTGCAGAATGGTCGGGGGGCCCCATCTTGTCAGAAACATACTGGAAGCCCGGCAAGTTCAGCTTGGATCCATGGCATCACTTTTGATTGCAAGAAGTCAAGGTAGATTGTCTTGTTGATCTTCACGCCGTCTGGAATGCAAATGAGGGGAGACTTTTTTGCCGTTTGGAGGCTCCCCAAATCATCACCGACGTCGGTTTTTGGGCATGGTACACATTTCTAATGTCGTCCGGGATGTTAGATGATAAGATTTGATTGTTTTGAGAATTAATCTTTTTGGGTGGCCTCAAAAAGCTTCTCATTGGCGAAGAGCACAATGACCTCTGGGTTTTGAGTGTACCAATTAAGAAGAATTTTCGATCTTTCGCGCCTTTTCGCTCGTGAGGCCTCGAAAAGTGGTTGTTTCCTCTGATGTTTAAAAATGCTTCATGTCAAGGTACTCTGACGATTTTTTTTTGGATAGTCTTCCCAACATTTTACTCTTGAGCCATCTTGTTCATGGATCAAGCAGGGTTTCTCCCTATCTTAGCCTGAACGACTTTAGTCAGTCGTGAAGTCCTCACGGTCGGCTTTCTGCCTTGCCCGTGTTTCCTTACGACACCGCCAGTTTCTTCAAAAACTTTCTTGGTCCTCCAACTGAATTTTCGATTGACATTTGTGTGCTCATTCAAGTTTAGATTTTCAGCAATGTTTAATCCAAGAAACTTCACTGTCTTTTCATCTCTACCTCTTCCTACTTGAGTTATGGGTTCTTTGTTTAAAAATATACAAAAATGATTTGCTACTTTTCGGGGACTAAATAAAATGAATCTTGTTTTCTTTAAATTTAAAGAAAGTCTGTTGAGGATAAAATAAATGGCTAATTCTTTTGGCATTTGACTAGTTTCCAGTTCTGTTTTGATAAGATTGTTGCCAAAGTGTTGAAGACTTGTCATCTCCAAACATGGTGACTTTAAACTTAGTGACTAAAGGTAGATCATCAATGAATATTAAAAATAAAAGGGGACCCAATATTCTACCTTGTGGTACTCCACATGTGATCGTTCTGAAGTCAGACTGACACTCATTGATAAATATACTCTGTTGTGTACCTGAAAGATAATTCTGAATCTATCAAACAATGTTTTGGCTGAACCCATAACTGTCCAATTTAGCTAATAAAAATTTATGGTTTACAGTGTCGACAGCTTTCATTAGGTCTAAAAATATGCCCACTGAGTATTTTTGACTACTTTGAAAAGATTATATCTTGAAGCAAGTTGTGAACCGCGTGCCGAAAGCCAAATTGAAATAGGCTAAAATGGTCTTGAGAGAAAGGGATAAACATTTGTTGGTATACCAACTTTTCTAGTACTTTTGATAAGGATGGAAGTATACTTATCGGTCGAAAATTGGTCGTTGCTTCCTTGTCCCCACCCTTGAAGAGGGGTATCATTTTTGCAGTTTTCCATGACGATGGGAGGTCCCGATTTCAAAGACAAAGTTATCAAACGAGCCAGAGGTCGCGCGGTGTTTCAAATTTAATTCCCTTACGGACAATGTCAGATATTTCATCTACAAAGTTATGACTAGAGTTGTTCGAAAACCCGTCAATTGTTTTTAAAACATTTGAGCTAGATACTGCCTCAAAATAATAGGAGTATTGGTTGGCTAAAATGGGGAAATGGTCTAATGGGGATAAAGAATAGCACTGTTTGGTATCACAAGATATTAATGTATCAAAATTGAATGAGAAAGTTGCATTGCATACGTATATGAGATGGATCCAATCCAAGACTGCCTGCCTCTCCATGGATCAGTGCTCAACTCCACCCCTTGACAAGATCATCATGGTTGGTTGCTGCGGTTGAGCTCTCTCGTTCTGGCCAAACTAACCGATCACAGACGGACTTAAACCCGATTGCTCGGGTGTTTTCCCTGCCTTTCTCCCTCTTTTAACAAATGCATACTCAAACAGCCTGATTGCAAGATCATATTTAAAAAAGACTGACCCCTCTTGCGATATGGGATCAGTCGGACGAAAGCTGTAGACAAGGGAGCATTCCTTTTGCGATTTCAAACACCTTCTACCTCTTTGTTGGTACTTCGTCTGTTCTCTCGCTCGGGCTGGATTCTTGTGATGTGAACGTGGGTACACTTCATTTGTTCAGACAAGTGCCCACTTCAACACCACGGCGATTCAAGCTCTATTCAACGGATATACGTACTTAAATACGGACCTAAACCAAGGATTTTGTCGGTCATGGGAAAAGTCATGTTGTACAGGGTCAGTTTGATGTTTGTTTAAGTCCTTTTTATCAAATCTAATGGAGTTCTTTCTTACGAGAAGAGGGTTACTTCTGAAGTAGTAATTCGTTTGAAGACCAAATTTTGTGCTAACTTTCTTATTTAATAGTCTCAAGATGGGTGTACCAATTTGCACAGAAAAAGCATATTGAAGTCTACAAATTGTTGCGACGAGGCAGGCATGGGACATGGACGAGCAAGCAATTAGTCATTCTATTGTATCTTTTGTCTAGTTTCTATTCAATTTCAATTTTGTGAAAACTAAGTTGTTTCAAACAATTTTCTTTTCAAAAGTTCAGATTTTTGCTCTTTGCTTTTGTTCCTTGTCCAATTCATGACTCTTATCGCATCATTATCCTACTCAGTCACAAGTTACAATGGCGTATTGCAAAGTTCAAGCATCAAAATGTGGTAAAAAATCATTTCCGAAACATAACAGAACTAGGTTTAAGCTTTAATTTGATTTCATTCCGTTTTGTTTGGTTTTATCTTCTGACAGCCTTCATCAGATCCAACGATTGTTCACTATTATTTAATGATATGCACAGTACATTTCAATATTTTTTCTCTCTTTCTCTATTTTCATAACACATAACTGAAAGTCTATACTGAAAGTCTATACTGAAAGTCTCAAGCTGAGTTTACAAACCCTGTGACAACTTGAGTTGTTACAGAAATTTTACGTTACCACACGCCGTTGGTTTCATTTGCAAACACGAAAGTACGTAAGTTGCCACAAGAAATCGTTCAAAGAAAGCTAAGCTTGTAAACCCCGTCGCAAAACTCTTTCATAACTTTTGCCACAGGATTTCTTGTCCTAACTTATGTACTTTCGAGTTTGCAATTAAAGTCAATGACGTGTGGTAGCGAAAAATTTCTGTCACAACTCAAGTTGTCACAGGGTATATAAACTCAGCTTCTAGGTCTTTTTCCCCATTTGGAAGTCTTCATCAACCCATTTTACGGAAATTCGTCAAAATTTGGCCTAACTTTTCACCACATCACCCTAATGGGTCCTTTAACGAGCAGCTGACTGGGAGGTCACAGTACATAGGACTGGGAGGTCACCTTACTAATACAGCTCCAAATTTTGCACCCTGACACAAACGTTTGACGTATTTTCGAACTTCTCAATGTATATTGGACACGTAAGAACAAAAAATGTGCGTATTAAAGCTCAAAGGTTGTACGTGTTTTCGATTGCACTGGTTGCGCTTAAAGGACTCTAAATCAACGAGCGGATGAACAGCAATCACTCGAAGCCTTGTTTTGAATTTTCAAGCGCTCTCGCGCGCGCCCGAAATCAGCTAGGGCTACTTCAACCAGCAACCTCTCACCACAGGACGCGAACTTCAGCTGACGCGAAGCCCAATGAGGCCCTTGAAACGGTGCGGCTCTGCACTGAATTTGAACGAAATTGCCGAAAGACGATAGAAAAAGGTGTTGGATAGCAAACATCACTTCAGAATATTGTTGCAGCATGAGATAGCGCTCCTTTTCCTGTCGTTTACTTTATAATGATGCTTACTGTTCTCAGGGATTAGTCAAAACTGAGCTACTTCAGACCAATGTCTCGCACAAAACTAAGAATGGATCGCAATTAAAAGCATGTATAACTTGAATATAATAATACCAACTTCAGACAACGGGTTCAATTATACTTAGATCAAGTTTCATGAAAATTGGGCGTCTTTTTGGTAAACTGTGGCCATGTTATTAACAATGAAACTCACAGCCACAGTATCAACACTCTTCTCCATTAAAAAAAAAAACATCATTTTTATTCAGTATTTTATCGTCTGAAATGCTTGAAGTCCATTAGATGCCAAATATCAACATTTTGACGGGCCAAACCGAAAGGAAGCACAATATTGAACAAATTATTCATCAACTTATGGTTGAGTTGTTGATGATTCCCTCTGAATGATTATTCATGCAGAATGAAGTAAAGAACAGATCACCTTCATGGAGCACTAAATTCTTCACTTTGATGGTGTTGTTATGTTCTTATAATCTGAAACCATTAGTATTTCAGGATAAGTTGAATAGGGTTGATAATGAATGATGAACGTGATTTAGCCAAGAGTGGGTTGCGTTTAATTATCTGTAAGAGACAGATACACAAACTAGAATGATGTCTAGACAATTCATTCACTGATTTATTATGAAATATTGAATATTGAGTCCATAACACTTGCCTATCGTTCAGTCCATAGGGCCTCATTGGGCTCTCAAAAACAACAACAAACAGCTGTCTTCGCATCCTCTTCTGTAAGTATATCCATGCTTCAACTTGCCAATAATGACTAGATGTCGCATTGGCCCGTTCCGTCGGCGAGAGAAAAAGTGACACCCACAGACCATATAATGGCTAGACCTCGCTTCGTGCGAGAAAAAGGTGGACAACTTTGCTTCATCAGCTGGTACATAACACTACACCCTAAAATGGTGGGAATTTCGAACTTTTCAAAATTTTGCCAGCGTGGCCAAATCCTGAACAAACTCAACGTACCGTACGTACTTTGTTCTCGACGCGAGCGAGCGTCTTTACTTCTGAGCACGTGGTCGCCCTGAGATTTTGAAGCTAGCGCAGCTGGGCCAAGTGGTGTCACTTTTCTCTCGCCGACGGAACGGGCCAATGCGACATCTAGTCATTATATGATCTAGAAGGAGATATGATATGAAGGAGAACGAGAAGGTTATCTCTTCCGGCACAAATGTTTTTGGCCAGTCATGGCCTTCAAAGGGTAAAAAGGTCAAACATTATGCTTTCAAAGGTAAGTTGAGATCATGAGCATCAATTTAATAGTAAATAGTGCATAGGTAAAGTTGCCTCAAACAGGTCCAACCCAAGAACCACAGTACAATGGAACCGACGTCTTGGGACCAAAATGGCACATGCGCGTACTCTTTTATTATAGCGCTCTATCCAAGCCTTGTTTTGAATTTTCAAGCGCTCTCGTGCCAGCCCGAAATCAGCTAGGGCTACTCATAGACCACGGAACTTCTGGACGGCTGACGGCCACGCAACCTTTTCTGTAAGCGTCATGAATCGTGATGCTCGGGGAAGCTACATTACTTAATTCAGACTTATGTTAGATGTTAACAATTTAGTTACCTTTTCTCTAGCTTATTTTTTCAATATCCGCATCTCCCTTATAAAGGAGTTTCACAGTTTTGATTTTTTTTGTAATACTCATGCATGGATAGACAACTCAAAACATCAAATTTTAACATAGTTTTAACTTGAGACAATCCAATTTGAATATATGTAAATATCCATATAAGTGATTCAGATAGGCGATTTCTTCATGAAATATTTGGTATGCCTTAATGGCTTATGGTTATTGTAAGCAATTGTTGATTATATAGCTTTTTAGCACATGAAAAGCCATAATAAAGTTTAATATATCACCGTTTGTGCATTAATATGTATCAAGTATAAAAGCATTAAGACATCACACTATTAATCTGCCCAGAGTCCCGATGGGTGTGTCTATCTATTGACTGACACATTCTTTATATCCTTTCATTACGTTAAATTAATATACCTTTATTTAATTCTATACATTCTAAGCAGAGTGCACGTTCCTACTACCTTATCTACATGTCAAGTTACAAAACGCGGGTTTATCAGTAGATTCATTCCTATTAAAGGATCCAAATAGTAATGAGAAGCTATGATTCAAGTCACACTCCCACAGTTTCTTGATCTACTTAATGATTTTTCATTAAGATTATTGCATACTTCACACTGCAAGATAAAAAGCACAAGAAAGACTATCAAATAAAAATTCTTTCTTTGGTGACTTCGTCAATGGACCAAATACATTTGTGTTGAAATTTTGGGCAAATATATGTTAAGAGAACTAGTCTGTTTTGAACTTATGCCTCACACAATGCACACACTGAGATTTATCTTACTTGCTTGGTTCACTCACATTTAAAAAAAGTTTATGGATGTTTGGTATATGGCTGAATCACCAACAGAACAAGCCTTGGCATCAAGATGAACTCACACCATGAACAATCAAGCTGTACTTGAGACTTGACTGATTTCCAAAATAACTTTGGGTGAGAAGGTACTTGTGTCACTGAAGCTGTTGCACTGTCAAAGGTTGGTGTGCCATCATCATAGACTGTAGCACTACAACAGATGAAGGAGTATTGCCATGAGCCAAATGAACTGAACATGACTTAAACATCACACTTAAAAAGCACTGAACAGATGAATTAATCACATTTCAAGATGATTTTTCAAGATGTTTCAAATGTTGTGAGAAGCAACTGGCAAAACAAACAAGGGTGACTGCAAATTGTAGGCTTTCTATAATTGTGATTTGGATCTTGCAAAATGATTAAGGCTCAAGTCATTTCTTCAAATAATAGAAACCTGCCATGAGCTTATGAATAGCAGAATGAACTTAACACTCAAATTATGAAAATATTTTGTTCTGTCATGAGATGAAATTATGCTGTCTGTTCGTCAATGCTCTCGTCACCTTTTGAATGGCAGATGTGGCCAATCCTGCCCAATGAGAATTGGCTTGGGTTGCCTGAATGACGCATAATTTGAGACAGGCACTTTTTCCGATGTGGTTTCAAATCCTGTATTAAGAAATCCTTGGGCTACTTCAACTTGCCAATTAGCCCTCGATCTGATGACATCAAGTGTTTGCCTAAAACCGGAGTGGCAGCTACAGATGTTTCATACTTATTTCAGAGTGATGGAACAACAAATTCTGTGATGTTTCATCAATATTTTTTAATTACGCTACAAAGCAATAAACACCCTATAACAACAAAACTTGGATCTAATTTGGAACACCGAATGTAAAATGAATCAGAGCCAACACAAAAGTCTCAGCAGAAATAAGATTCTGACACCTTTGCAATTAAAAAAATGTGGAAATGGTCACGTTGGGCCCTTGGAAGAAATTGCGGTCGGATCGGAATTATGAGATAAGTCCGAGGTTTGGTGATTGCTTCATTTTGAAGTTCAAATTCAAACGTTCATGATTGATACGTATGATCATTTTTTTCTCATGACTTCAAGTTAACCATTCTAGATTCCAAATCAATCACGATTGGAGGACTGCTTTCGGCAGAACTCATTTCCTAGGAAGAAATCACTGTTTCATTGAAGTAAAAATGTCCTCAGTTTTTTATGTACTCTCAGCATGACGCAATCAATGATTTTCAAAAACTCAAATACCATATAAATCATTTCTTGAAGTCAAAAATCAAGATGTTTTATCGATTCATATCATGCAAAGGGAACCAAGAAAAAGATCTTTTGAAAAAGTGTAAGAAATAATCGTTTTTTTACATTCTAAAATATGACGACGCAGCACTAATAGAATAAAGTTTATCACACTGGGGAAAAAGCACCTCTTTCAAAGCGGCCCAGTCCTTATTAGTGATGTGACTTGGGCAAGTAATGAGTCATCACAAACACCCAAGAACAAGTTGTTGACAAGCATTACTTGGGCAATACACCAATACACTTCCCAAGCTCAAGGAACATCGGAAGATGCAGTTGCCGGCAGTTGCTCTTTGAAGAGTTAAGTACTGATGTGTTTCGAGTTGGATTTTTGGTCGAGTTTTGCCACTTTGGATTTTAAGGTCAAAAAGTTGACCCCCAACTAATCTTCTCAACTAGAGACGCCATAAAATATGGCAGCACTGCCAACTCGAAATCCAAAAGTATAACTACTGATGGAACTCGAAATCGAACTAGTTCGAGTGTTGCCAAATTGGTCCCTGTTTAGGTCTTCTTAAAAACGTTCAATACAACCTGCCCTAATCAACAATGATAAACTTCCGAGTAAAAAATGGCAGCACTCCCGGTTCGAAACCCATCACTAGAGTTAAGATACTTGCAGTGTGACTTAGAAGAAAAAATGTCAAGTTGCATTTTCGATGATCTTTTGACCTTAATAATTTAGCAATAAATAGTGGAAGTGATACAAAAAAAATATTTCAATTTGGATAGCATTTGCAAAACCATGGTTTTTTTTGTTTTGGTTCTAGGCCACACATGAATGCACTTTTGAGGCTAATCAATACCGAGATTTAGAAGTCACACTTCCAGAACAATCTCGTTTACTCAGAGTTGCCGGCATGAAAAAGTAAAATGCCAAATCTTTTTTAGTATTCTCGAAATATTTTGCATTTCCCCATGTGAGAGAATTGAAGTGTGTAATTTTCTTAAAAATACATCCTTTCAAAGGTATGGGCCCTATTTAACTGAATCAGCCTGGTTTAGTGAAATTCGGATGGCAAGTTTATTCTTCGTTCATAGCAAATTTGGCAAACCTGTTAGCTGGGAAAAGTACTTGTACAAGCACCCAAGCTATGCCAAGCTTCAGCAAGCCCAAGCATTGTGCCATACAGCTTGCCCAATCTCTTGTTTGCCCCCAATCACTAGTCCTTATTACGTGCGGATGCCCGCTTTCGGGGTCGGTTCCTTTGCTCATTCCCATGTCGTCAAAATTGTTCCTTGCTCTGTGGGAGGATTCCAGTCGCTTCAAGTCGTTTCTGACGAGACGTACAAGATCTCCGACATCTGTCCAGTGGGCAACCGCGAGTCCGAGTGAAGGTAAGCTTTGACACGTATAGTTGGAAATGCTCCCATAAAACTTAAAAAATTGCAAAAAATTACGAATAAAGTATGGACCTTAATCCACAAGCAAATTCCTTTGGAAATGAATTAGAAACCATGCTTCCCCCGGAAACTCTTCCCTGGACCAGAACGGGGAGTTTCGTCCCGCTCATTCACTACACAACTTGAACACCTTAAGAACAACTAGACCAGGGGTCGGCAACCACTTTTGGGTCTAAACCCACAATTTTGATTACATGTTGTCAGGGGCCCATCAAACAAACGTTGATGGGCTGAAGGCCCACAAATTGTAAACGGTAATATCACCGTAGTCCAAGATGAGTGACGTCACATTTAACCTAACTTAAACCTAACCTAACCTAACCTACTTTAAATCTACTTTTGACCTAATTTAAACCTAACTTAACCTAATTTTTATTTGAGAGGTGTGACGTCACTCATCATTAGGGCCCGGAAAAATATTTGCAAAAAAGTGACAAAAAATCCAGTATATATTTTCTTCAAAAGCCCAAAATATTTGGAAAAAGCCGGATATTTACGAAATATTTTTTTTGACAAGGCCATTTTTTGGTATTTTTGT
Source organism: Tigriopus japonicus (assembly GCA_010645155.1). NCBI lineage: Eukaryota > Metazoa > Arthropoda > Copepoda > Harpacticoida > Harpacticidae > Tigriopus > Tigriopus japonicus. The sequence goes on from CM021323.1 coordinate 10,511,715, forward strand.
CTCTGTGCACCGATATTTCAAATATGTTTCTGGTGAATTGACGCATTTGGCCGTTTTTGGGAGCAAACTTGACATGTTATTGATTTAACCAATACCATTTTCAATTTGCCTCAATGGATGGCGCACTTTTTTCGTTTGTCAATTTTTTTGATATTGAATGTCTAATCTTAGTACAAATGCCATTTTGTAGAGATTTTTGTATTGTAGTTTCATTTTTGGAGGGCTTTATTGCGCGTTGGTCTTTCATTTCTTTTCCTTGATTTTGCCAGAAATATTTTTTGGACTAGAATATTCGATAAAATATTTATATTTTCCCTGAAACAGCCAAAATATCAAAAAAATCAAGGAAAAGTAGAGAAATATTTTTAAAATATTTCATATTAAAAAAGAAAAATTTCCGGGCCCTACTCATCATGAACTACGGTGATTAACGATTAGACCCACAAATTTACAATCAAAGAGCTTTAGGCCCACGAGCACAGTACTATGGATGTTTCGCGCACCCACTATTTTGGCCATCCCATAGCTCCCAGGCCCACCAAAGACCACCCTTGGGCCCACATGTGGGCTGCAGCCCACCGGTTGCCTACCACTGATCTAGACGCTCTTTGAATCATCAACAACAAAACGGCGTTTCTTTCGAGCTCATCTGTACCTTACGAATGTCTTGCTCATCTATCTACTGAACTTAGTGAAGACATGGAAAACTTCATTACATATTAGAAGTCGAGGTTTTTAGGCTTGTGTCAACTTGGCATAAACACATGTTCTTGATTGATGGTTTCATCCTTGAAGTTCTTGTATTGTATAATCGTGTCATGGAGTTCAGGATAATCCAAGAATAGGTATGATATTGTCAATATAAGTTGTTCAAGTAGTGTCAAGGATGAGGGCGATGAAACGTTTTGGTCCATGGGAGAGTTTCTGGGGGAAATGTGGTTCTTTATTATTTTTCAAGAGGAATTTGCGTGTGGATTAATGTCCATACGAATTAAGAGGAAAATTGCAAAAAAATGCAATTACAAGAGAATGACATCCCTATCGAGTACACAACTTGAACAACCTAAGAATTTCTTACCGCTCCTTGAATTATCAATAACAAAACGGCGTTACTTTCGGACTTGTCTATTCCTCAACTTGCCGAATATCTTGCTCATCTACCGACTATCCTGAACTTGGTTACGACATGGCAAACTTTAGTACATATTAGATATCGAGGTTTTTATGGGTTGTGTCACCTTGGCATAAACTCATGTTTAAGATTGATGGTTTCATCTTCGAATTTCTTTTATTGTAGAATCGTGTCATAGAGTTCATAGAGATCCAAGGGTAATTGTTTACTGTCAACGGTGGACCAGATCAACAATGCAGAAGAAAGAATGAAAACCACAGATCATATAATGACTAGATGTCGCATTGGCCCGTACCGTCGGCGAGAGAAAAGTGACACCACTTGGCCCAGCTGCGCTAGCTTCAAAATCTCAGGGCGACCGCGTACTCAGAAGTAACGACGCTCGCTCGCGTCGAGAACAAAGTACGTACGGTACGTTGAGTTTGTTCAGGATTTGGCCACGCTGGCAAAATTTTGAAAAGTTCGAAATTCCCACTATTTTGGGGTGTAGTGTTATGTACCAGCTGATGAAGCAAAGTTGTCCCCCTTTTTCTCGCACGAAGCGAGGTCTAGCCATTATATGGTCTGTGATGAAAACTCGTCACTTCCACACGTAACAGTGTGGCAAAAAATGCTGATTGTTCAAGCAGTGTTTATTGTTTATTGTTCTAAAAGCTCTAGCACTCCCAGAAGTGCATAGTGAGCGTAAAAAATGAAATAGTAAAAATTTCAATATTGAAAGAAAAGAAATGAAAAAATGATAATGATAAATGAGTGTAGTAGATTTTTAAGATTTATTTATTTTATTTTTTGTGTGTGGATTTAGGTCCATAATGCTCAGGGGGGCGTACCCAGCCCGTATAAAACAACTTATAAGAAAAAACCCTCTGTATTAAGTTAAGTCACCAAACTCACTCATGCCGTTACCTGTGGTTGTGTTTTGCCCATTTTCAGCATGGGCAAGGACGATTCCTACGTCGAAAAGCAGGAGCTCGAAGCCCAGCTCAAAGAAGTAGAGTCCAAGAGACGGAAGTTAGACGAGGACCACAAGCGCATCATGGAGCAGATGGACGCTGTCAAAAAGCGCATCGCCCAAAAAGAAGAGTTTCAGCGAGCTGCAAATGACTTGGGTGGAGTCAGAGGCACCGATCTGGTTAAAGGTATCCACAATCTCATCCTCGACTCAGAGAAGTAGGCGGTGGACAAGAAGGAAGATGTTTGGGTCGAAGAATTTCGTAACCGCTTGCTGCTGATTCTCAAGACCGGCCTCCAGTAACTCTTCCTTCTTTTTCACTTCGATCCTCAATGTCCTGTAATGAGAGCTGGAAATAAATCAACCTTTTTGTCTGTAAGCCTGCTTTTTACATCTCAATTATGGTTCTATCAAATAAAAATCATGTAGATGGGAATTTCACCCGGGATCCTCTTTGTAAAAAATTTCAATGCTCTGGAACGCATATATTTTAGCTACTGATTCTGAGAGTTTCAAGTTCCAGAAGAACAAAATGTAGGATAATTTGACCATCGATTATCTTTGAAGTTTTCCTTTGAGAGATTCTTTTTGGAGGTAAAATTGTGGTAACATTATTTTGACCCAACCCGAGAATACTGGCTTAAAAGTGCATCTTTGAACCGGATTTCAGCCTTAAAACTTGGGACTGGTTTTATTGGTACGAAATTAGCCTTGTTCAATGAAGTTCCGAAAGTTCCTGATATGAACATCATAGGCCTTGTTCCGACCTACTTTTGAAGGAGTCGAGCACCTTCTTCCATTTCCACCAACCCACATCATCATAGACGGGTATTCAGAGAATTATTAGACTCCGACCATTACCAAACATGTAGCCGTAAAGAGTACCACTCAAGTTCCACAGATTCATGCATTTGCACACGATGTGGAAATAACGCCCACCCATACCATTCACTGTAGTTCTGCAACGCGTAAACCAAACTGATGAATTTGACATCGCATTAAATATCCGAGAATATTCTCCATTTTTTCTGCACGATTTTTCTTGTTCGCTTTAGAGTGGGACACCATGTACTACAGGGTCCAAAAAAAGGACTGAGACCGTGACGCTTTTTATTTTCACTAATGCGTATTTCGCCGTTCGAAGGACCAATTCTCCCAACCTCTATTTTACACTCGGAATTGACAATTCCTGGATCAGCTGACATTGGCAACAAAGACAAGTCCAAGAAGACCAAAAGGGTCCTCCAGCCTTACAAGATCTTTCATATCTTTGTGACACACCCGAGATGTCCAATCGGCACTTGGTCAAACATTTCCGTGCAATATGGTGTCTTCCCCGATCCCTGCAATCCCACCTGTCCAACCTGAAGCCTTCGTTCTCATTCTCAAATGCTCGAGAAATCGTGACTCAAGCTCAAGACCTTGGGATCCACTCCGCAGAATCAGGTTCCAAGGATTGTTCAAACTCGACTGAGCCGCCAGACCTGCCTATTCATTGTTGTATGTCGGGCTGTGCCAATTGCGTTTGGCTGGACTATGCAGAGGAAATGGTCAAATTCTACGAGAGAAAAGGCGCCAAACTGAAATTGGAGCAACTCCTGCAAGATATCGATGACAATCTGACGGATGAGATGATCAAAGCGTTCGTCAAGATGGAGATAAAGTTTGCCTACGGGAAGAAGTTAAAATCTTGACATCCGTCATTGTTCATGTTTTATTGTCGATTGTTTTTCTCGAGTTGACACCAAAGGTTCGTGAATGTGGTAATGGTGACGATGTGAGGTCCGAACGAAAGAGCGAACCTGTGTTCCCAGAACTTTTCAAACCAATTATGCCAAAAAACATCAAGAAAAAGGTTTAGATTTGGCTTGACAGAAACAAATTGTGTGATTTGTTAACTCAAGTGCCATGATTGGCACTTGAGTCAACAAATCTGGAAAACAAAAGTAATGATTTAACACCATTCAGACTTTCCGGATTTCCCCCAAAGGAATGAATGTGAGATTTAAAATGCTCATTAATGATTTGGAATCTGGAAATTGAGCATCTGTTAATCAAGAATTTTTGTTAGAGTGATAGCTAAACATGTTGTTCCTTCTGTTATGAAACAAAAGATGTTTTAAAGGAGAAGACGTGTTTTCATGGCATTTGCCATTTTACATTTCAAAACTATTGATTTGGAAATATCTGGCAACGCTGCTTTGTTGTTCTTTCACCTGGACCTCACATCGTCACCATTACCGTGAAGGTCTAGTATCATTTCTAGTCTCCAGCCTAAGAATAAGTCAAAGTTCGTATTAGGAAAGCATCGTTAGGAAATAAACACATTCTTATATTTTGGCTTTTTCAATTTTTATTGTTTTTTATTGACGTTTATTTGTGGTAGTTCTGACAAAACAAATAAGGTGTGTGTATTTATGTGAATAGGAGGAAAATAGCGATGAAAAGGACGAGAAGCCTGTATAAGGGTGATTTGTTTTCACTGTACAAGGACAATTTGCCGTGGTTTAGCATGTCCGTGGAGGCTTCATGGTCAGACACGTATTTATTCAGCTAAAGAGAGCGAGCTAAGGTAAATTAAAGGACAAATATTTCTTTTGTCAACTATTCTACAAAAACGAACACACCAACCAACAGCTTTGCGATTGCCGTTATCATGAGGTTGTTCACAGGAGGGGTTAACGATTTGGGTTCTGAATGAATATGAAACATGGAAAATTAACTCAATTGGTTGGCGTGAACTTGCAGATGAAGTATTTGTTATCGTTAGAGAAAATGGAAAGGAAACCTGGAGCACAGATACTAATCGAGCTATTGTGTTGGTTATTCTTTTTACAATATATAAGTTACAAGTATTTACAAATAAGCGATGCATGGAGTGGAGTTGTAACAAGATACATAATAAAATCAAGAGAAATCAATAGAAATACTGCTTTAGGATCCTCTCGCCTGACTCAACCATTCAAACAACGCAATAATGGCTTTTGAGTTAGTGTTTTCTTCAAGCTGACAAATGAGGGCGATTCTATCACAAAACTAAGGGCGATTCTTCAGATGGCGTGGACAGTTTTGGGATGGTATTGACATGTTTCTTGGGCGAGAAGGAAAAAAAAATGATGTTGAACCTAATATTTACAAAGCCGTCTGGCAACACACAACAATATTAGTAAGAAAGCACTTCTCACTAAAACGGCTGATGAGAAGAAGTAGTTGTGGGATAGGCAGAGTGTGAAAAATGCTTTGGGACTGAATTACTTTGTTTTCTTCTAAGAGGGTTGGAGAACGGGCTGGAACCCAAGATTGGCCCTGGACGAGCCTCATGTTGCTCTGAATGAATAGCATGTTTTACACGGGTGCAACAACTCAATGGACATTGTTATCAAAGGTGCGAACAAATCCTTCGCTCTCTAGAACGCTTAACCGCTTCTCGACCGCCTCTTTGTAGACAGTCACGGCATTTTTGTCCTCTTCATTTTGGGTGTGGCATTGTAGGGCGTGCAAGATGACGTGTGCGCCATGATATCGCTGAAAGCATTCCCCAGGATTACCAAAGAGCTCGTCCAAAGCAGCTGATTGGCATTGCTCGATGGCGTACTCATACAAAATCTTGTCCGCCGTCATGGAAGTACTTTGGGCGTCCAGACCACTTTGGGCTAAGATGTTATCCGAATTCAACATTTTCACCATGGAAATACAGTGCCGGAACCTTTCATTTAAGGTGGCAATGACTAAAATGAAAAGACAGAAAAATGAGGTGCCACGTTGTAAAAGAGGAATTGCCAATTTAGGATCCTAGTCACCCTTGTTTGGCGCCAAAAAAAACTGGTTAAAACCTGAAGTTCAAACTAAACTTAAAGTAACAGCGTCATTGTTCACATTCAGGCTAAACTTACCATTTTTGACGCTGGAACTCGGCTTGAGACGCTTAGATTGAAGCTCGGCTCTTGAGAAATCCAAAGTCTGAGATAGAAGGTGCAGACAGCGCATGTGGAGCAGAAGTTGCTGGAGGCGACGATGAATTGGTGAATTGGTGTCTAATTCTCCAGTTTCAGAGTTTCTTGGGGTCATGGATTCTGCCAGGACTGAGAGTGGGGCAGCCTTGGCTCTGGCGACTTCAATGATTGTGTCCACTAAGACAAGGATAAACTTCAGTTTGTTCAAAATCTCGTTGTGCTCTGGTGCCATGAGAGTATCCTCAGAGAGATCTGGGGGGCAAAAATGGGGTAGAAGCATGGGGCCCATATTCTCTTTACCGGAGAATGAGGTTCGTCTAGTCAAGCTGTTGAGAGAAGTCGAGCGCTCAAAAATGGGATGAGGTCCAAGGGTTGGAAATCCGGATTGACCTCCATAGTTGAGGACCACGTTTCGCCCATACGCCAACTCGGCAGAGCGACGTTTCGTGTTGAAATCCTCTTGCAAATTGGAGAGATTCTCTGGTACTGTGGCTGCACGAGATGAGGCCAAATTTGAGGCTCTGGAAGAGGACAATCGCACCAGAGCTGACGAGTCGCGCTCCATGCCTTTGTTGGGGGAGCCCAGAATTGGCGACAAACAAGGGACATTGGGAAAATTGGACACTTGAGTTCCTGATCCCACTCGTCGGATAGGAGACGCAGATGGGGTAAGTCGCGAGGCCGGGCTATTTGGGGACACCTGCCACATGACATTGGGTGGACTTGCCCCTCCGCAACTAGAGCTGGAACTGGTTCGTCGTCGATGACCCAAAGGTGGGGTGCCCATGGTGTATTGGACTGGAGGAGGAGACATTTGACAAATGTCGGGGATGGGCGGGGCGGAAATACGCCGGGTTTTGATGGATTTGCCCCCGGGTGACTTGGGACTTGAGGTTGGACTGGAGAATGAGCTAGCCCGGTGCCGTCGTACCACAGACGGACTCGCTTGAGCTAAACCACCCTTGCCTGGGGCTTCCTCATCTTCGGGCAATGGTCCCAATGTGGAGCCACCACTAGCAGAACTCACTCCAGACATGGCAGACACCGAATCTCCACTCTTGCTTCGTGATCGGGTCATGCTACTTTGTTGCATTTGTTGGTAAGCAGCTTTTTGAGATGGAACAGGGATTGGCTCACTCTGTTGGACTGCAAGAGAGACGGGTCGAGGTGCTCCACTTACAGTATGGCGTCGCATTCCCGGGGAATATCCAGCCGCTCCTTGATATTGGCCTCCAACTTTTCGATGCTCTACTGCATCCATTGTCAAATGATCCGGCACCATGACAAAATCATCAGGTTCTTGGTTGTCAGGGCTCGGTTCTGGTTTAACCTCGGTGGTTCTCTGCCCCTCGTAGGCTTCCATGTATCTGGGTAAGCTGCCTCGAGGTGAAGAAACCAAGCCCGTTCTGACCACAGGCGAAGGAGGGAGCATGCCGGAAGCACCAGGAGATTGAGCACTTCCACATGAGGTTGGGACCGAGTTCTTTGGGGTGGAGCTGGAGGATCGGGTGGGTGGTGGCACCGCAACTGGGCGAGTGGCTGGAGCTCGCGTTGGGGGTTTGGAACTCTCTTGGATTCGTCTCAAAAATGGGTGATTGAAAAACACGTCAAATTCGAAGCGATCTTTGGCGTTTCGCTTCAAGAGACCCACGAGCAGGTCCCTTAGATCTTGCGACGTTCCCGGGGGTATCCTGAAATTAAGAGTTTTTTCATTAGGCTTGGATGATTAATCGTGTTCCAAGTTTCATTCATGTGTGTACGCAATGTCGTCCGAATATACGGAACTGTCCCAGTTTATATTTGGGAAAAGCAGATAGGAATAGAAAGAAGGAAGAGAAGCAAAAACAGTGAAGCAAAAAGAGAAAGTCGAAAACGACGTCAATTTCGAGGTCTTTCGCCAGAGCCTTGAAGGCCAAACGCTTTAATTCGACCGAGGTCTTTGTTGGGAGTGTTCGCATTGCTAGTTAGTACTCCAAGGTGAGACGACGGGATAACTAAGAGAAAAAACCCTGAAGCTTACACATCTGCGTAATACGAATTCCTGAAGTTTATCTCGCAACACAGCTGTACAACATGGGCCTAGCCAAATTTGGGCCGATGAAACGAAGAGTCCATTTATCTCAGTAGGCACCTAATTTTTGTTTTTTCGTAAGAACGCCAAGGAAAAAACCTGACAACTCGACTTACTTGGGAGCCAAATTGGCGTTCTTCTCGTAGAACTGCTTCAGGGCCTGAGGAGTTTGAGCTTGGAATGGGGCCTTGCCCGTTAGGCATTGAAAGACGATGGTGCCCAAACTCCAGAGATCCGCTTTGGAGTTGTATTGCAATGACATGATGACTTCCGGCGCCTGAAACAAAGTGATCAAAACCATGAACACATATACTGTATACTGTACCTTTTGAGTATTCTCGCCAAAAGTACTCGATTTTTACTTACCATATACATGGGAGAGCCACAAAGAGTGGCAGCCATAACTCCATCTTGGAGGAATCGTGCAAATCCAAAATCAGCTAAAACATATAAGTCAACATTAATCTCTGATGTATCATTCAACTAAGAGATAGGTCAGAAATACACACCGATCTTGAGTTTGATATCTTGAGGCGCCGGATTTTTTCGGCCATCGTGATGCAGGAGGATATTCTGTGGTTTCAAGTCACGATGCACAATCTCCTTGCTCACTAAAGCTTTAATGGCACCGGCTGCAAAGCAACGGGAGGAAATGAATTAAGAAAGAAACCCCAACCAAACATTTCACACTCATTAACGTTGTTGTCCAAGCTTTATTGCTATCAGGACAGGGACATTCTTTTTGTCCATTCAGACGTCTCCTAAATCACTTCACACCCAAGAACTGCATTCATCCTTCGCTCACTTTATGTGAGTGATGCTTTGATTATGTTTTTTTATCACATTTAATCCATAACATCCATGACTCTTCTACAAGTACGACCATGAATTGGTACTATCACATGCTGCCATGAATGTACTTCGCAGAATGAATGATCTGAAACCTTTGACCATGTATGAGTTTAAATAAACAATCCCAAAATGGCAGCAAAATCATCTGACGAAGGTCTTGTAACTTGGATTGGTTTCAAGATTTCAGAGCATGTAGAACAAACGAGCAATCATGGGTTACACGAGATCGTGTTTGTGAGCAAAAACTTCCTCTCAATTCGTCATCCGGGGCTTGTGGCAATTACAAAACCAGCTTAATGCAAGAGTAATTTCAAGCCCAAATTACACATGTAGAGATTTTCGTTCTATCTGCTGGACCGCGAGTGCAAAAAAGGCGAACCTTGCTCTCGGGTGTTCTAATTTGTGCAAATCGCCTCGGGTTGAACCCTTTTTTCTTGTTACCAACGCAACGCAGAGTTCATGCCAAAAAGCCCAACTGGATTCACCTGGGTTTGGCTTTGTATGCGTTTTATAGCTGCATGTATGTAGTAGTTTCTATGTCAAAGTTCCAGCCAGACAAACTGGCTCCCATCCAATCATAACTTGAAGTACATTTTTGACTGATCCCAGCTCACAATTGACACTTGTTGGGAATAATGTTGCCAAAACGGGATATTTTGGACTCGCCGAAAATAAACTATTTTTCCCAACTCGTATTGATGGTGGTCCTTCTGCGGCATTCGAGTCGCCTCTACGTACAGTACATAAGAGATTACCTAACACCCTAATTTAACAACGCAAAAGAGGCTAGTCTACATAATCTTCGTTGGTTCAGCCCTCTTCAGGCTCCATCATCCAATCCAACAAACGAACTCGCGTTTGGCACCAGTCGAACAAGTACAATGAAAACAACTGTGTAAAAAAGTGCGCCAAGTGCGGAGAAGGTACAGTACATTCGTAGTTCGTACAGGATGCAGGCCTAAAGAGGCCTCTGGGCCAAAATTTGGACGAATCCTTATCATCGTTGTGAGCACGCTCTGAGGTCGTGAAACGATCTTCAGAACAGGGATGACGATGATAAGCAGATCCGCTAGCAAAGTTCACCTATAAATCCCATTTTTAGGTATCTTGGCCCAGCTCATAACAATGGCGAATTCAGAAATGGAGGACTTTGAACCCATGTTGAAGAAGAGCTTTTCCATTGTTGACGTGTGTTCTATTCTAATTTGGGTGGGCTTTTTATCATGTGTACGTAGGTTGTTGTTATTTAGTCAAACGCATTTTAAAGACTGTTGTGAACTTACCTAATTGGACTAGAAAGAGTCTGATTGTATCTTCACTGAGGGTGCCTTTGACTGAAAATGCAAGAAAAAAGGACATTAGTATCGATGCATCAGAACCACAATTTGGTTTGGTGGTTGGGTTAGCAATGAGAGTGGAAGGGTTGAATTCTTTTTACCCTCGTGTTCACGCTTTTGTGATGCTACTTCTTCCTCGTTTTGAAGGAGGAAGCCTTAGTTTTCGTTAATCCGACTCGAACCACCATGACAGCAGAGTATTTGCAGTACTAAATATACAGATACTGTCAGCACTTTCAAAGAAAAGAATGACAAAGCAAATTTAATTCAGGATTTGATCTTCAGTTTCCATCTTCTGCTTGTGGACCCGAGCTGAACTAAACGGGAATCATTCTCAAGTGATATTATACCAACAGCATACCTGGGAAAGGGGCGTTACATTACAAAACTAAGTCAACCCAGAGAGGCATCACGTTTCTCGTTGGCGCTCGATCTTATTTTGCTTGGTCGTTTCGCCTTTCTTACTCAAGAGGCCATTCCTCTCTCTGGATCTATCTATCATTCAGGTCTTCAAAGCAGCAAGTCAGAAAGAAGATAGGGCCTTCTTCATCTACACTCCAAGCAGCAACCAAGCTAACCAACTAACCAACCAACCAACCAAACCATCCAGCAACAGATCTCGGCTTCAGTTCCCGAAGTAATCACCCACGGGCTGAAGCCATTCCTAGATAGATAGGCCAACAAACCCTAGTACACTCTCATGCCATGCATTACATGCTACATACACTCTACTCCAATCCACTCTTCACTCTCTGCATAGTCACGGAGAGAAAGTACAACGACCTCAAAAGTTACTAAACCAACCAACTCATCCGTTGTTGGAGTGAAGATTTTAGTTTGATCGAATTTAACCTCGATTGGCGATCTGCAAGAAGCTTTTTTCTCTCCTTTTTGCAAGGCCAAGTTAGTTCAAACAAGCCAAACATTTCATATATCCGAGCGCTTGGTTCATCTTGAGGTGAATACACCATAACGTATGGCCTACTATAATTACGAAGGGTTACGACGAGGCTCAACTTTGATGATGTTGTAAAAGAGAAACGCTCCAAACGTTTTTGAACGTTGCTATGCCTCTTACTTCAGTCATACACGAAGAATACGAACAACAACCATTTGGCTTGAGCAACCAAGGTTTTCTTTAACCTCTATACCTAAGTCGGCCCTAGTTCGTGAGATATTTGTGTCCCAAATCGTGTTTGACACAAAAGCCAAGTTTTGGATCAAAGTCATCTTCTATCTTCTTGATTCTACCTTTTTTCTCGGCAATTACGATATAATAAGCGGAAAAAATGGAAAATCAGACTTACCAGCTAGGTAATCCGCTAGATCACCTCCATTGCAGTACTGGAAGAAATCAGAGACGAAAATTGATTCACTGGACCTTCTAGGTAATGAAATCCGTGCGCTCAAGTTACTCAGATGATGGGATTATTAGATGAAAATTGGGACAAATTACCAAAACCAGATATGCATCCAAAATTATTGTTCACATATGCCGTTTCTTTGAAAAATCCAGTATTTACAAGAAACCCCCCGATTTGTCGGAGTCCAAAACGTTCAAATCTTCTAAAGCTCAATCAAGTGTTTTTATAAAATAGGCTATGGGAACATTGATTGCCCGAGGAAACGCACGTGTTTACACAGACTCGCATGAAAACAAGTGAAAGGGACATAAACAGCCGTGAACTCGTTTCCTTTTTTTGTATCAAGGACAAGTCATTTTTTATGATATCCTTGTAGATGTGGGGGATTCGAAGCAATGGGAATGGCAATTCAGAAGAAATGGGATATATTTGGATCCTCTCAATTGGTTGGACTTACCTCCATGACAAGATAGACATGTTGGGTGGTTTCCTAAAAGAAAATGGAACAAGACGATTACTCTTCTTCTTTGGAACGTGATCGTTCAATATCGACATCGCACAGAAAAGCTCTCAAATTGCTCTGAACTCATTTCAAGGAGTTAAAACATCTCATTTACAGGATGCTTGTATCCAAAAGTCACTCAAGTACTGCAAAAGAAATATTTCCAAGATCACTGGCACATTTAAAACAATTTGTGCATCTGAACTTTATTCAAAAGTTCTATCTCAATCGACGAACGTTGTTGCTTTTTTGACCACTCAGCGTCCACGTGAAATGGGTACAAAGTATTTTAGATTTCATAGGGAATACCCTGCTTCTTATTTGGCTTGGAAAACAGTCAAGTCCAACAACGCATTAAATGCAATACGTCATCTTTTAACTCCCTTCATTGACATAGAATTAGAGTCTCCTGATGGATTAACAAAGAGAAATGGGGACAAAGAGGTCAAAACTTCGCCACTTTTGCTCGGGCATTCTGATATGGAATCACGTGAAGTCAAGCCACTTTATTCTTATGATGACATTTTGCGGTTAGCTTATAAGTCCTGACGATAGCAAAGCTTACCTTGCAATCCAAAAGAGCGACCACGTTATCATGGTGGAGTTCGGTCAGTTCCTGGATAAAAGGGAGAGAAAAGCAAACAGTTTAGATAGTATAACATGTATCGTGGGGATCACGTGCCCAAGTCGTGACTTCTTTGGATATCTTGACCCAGAAAACGAAACGCGCTTTGTCAATGCAAATGTGGTTCAACAGCTTTTGAAAAAGCACGCAAATCCGAGTAGAATGCAGTACACCCAAAGGAAACCGACGCAAAAGAAGTATTCTTACCTTGAGGATTTTGATTTCTTTGCTGAGAAGATTTTGTGATTTGTTCAAGTTCTTCTTAGTGATGGCCTTGATGGCCACAGGTTGATTGGGACGCTATAATGAGAAGAAAATCATTCAATTAACTCTTTTAAACGGTACAATTTTCAGCACTCTAGCTCATTCGGAAAATGACCTGGACAAAGAGCAACCGAGTAGAAACAACATCAAGTTGCTCCTAAAGAAGCGATACACGATTCTGCAAACGCAGCAAATCTTGTCGTCCGTTATTGATGGAGTTTGAGTTTTATTTTTCTAGCAGACAAAATTGATCATCAAGGACAACCACACACACACATACACACAAAAATCGGTTGGATCGTTGATCATCACGCACCCGTTTCGTGCTTATGGATGGCTGCTACATAATGGATATAATAGGGATGAGCCAGGCCTCTGGCGGGAAACTCGTTGGGCTCCAAAGGTTAATTTTTTACTGGTTCAACAACGAGCGTTGATGAGCAATCTGACAGGATGAATACCTCCTCATTGTTCCTCGATGCATCTCAGGTGTAAAAGCATTCATGCACGATCAGTGATAAATGAACATGTGTGAGAGGGTTCTTTTTCTGTTTGTTGTGCATCAGCTGATCATCCTGACTTCCAATGTGGTAACTCGACTTTTTGCGTCGCAATATTGAGATTCTATGCAACAAATGTATGTTCAAATGGAACGAGCACAGCCCTCTGAGACTATTCAGAATTCCGACCGATGCACATGTGAGCTATATCTGAATGTGCAATGGTTTGCCAACCATCCGTCAGAAGATTCAAGAGCCATAAAGGGTTCTTCGCCCCATCTACCTTTTCCAGGGTCACAGAGGTTAGTTACATAACGCACATCGAACCAACGCCGCTTTTCGTTCTCCCATCAGAAAGAAGAACAAGAGGAAAGAAAGAGAGAGAGAGAGACGGAGAAGCCATGAACAAAGCCTCTCTCTCTCAAGTGCCCAAGGTAGCACGCAATAATGCCCGATCAAAAGCGGTTGTTCTATTTCAGGACAACCACCCTGAAAATAGATTTACGGCCCTCGGCCCGCCTGTCAGGTCAGGCTTTTAAGGAGAGTTTTGAGCTTTAAACGCCAACGAATGCGATCAATTGCGTCATTTGTGAGGCTTCTCCATTTTTAGTTCTCGCTGTCCTACTTGAACATACACAAACATACAGTGACTTTGACTCCCACTGTATGTGTAGCTAAGCTCCAAGCAAGGACCCTCTGAACTGGAATCTCCTGAACTGAGCAAGCTACTTATGAACGACGGATCATCAGACGAGACATGTCTCGAAAAAAATCACATCAGGGTGGTAGTTTCGGCACGGAATCCGCTGACTGGCTAAGGGCAGTACAGAAGCCGAGTATTACGTTCGTTTTCAATTCATGCATGGCTGCTAAGTAGTCTTCGAAATAGTTCAAGTGCAAAGCGGACACCTTCTCTAGAGGGTCCATTCTCGTTCGTTCTAGGTGGGACATTGCATGCTCACAGAGCCACAGATGAGTGCTTGAGCGAGTTCATTAATGAGAAAAATAAAAAGATGACAGGAAGCATTCAATTTTAAGATCGTTCTGTTCACAATGACATTTTGTTTAATTTGAATCGGAGCACCAAGTGCGTTTTCCCTCTTCATTATCACGGCGTTCATGACGTAGGTAAGCGTTTGTTGTTGTCCTTTCCCTGGGGATTGCAGACAATCCGGAAATATTAAGACACCTGATCTACGTGAAAGTTCTTCGAATTTTGCGTGCAGCGTTGTTCTGGAATCCTCAAACCCTGTGATTTGGTGGCCGCAAAGCGACCCCCTCCCTCAAACTCATCAGAACCCTCGGAATCGATTGGAAACAAGCCAGTAGCAGCCAGACACACTGCCTTCAACCCCGGGGATAGATAGACAGTTTTCAGAGGGTGAAAGTCAGAAAGACTCAAAAACAATTTTACCACCGAATTTCTTGTACAATTACCCCCACATTCTGAATCGATTTTTTTCGCCCCAAGGAAATCAGCCTCCCTCATTTCTGTGGCCAATATGCGAAACCACAAAGGAGTGACTGCATGGCATGATTTTGTGCGTTAGCTGATTAAAATTTCGCATTCCTGAGTCGCACCACCGGGTGTTATCAGAACTGACATTTCTTAAGAATCTATTGCCATGGTGTTCAAGATAACATGATGAATCGGTTAGCCCAACAATTTCTTTTCAAATCAACCCATTTGCTCTACAGCTTGCACATCAGCTCCTCAGGAATAATTTCTAAAACGGACATATTTTTCTTTGTGGCAAAAGAACGGGGTCAATGTAGCAAGTACAGTAGTTCCCCGCTCTTTGATGCCAGAATGTCTTATTGACCGGCCACAAAGACATAGCTGTCGACCGGATCAATTAGTTCTGGTCGAATTCATCCCTTTTCCCCGGAAATCTGGCCCTGCTTTCAAAACATTATTTGCCCACCCTGACCTACTAAATCGATCAAGGCGATTGAATATGACCAGAGAGCATAAATCTTACCGCTTTCAAAACCGCCACGGAAACCACGGAAAAAGCTCCGTGTCCGATGATTCTTTGAGAGTTTGGGACGATATCCACCATGGTGTGGAATTACTGATATGGCGATAATTTAATGATTGAACTAGGTTTCACAGCCAAGCTTTGATTAGGTTAGCAGGTTATTTGCATCATTTGGCAGATGGATGGACGGCTTTGTCATTGGTTTTGGGCTATCATGCACATGTTCACAGTTGTCACTTGTTCCACCATGTGGTGTTGGTGTGGAGCAATGATCAGAGAAAGAAAGGCTCTTCCGGTTCCTGTTTGTGTTGTTGAGGTCTTAGTCTGACACCACCTTGTGCAATAGTGCCTCGTTCTCTGATCTTTTGGCCTGTCAAAAGGTTTCTCAACACTAAAGCTCCTTCTCTCTTTTTCCCTCTCTGTTTCTCGCCTTCCGATTCGAAGGCACAATTGAAGATTTGAATATTTACACAAAGACACAAATTGGCGAGGAGTAGTCGACCGCACTGTGAGAGGATTGGACTTGGCGACTCTACTAATGGACTCTTCGCATATTTGCCATTCGACTCTCGAGGGTCGACATTTTTTCTCAACTTGACGTCGGTTACAGATGCGCACGAACTTGAACGAGCGAGTGTGACGGGCGGAGGAGAGCTCCTTCTTCAGAACACAGAGTACTACGAATTACGAACGAACCAGGTTCGTTCCTTGCCAAGAGACTCCTCGTCCCACAACAGTTTCGTTCTTCAGAGAGCTCGTACGAAGTTAGGGGGCAACAACGCGGATAACTCTCGACCTGGATGGATGCCTGCAATGCTTTAGGTAAACGAAGTTTGAGTAAGAGATGAGATAGCCGTTTTGCGCAGGACAATCCAACTTGACTCGTGTGAACATTGGACTCCTTGAATCATTTATCATTTGCGTTGAGTTATCCGCCAAACTAACAAAAACAAAAACGCGACGTTCGTTGTAGCACAGCTCTTGCGATCAAATCTTGGAGTGCACAGCTGTGCATCTCCCAAAGCAGCTAAACTCGGCATCGACCAAATGACGGGTGAGTGGAGGACTGTAGCCACTGGAGGTCCCCTTTTCCTCCCAAGGTCTCGGGAGCACGCATATGTACTTGTCGTACAGTACCCCATTCACGACAGCTGAGTTGTGGCAAAGCCCTGGAGTTGGAGTACGGTCGTCGTCCCTCCATTGGTAACAAGGTAACAACAATTCATCCATCTAGCAGCTCCTAGCTCATTGGAGGACGAAACAATTGAAGTTCCGCACACAAAGATTCGTATCTTTGCTTCAGTTTATGCGACTAAAGTACACAATGTATGAGCACCTTGACAGGAAGCCATCGACATTCTTTTGTAGGTTCGAGCGAGCTTTCTCTGTCAAGATGTTAGTCCCTGGGCACTAGGTGGGTCAAAGACTTTATTTGTTGTATTTCAACTGGCTGTTCTTTTTTGTCTGATGAAATCTCAGATTTCTTTAGCTCAGCTTTCAAGCTCCGGAGTTTGCATTAATAATCCTGGAAGGAGCTAAAACAGAAGGTCACTCGGCGTCGTCGTCGTTCCCATCAGCTATTCCAGAAAATCTACTATCCATCCAGGAAGTGCAAATCTTGCTGAGACGACAATCAGAAAAAAGAACGAAACATCATCATGATATTAAATCAAATTAGGGAAGAAAAATTGCGAAAATGGCCATTTTCAAACGAAACATGTTTCTAACCGGAGAACGTTGAGCGACCATCCGGCAAAATCATCTAGATTCTCGAACGATCTCAAGACGAGTTTCCTGGCCAAAGAAAAATAAAAAATAATAATAGTAACACACCAGCCCCCCCCTCAATTCTCCTGCTTAAACACGGCATCTAGCAACCAACAAACGAAATTGCTCGTCGTAGATTTGCGAACAACTGCGCAAATTTTCTCGTCTCGACTGGGCCGAACAACGAAAATCCCAGACATCGCGGCTCCTCGTTTGTTTTTGTAGCGCATCATCTTTAAATTCTAGTTCTCTTTTTAACCTAACAAGCGAGTACTAGCACACAGAGACGTAAACAAGGCTAAAGACGATCAAGATTTCTCCCAACAGGATTAAATTTCCTCTGATTAACTCGTATGACGTGGAAATTTTCGGCCCTAGCAACTAGCTCAAAAGACTGCCAGTCTTTGAAATTCAAGGCAAGGCTCAAATTTTCGCTTTGGAACCCGAACGCTCTCACTCAAAGCCCTCTTGAACTCAGCTGACGACGTGATGGGTGAACGAAAAGTACTCATGTCAAGAAACAATCAAGGTCCAAGTACATTTAATGACTGACAAATTGTGTGACTCACCCCTCTGAATCGGCCTTTGTAGACCACAGCAAAGGCTCCGTGACCAATGAGGTCCTTGCTGCTGTACTCATAGAGGCCTAAAGACTCCATGTTGACGAATGTGATCTTTGGGAGCAGGCAGGTTAATGGGCTTCTTTAAGTTTGAAGGAGAGGGATGGGGTTGGCTCCCTTTGTCACCTTTTCATTCACACGGAATCATGATGAGCCACTCCCACACATGGTTAGGTCCTCAAAGGCCTTCCAGGCCTTATTGAGTGAGCACTTGGAAGTATGGGGGGGATCCAATCCACCCAGATAGATCTTGTTCCCCCAATGGCAGTTTTTGTGGAGTTGGGTATGTATGTGTGCAGGGCAGAGTGAGAATACTAATGTTATGGTGAAGGGAGCTTTCTTTGTCAAACTTTGAGGGGAACAACCAAGCTTTCTTCTTTGCTTCTTTCCTTCCTGTCTGTCTTTATTTTCTAGGCTTGGAACTGAACACTGGCCTCTCTCACTCACTCTCTGTTTTGGGGAGAGTGCTCTATGTATGAGAGTGGCTCGATGACTCTCAATCTATGTTTTGAAGGAACGAAGCTCTTGCGTAGTGGCTAGGTCGAAGGCAGAGAGGACGCGCAGGCACCCCAAAACATCATCCATCAGTTGCTGTTCATGCATGAGGTTTACTTACAAGAGGATTTGGAGTCGGTTGACAATAAATATCCGGAACAGCCTAAAGGACTAGTTGTAAGGATGGCATCCTAGATTGGAAGTATCATTTCCTTTTTCACAAAAGAGTGTTAATCGATGGATTTATATTTCTAACTCAACCTAATGCTAATTTCCTCAGAAGTGCCCAGCAAAATAACCTCTTCTCAAAAAATCCCCAGTTTAAATGTTTTGCCACTTTTGGAGCAAACGAATTAGTAGATTAACCATTTTCGCAAGGAAAATACCCTCACAGCATTATTTCAAAGTAAATCATTTGTAAATGTGCAATTTATTTCCTAATTCCAAGCCTTCCTAGCCAGAAAATTGAAGGACCTCATTCATTCCAGAGATGCTGCCAGTTAAGTACATATTTTAAATTGTAAAACTAACAAGACCTTTGTGTTTTATATCAACCACTTTGGAAAAACTCAATCAACAACTTGATGAGCAATTGCTAGTATTTTTTGGAAGCTCAACTTAGAAAAAAGAGTCATCTGAGAACAATAATTTCTGTGTTGCATAGTTGGGGAAGAACTGAAAAATGGAGACAACAAATGGCTTTAAAATGAGTATTTTTTCCAATCGAATGTCCATCGTACCAAATATTTGAGTCACATCAAAACGGTAATCCAACAACCACTACAAATAAAAGGCACCTAATATTAGCAATATTTCCCAGGGGTTTCTAGTGAAAAAAGCAACAGTTCCTGAATCTTCAACTTTTTGTTGGATGGAAAAATGATGAAGAAACACACGCACTCAAACTAGGGCTACTTTAACTTTAATCCCTCAGCATTCAAATTGTAGTGTCTTAAATGAATAAGCTTTCAAAGTGTAAAATTGAACACACCTAACTAAGGAATTAAGCAATGAAGTTGCTGTTAGTGCAGGTTAGAGACAGTTCAAAATTTGATAAATGTAATAAAAAATGATTCCTTTTATGGATGATCTTACAAACTAAGTTGCAAAACATGAGTAGGATTTTTTCAAATCTGAAAGTACAGTATTTTCAAAATTATTAAGTCCTTTGATTAGCATACTAATCTTCATATACTCGGTGAAGGTTTTCAAAGCTCCATGGAAATCTTAACAAAGAAATATATTCTAAACCCTTGGCTTTGATTTCATTCATCAACAATTTGAGAAAACAACAATGTATTTTCTAAATAGATAAATTTGATCTGGATCAAGATCACGTTAGTGGTGATGTTTGCCTACAATTCTACCAATTTTGTGGAAGGCAAAAACACATCCGCCACATGATTGTAAAAATCGATCAACTGGAGGCCGTTTAAGATCATCAAAACTCGGCAGTTACAGTTACACTCTGGTGATGCATCACTGTTTTCACTAACTTGACTGTTAAAGCCAAGCCAAGCCAGCTCAGCCAGTCTTGCCTTTCTCTGTCTTGTTTTGGGAAGGAACTAGGAGCTGGCTAGACTCGATCGTCTCGGCCGTCCCGACAAAACGATCCCGGTGCGACTGGAAGAGCGCTCTCGTTCGATTGTGGACAGTACATTCATTCAGGGAGTTTCTTTCGTTTTCGATGAATACATTTTGAATATTTTAGGAATGAGTGGATATGACGTGGATTGAACTTGGAAAAATCGACTTTGAAACGTGAATATCGAAGAGCAGATTTTTGAAAGCCACTTAAAAGCTGTTCGTAGCTTTTCGACTCATTGTGTTGGTCAAAGAGAAAATTTGTTGGTAGTTGTATGATGGCAATCAATTTTCTTGGATTTCATCTTGTGCACGATTCAACAGGTCTTTGGGAAATTGCTGCACATCATGTCTTTTTTCTCTCATTTGGCCGAAGGAAAGCCAAATTGGGTTGTGGGTTAGTCAGTTTGTACTAGTGATGGGTTTCGAACCGGGAGTGCTGCCATTTTTTACTCGGAAGTTTATCATTGTTGATTAGGGCAGGTTGTATTGAACGTTTTCAAAAAGACCTAAACAGGGACCAATTTGGCAACACTCGAACTAGTTCGATTTCGAGTTCCATCAGTAGCTATACTTTTGGATTTCGAGTTGGCAGTGCTGCCATATTTTATGACGTCTCTAGTTGAGAAGATTAGTTGGGGGTCAACTTTTTGACCTTAAAATCCAAAGTGGCAAAACTCGGCCAAAAATCCAACTCGAAACCCATCAGTAGTTTGTACACTATCATATTATATTTGGTGAAACCTTTGTGTCACCCTGGAATAGAGCCGGAGCAGGTCATATTCTTTAGTGTTGCCACAATTTGAACGAATTGTTGGGTCAGTCGTACTATTTATATTGAAAAAGACGGTTTTGAAATAAGCAAAGAGCACCAAAGAGTGTAAAGTTTTACATATATGTCTTTACTGTAGTTAAACGGTACACACGAGATTGGACCGAATATTTCTTCAAAAATATTTAGAAACAAACCCATCCTAGACGACCTCAATTCGGACTAGCAAGCTAATTCTGGAGCCCTGTGAGCAAGGCCGACCCCAGGAACAAAGCCACTGTAAGGTTTGAAGAGGCAAATTTGTCTTAAATTAATTTGTTTCATTTTTTGGTAAAAATATGACATTAATCATTATTTCTAAGTAAAGTATTTATGCAAAAAAAGTGCCAACTATGATCAAAGTGTTGTACAAAAAATGATTAAAACATTTTATTTGGCAGGCATTGATTTGTTGAACTTCTTAAGCCATTCCGTTCTTGCTTTCAAAAATTGCTTTTCGAATAGAGATAGGTCGAGCCAGAAGATTGTAGAGTTTTCCTGTTCTAGTGTTTTCACTTGTACAAAATTGCGGAACCAATAACAGGAAGTTATTTGCTATATTTATCAATTTTTGTCAGGGCCAAAGATTATCCGGTGCTCATTAACCTAGTTGCTCCCTAGAGTCAGTGCCATGCCTTTTACAGAAGTGTTACCAAATATCTCAACACAAGTACGCCATAAAAATTATCGGCCCTAACTAACTTCCGATCTGGGAGGCGACTCATCTGCAGCACTAGATAAACCACAAATACCCCTCTCAGTAACAACAGATCGTGGTGGCTCAGAGCTAGCACTCGTGCTTACTGCATAGCGAGTTGGGGTTCGCGCCTCCACGAGGGTTTTTGTTTCAAACGTTTTTCAGTAAATGTTGTTTGTTTTTCTATATTTTTAGGTATGTTTAGGTTAGGTTAGGTTAGGTTAGGTTAGGTTAGGTTAGGTTAGGTTTAAGTTTAAGTTTAGTTCAGATTATCTTTGCTCCTCCTGTCAATATTTTGTCCATATCTATGACGGTATGACTCATCTCCCAGATCGGAAGACATTCAGGGGCCATACATAAAAATTATATGATGGAAAAGCCATCAAAACCTCCAAATGAAGGTTAAAATTGCATGAATTTAATTCTCCAAGGGCGGAAAACTAAATCCTTTAATTACAAATGTAGTAGTCAAAAATTGGTTTGTTTAGTTTAAGGCTAGCATAAATGTACAAATAAAGGTATTTCATTTACTTTTTTGCGCTGCTTCGCAAGGTGATACCATTAACTCTAATATTGATATCATAATTGGCAGGGTGTTAGCCTTTTTGAAGAGTGAGCCAAAGATAAAGGGAGGACTGGCGTGAACAACTAGAGTTTTGGCGAAGCAAGGGGCAAATATTACTTCAAAATGAACATACTCTTCAAAAAATCTCTCAAAGGATCTGCCAACACAGTTAAGCAAATTTATTTTCTGTGGCTTTGTAAAGTTTATAAAAAAAATTCGCTCATGTAAGTCCATAATAAGAAAGATAATCAAAATTAGTTGAGAGTGGGAAAAGGAACGAGTATTTTTTTGGCTTTTTGAGCCATTACAATTACATCATTTTTGAAATTTGATGGCATTACAGTTAACTATTCAAAAAAAGAAACCAATTCCTGCACTTTCGTTACTCGTAATTTCGTTACAACTGCCCTGCTAATTGGTATACCGATGCTTAACAATGGCCACTCACTCCGCGCGGCTGGATAGGCGACTTCATCGGGACACAATCGCCAAAAAATGTTGCACCTTGTCTTCAATGTCGGTCAAAAATTCGCCCACTCCGCACCGCTCAACCGACAAACTTTTCGGTTGAGGCCGAGCGCACGAGCCGAGCCGTGCCGAGACCGATCTTTGGCTCGATCTTAAGCCTATCACGAGTGCCCCGTTCTAGGTTAGCCTGGTGAAAGTCAACAAAAGAACACGCGCATCGAATCGCCGACTCATCGCTGCACGCTCCAATTTCGATAGGATTCTTAGCCGCCTTCATTTTCCATTCCATTTGAGCCGCTCGGCCACGCCTAATCTCACTTGGATTGGATTGAGGCAGAGCCAAGAGCCCGAGGACAATGAACGCCCCTCCGACGTTCGAATCGTTTCTGCTCTTTGAGGGCGAGAAGAAAATCACCAAAGAGCAAGACACCAAAGTGCCCAATGCGTCCATTTTCACCATCAACAAGGTAAACAACGACCTCTAAGGCCTTCATCTTTCCCAACTCATCGTTGCCTCTCCGATTTTTAGGAGGACCACACACTAGGCAACATGGTGCGTTGCCAATTGCTCAAGGATCCCAACGTGTTGTTCGCCGGCTACAAGAATCCGCATCCCCTGGAACACAAGGTCATCCTCCGCATTCAAACCACCTCGGATTACACGCCCCAAGAGGCCCTCATGAACGCCATCACCGATCTCATCTCGGAATTATCGCTCTTCGAGGAACGATTCAAGGAAGCCGTCCGCGAAAAGCAAGACACCGGATACGATTAATTAACACGCGTTTCCTCATCCTCATGCTCAGCATCTCTTTATCTCTGTACTAAATCATGTCGTTGGCGCGCGCCTTCACGGGCGAAGTGCATTTCTGCCCGTCGTGCGGCACGCTGCTGCCCGCTCTGCCCCCCGTCGGCCACGTGCGCTGTTTGGCTTGTCGCTACGAGGTGCGCATCGAGAGCTTCTCGGCCGTGACCACGGCCTACACGGTCAAGTTCAATCAGCGCGACGCCCACGATCAACGCCGGAAGAAGCGGGCGGGCGCGCACGCCCAAGATTCGGACGACGAGGCCGACGGACCGACGGTTGAGCGGCGTTGCCCCAAGTGCGCGCACGAGAAGATGTCGTATGCGGCGCTCCAACTCCGATCGGCCGATGAAGGCCAAACCGTGTTCTTCACGTGCTTGAAGTGTAAATACAAGGAGAGCGAGAACTCTTAATAAAGACTATAGGACGCTATATATAGAGACTATGGGCTCGAGTGTTCCGTTGGCGGACGTGTGTCGCATGTGCATCCGTCCCTTGGCCCAGCCCAATGCTAATGTATCGTGTTTGTTGAGCTCGGAGGGGGCGTACTCCGAAATAGGACGGAAATATGTGAACGTGATGAGAATGGATGTAGTACCCGGTCACGGCCCCGTGAACGTGTGCGCTCCTTGTGAGCGGGGTTTGGAGATGTGTTGGGCTTTAATGCGGCGATGTCGCGTACTGGAAGATCACTTTCAACGCGGGTCCGATCTGTCTGCTATTCAAAGTGCGCTGGACGCTGAAGGCGTGACTGATCTGTGCCTAGAAGAACCCGACACGTTATTATCGCCCCATCTGGATCCGACCCATCTTTTGGCCGTGAGTGAAAGCAAAGCTAAGTTTGCGTACGAGCCTTTGGCTCATTATATTGATGAATTTGCGGAACTTGAAGGGTAATTTGTGTCTTTTGGCGTTGAGTTCCTTAGTTCAACTCGGTGGGCGATCATCGTAACACAATGACAGTAATTTGCATTCGTTCAATCTGACAGTCATCATCTGCCCCCGAGTCAAAACTGGTTCACATTGGATAATGTTTTCAAAAATAGTAAAATACGTGCAATTTTTACGAGACTTTTTGGATGACGAGTCATCACTTTTTTTGACAGCTCAAGCAAAGGCTTGTGAGGACTTTGAGATTACGTGTATTGTTGAGCATGACATCTCGCGCACTTTTCGATGTCTTGAGATTAACAAGAGCTTCCAAAAGAAACACGTTCGACAAAATAAAGTTTCTGTCACCTCATTTGATTTCTGTGTCATTCTCAAAAAACTTAGGTTGTTGTCCTTAATGCTAAACCACACATGGTCTATGGTCATTTTCAAGTGAACATCCTTTGTTACTATGACGATCACAATTCTAATCTGACTTATTTGCTTGCAGACGTCAATCTCCAACCATGATCCCGTCATGGACCCCCCTCCAAGTTTAAACGCCGATCTACGCCCTCAACCTTTGCCTGTTCGCAAAGCTGCCCCTAAATCAGAGCGCAAGATCCTGCCCAAAACGGACAAACTGCCTGTGTCCCAACCGATCACGGGCCCAAACTCCAACCTAAAGACCCTGAGCGGTCAAATCGTACTTCCCGTTAACCTCGTTGTGGCTTGTCCCACGTGTTCAGTCCCGATAGTGGCCTCGTCGGTGCAAGAAATCCAAGATCACGAGTGTTCATCGTCGTCTCACAATCCCCTGACCAAAGTGGCTAATAAAGAGGCCTACTTGCCTTGTACCATTCAGGGGTGTTCGAAGGTGTTGAGCTCACCCTCCGCTCTAAAATACCATCTTAAGTACACGCACACCATCCAAAAGGATGATCCACCCGCGGAAAATCGTCGTCGACGTCCGTATACTAATCGACCGGGGAAATTTGCCTGCTCAGTGGAGGGTTGTTCCAAATCTTACGTGAGCCAAAACTACTTGATCGAGCACACCCGAATTCACACGGGCGAAAAGCCATTCAAATGCGAATTGTGCGACAAGAACTTCTATCGGATTCTGGACTTGAAAAAGCACGAACTCTTGAAAGTGTGTTCATAATGAATTCGAGACAACATCATGCAGTTTGGTGCTTTATTTCTTCCAAAATTAGAAACGACTACAGGATGTAGGGGAGGCTGTTTATGGGTGCTAATATTTAGGCGGCTTTCTTGACGATCAGGGGTCCCACATTGTCGCCGGTGACCTCGTTGTGCTTGTTATGGCTGCCATCACAATAAGGGAACTTTTTGCTCTTCCAGCAACGACAAAACACGCCCTGTAAAGTTATGAACGCGGGTTAGTTCTCGTTGGAGTCGACCAATTCAGTCTATTCTTTCTCACCTTATCGCCCATGTCTTCGATATCGACGGTGTCCACCACTTTGTTGTTGTCCATTTTGATGGTTTCGTTGACGCGGTTTCCGCGGAATCCGGGACATTTAGCCAATCGTTCCTGAAGCAACAGACACAGATGTAGGATTGTTTCAGCGACCTTTACTTATGTTCGCCAGCATTTCTCCAAAACAATTTCTGTCACATCAAGTGGTAATGGAAATGGAACCAGCTTCAACGGAATTTCGGATTCCTCAGTGAACAATCAGAATAACACAAGAGTTTTACAGTCATAGGTTGAAGTCAAAGAGGCATGAAGGGGGAAAATCTTATCAGATTTTTTCAGCTCCTGCTTTGTTCGAGGCGTTTTGGACATTTCGAAAGTTGACCCCAAGAGATTTTTGACGGCCATGTCTATAAACGGTTTCAAAAAAATAGTTACCCGATCGATTGAACTTATTGCTTCGATAATTATATGGTTTTAGGGGGGCGGACGGTGGTTTTCTCCGAGTTCTTTTGAACGCGGCCACACACCTACCCTGCCATGAGATATCCGTATGTAATTGAACGCCTTGGGAACGTGAATGAATTCATGTATGGGGCGGCTTGAATGAGGTGCAAAATCAAATCTCAACCCAATTTAGACCCTGCCACTATTCAATTGTGAGCAGCTCTAATAAAAAGCCAAATGCTTTTGCTCGGGAAGCGGCCAACCCAACCCAACCCGCCAAATCCCTTAAAGAGGGATAAATGGATCAATGGATGGATTCTTTTCTTCCTCCTGAACTCCTACTACTTACTTTGAGGGCGGGTCCGACGCCGGGCGTGTTGGCCAATCCTTGGAGACTTAAATAGGAGAGTCCGCCCACGGCCACGCCGAAAGGCACCAATTTGAACCAATCCTTGAGTCCCAGACTGAACCATCCGCCCACCGAGGTCGGGATGGGCAAATCGCGGAAATAGTCGGCCAAGGACACGCACACCAAGTTGTGGATGGACTCCATGATGAAGATAACCAATGATCAAGCAACTGAGTGAGTGAGTAAGTGAGTGTAGTCGGTTTTTTGCTTGGTGAATCTGTTTCTCTATGGCGCAGAATGATAGACGACCGATAGAGGGCGACAGCGGCGTCAATGCGAGATTGGATCAGGTTTAAAGGTCACCTGCCGACCGTAGTTCTTGATTGAGCGGAAACACGGGATTTCAGAGATAACGCGGCTCGATCATCAGCTAAGATCATGCGTTTGCCAGAGGAGTCCTGGGCATCGGAGCTTCATGGATATCTCGCCGAGAGCTTTGAAGGTTGGCCTGAATTCAGAGTTGACACCGGCGAGGAGCTCAGTCGATAGATGTCGTTGGTCGTCCCCATGGCCAAATCTCCTGCGAAGGGGTGCGGACAGACATCTAGCGAGTGAAATTTGAAGCCTAGCGCTAGGGTTTTGAGTTCTTTGGAAATCATTTATTTGAAACTTTCGTTTCAATTTCGGCCATTAATTGCGTTTGCTACAACAAAAACGCATGATATCTCAAATAAGGACATTATTGTACATTTCAAGGATCGTTTTTGTTTGCATTCACCTTAGACAGACGTTTTGAAAACTATGCAAAAACCGGCAGACATAGGTTTTAGCACCAAAGATTCTCCAACATCCTAACAGTTTTGCTTGAAAGCGCTTACTTTCTATCCTTTGTTTGAATGTCCCATCATCCCATCCCCGTGAAATTTGCACTTTGAATTCGTTCTCAGGCACCCATCATAACTTATTTCTTATCAGTCAAGTAGCAAATCAAATCAAGTTGAAAGACTGTTTGGACAATCTTCATTGAGCAAATGCCTGCCAAACGCAAATTCCAAGGGCAAACCGTACCCGTGTTTTTCCCCACTCGTGTCAGCTCGTCAAATGAAAAACCTCATTCGGAACCATCTTCCGCCGCATACTTCAAGGTCCAATCCAAAACCATGGACGTTCTCCTACTTAACCGTTTGAACCCTTCATCGCCTAAAAGTGCCTCGGACAAAATCAATCCATGAATAAAGAGGCTTGCCATTCCAACTGCCGAGGGTTTAAATACGGCATTCTTCTCAATTTGCATTGTTCAGAATGCCTCATAGAGCAAACCAATCATTTTAGATTACGAATACCTCCCCCTACTTGAGTGATTGGTGTCATTCCGTGATACTATAAAAACGAGCTGAAGGATCCCCAATTTTCTCGATACTGCCGGATTATTGTTTGAAAAGCCCTAGTCCCCTAATTACTGGGGCGTGAATTGTCGAAAGACGTGGCCTTCTTGTGTTTGGAGCTTGTTTCGTCTGTCGAAAATTCCGTTGGTTTCTGGTGAGCCGTTTTTCGAGGGCAGTTGTGTAGGCAGGGGTGGGCGAGAAGCCGGTGTCGGTATCGATACCGACACCGGCTTTTCCAACTTTCGGTATCAACGTTGATAATGGCCTTTTTGGCCGACACAAGCTTTCGCGATATTTCCGAAAATTCGGAAAAATTATTACAAATACATTTTCACAACTAGTGTCGGTGCCGAAAGTGCTCGTAACTTATCCCTACGTGGGGCTTTCGACTCTTAAGATATGGAGAACCCTTTCAGCAAGATGCAGATTAATCATCTCTGAAAATCGAACTCGTGCCGGAGTTTTCACGCCGCCTCCGCCGCTTAAAAACGTCCGGAAAAAACTGGCAAAATGATTCGGAGCCCAGACATATGTATATTATCATTTCCGAAAAACCAGAACAATAACACGATGGATGGACAGGGCGTGCGGCTGGAGAAAATGGGTGGAGAACAAAGGCGTTTGTTTGTTGGTCTACCGGTAAGACTTTTGGTAACGGGCCCGGGCGCCGGGACCGCCAAACTTCTTGGCCTCACATCGCCGAGGATCGGCCACCATGAGCGTGCGGTCAAACTGGATCAGGATGTCCTTGATCTCCTGTTTGCTCTGTTCATCCACGACTAGAACAAAAGGAAAAAGAGGTCAACGACATGAGTACCACGACAACCCACCCGTTCATTTCATTTGATATTGGTCCATAACGTGTCACTAAATGTTATGGGTTAGTCAAGCTAAATTCGGATCTCATCCTTGAAATCCGAATCGGCGGTGCCTATGATGATGATAACCTAGTCATTCGATTTTCCGAAGTTCATGGGTGGTGCTAAAAATCCTAACTCGTCTTCCAGACAACTTTGTCGTACGTATCCTAGTCGTATACCTCATGACAACCACGGCCTCGGACAAATCACTAATTAAACTATCAAAAGCTACTTATCTCTCTCCGTCATTGCCATTCAAATCTCAACCTTAAATAGCGTTGGGCGTAATGGGGTCTTACACTTTTGGTAGTAAGCCACGAGGGACTTTGAGAGGGCCTGTCGGATGGCGTAAATCTGGGAGGTGTGTCCGCCGCCCTTGACACGAATCCGGATGTCCACATCGGCGAAGCGATCCTTGCCCAACAACAGCAGAGGCTCCTGCAGTTTGTATTGCAGAGCGCGCGGCTCCACCAACTCCAAAGGACGACCGTTCACCTTGATCAGACCCTTGCCGCGTTTGCAATACGCCACGGCCGTCGCCGTTTTCTACGGAAAAACCAACATAGCCACTGATTTCGCACACCTCTAGGGGGATCAAACACCGCTGAGCGGGAGCTTACCTTGCGTCCGAAGACTTGCACGGATTGCAGAGGTTCCTTGGCATCGGCCATCGTGATCTGAAAGTCCAAAGAGGCGGGGATTGGGTCTCAAATTCGCGAGGATCGCGGTCAATGCTTACCTTTCGCCAGAGAAACGACGGAGGAAAAGGAAGTCGGGACAGGCGGAATCACTTAACAGCTGATAGAGACGCGTATTCACGCAACCTTAACTGAGAAACGAAAACGCGATCTTTTATTGAAATGGAGACGGTCTTAGAATTTCGTTGGCTTTGTTCTAATCAAGCCGATAAATTGACTGCGCGTATAAAAAATGTGACATTAAGCGGTTGGGAGGCAACCGCCGTTCAGCCATGGGCGACACTGACCGAGTCTTGTTAATTATCCTATTATCTTATAAGATATAATTATCTTAATTATTTATTCATTCAACCAAGGAATAAAAGATAGCACTGGGGAAGTCACCTTTAGGATCTTGTTCAGAGGCCCATATCAGCAAAAAAGCTTGATGCCATTCTGATTCCATTCCAATACAAGATCGTGTTGTGACTTAGCATCAACAGCTAAAAGATTGAAAATCAGCATCAAGCCACATCCCTATAAATCTGTGGATTAAATTCCTTTCCCTCGGTCACATTTTCATCCACAACAATAAGCTCGGCCTGACTGTAGGCCCGGCGAGCCTGCGCGAGTCGCAAAACTCAGGGTGACCGCTTTTTACATCCGTCAGCCAGCCTGGGGAATTTTCTTTATCGGAACAAATCGATCCATTTTCTATAAATTATGGTTCTGATTAGATGAACTCTTCAAATGAATCATTTATATCATCATTATTTTAATTCACCTTCTCCCAAACCAATTTGATGAGAAAAACCCGGTCGAGCTGAAAGCGCCCGTTTGATGGGCGCATTGATGCATCCACATTGGGCCTGGCCAAGCCAGGAACCTCTCACCACAGGACGCGAACTTCAGCTGACGCATAGCCCAATGAGGCCCTAAATACGGTGCGGCTCTGCAGTGAATTTGAACGAAATTGTCAAAAAACGATAGAAATAGGTGTTTGATAGCAAACATCGCTTTAGAACATTGTTGCAGCATTAGATTATTAGCAGCTTTTCCGACCATTCATTTTTAAAATGCTGCTTTCTGTTCTCGGGAATTAGTCAAAACTGAGCTCCTTCAGACCGATATCTCGCACAAAATGGAGAATGGATCTCGAATAAATGCATATGTAACTTAAATATAATAATACCAACTTCAGACAACGAGTTCAGTTATACTTCGATCAAGTTTCATGAAGATTGGGCGTCTTTTTAGAAAACTGGCCATGTTATTAACAATGAAACTCACAGCCACAGTATCCACACTCTTCCCCATAAAAACATCATTTTTAGTCAGTATTTTATCGTCTGAAATCCTTGAAATCCATTAGATGCCAAATATCAACATTTTGATCAGCCAAACCGAGAGGAAGCACGAGATTAAACAATTTTTTTGTCAACTACTAGTTGGGTTGTTGATGATTCCCTCACACTGATTATTCATGCAGAATGCAGTGAAGAACAGATCACTCTCATGGAGCACTCACTGTATTCTTCGCTTTGATGGTGTTGTTTGGTACTTATAATCTGAAACCATTGGTATTTCAGGATAAGTTGAATAGGGTTGATAATGAGTGGTGAACGTGATTTACCCAAGAGTGGGTTGCATTTAATTATCTCTAAGAGACAGAAACACAAACTAGAATCATGTCTAGACAATTTGTTCACTGATTTAGTACAAAATATTGAATATTGAGTCCATAACACTTCCCCATCGTTCACTCCAGAGGGCCTCATTGGGCTCTCAAAAACAACAACAAACAGCTGTCTTCGCATCCTCTTCTGTAAGAATATCCATGGCCAAGCATATCCAGCTGATCGGAGATGAGCGCAGTTACTGGCTGGTGCATGCATGCATGGAGGGATAGATGGCATGATCCGGAACATTCCCGGGCCAAACACACCGAAACACAAGCGCAACAACAATCCATCAATCAGGCTTAATATTTATTGGGCGCCGGATCGTCCGTCTATCGACTCTCGAGCGTCGATCGATCGCTTCCCATGGGTCAAAATGAAGATGCGGGTGAGGATCCCGATCCTCGGGACCCGGGCCCGCGGCCTTCCTCTTCTTCTTCTTCATCTTCAACGAGCGCCGTGAAACCCATCCAGAAAAAGATCGTGCACGCCGCTCCGGCGTCCAGTGCGCTAGCCCGATCCGGCGGGGGCGGGATTCCGCCCGAGTTTCGAGAAGGCACCAAAGTAAGCGACTCTGATGTTCTTCTTCTTTTGGATCTCGGACACTCTTCAATTCATAGGCTGAAGTAGGCCTGGACACCATGAATAATGGTTTTCAGAAAGGCTGACGACTCGAACTCGGAGAAAAAGTACGATAGATCCATCCAAAGGACGGACGGATCGCTTACTTAGCCTCAAATCAATGGTTGGCGCGGTTTTATTTTTAATCCCATCCCGGAGTTGAACCCAATCTTTTAGGCCGTGGCCTTACCATGAAAACGGTGTTCAATCGACACCCAAAAAAAAAAATGACAAAAAAAGTCATGCGCGAATAATGACCAGGGCCCGGAAATAAATTTTTTAAACTTTTAATTTTTTTAAAAATATTTATCCATTTTTTCGTCGATTTTTTAAATATTTTGGCTTTTCCAAGGAAAAAATAAATATAGCCTCGAATATTTGGGTCAGAAAAAATATTTCAGGCAAAATTGAGGAAAACAAATGAACGACCGATGCTCAATAGTAGTGATGTGACTTGGGCGCTTGGGCAAGCTTTTTTTTTCGTGACATCGTACACCGGGGTCGCCAATTTACCTTCAGTGAAATGGTATTTCCTCTGCCTACCTATCTTCAAAAACCGGTTTTTCATTAAGAAGCACTGAAACGCGCCCCTGACTTTCGTAACTTTGGATCAGGGTTGCAAATTAACCTCAAATTTGTGTTTGCTTAAGTTAGTTAGCAAAGCACAAAACCTCCATTAGGTGACCCTACCTTGCAACCTCCCGTGAAAAAACTTGCCCAAGCCCAGATTTCACTACACTACTCAATAGGGCTTACCAAAAATGAACCCAAAATACAAAAACCTCAACAAAATGGCATTTGTACTAAGATTATAGACATTCACAACCAAAACTACTGTCATCCACGAAAAAAAACTGCGGCATCTATTGGGCAAATTGAAAATTATATTATTGAATCAATTACATTCAAGTATGCCTCCTAAAACGGCCAAATGCATCAAATTCACCAAAAACAAATTTGGAAAGTCGGTGCAAACAGACAAAAATACCAAATAATGGCCTTGTCAAAAAAAAATATTTCTTAAATATCCGGCTATTTTCCAAATATTTTGGCCTTTTGAAGAAAATAGATATTGGATATTTTGTCACTTTTTTGCAAATATTTTTCCGGGCCCTAATAATGACCAATAAAGAATCGGAAAGAGACCGTCAAGCGACTTCAGGGACAAACGAAACGCGGAACCTATTGAAATTCTCGTCTTTATTTCACCGAGTAGTATGGCTTGAACCACGCATAGTCATAGTTTTGTTGCCCTCGATTTGAATTTGGATTTTTGACCATGATCGGGCCCATTTCCGAATTTTTTTAAGTGGACTTCCCGCAATCATTGCCTCATTTGTCATGAACTCGTTCTTTTGCAGATCATCTTTCATTTCGTGACCAAGTTGTGCGATCCGGATGGCACCTTGTTAGACGATAGTCGGGATTGGCCTCGGCCTATGGAGCTCATCATAGGCAAGCAATTCAAATTGGAATGCTGGGAGCTCTGCCTCCAAACCATGCATGTGGGCGAAGTGGCCTCTTTCACCGTTCAAAGACAGGTGGGTGGGTGAGTGGGTGGCCCTCATTCCCGCCTTCATGATTGATTGACGTCCTCGTCTTTCTCGGAGAGCATCCACCCATTCATTCATTGACTTTTTTTGTCCGTTTCCAGCTTACGTGCAACTATCCCACCGTGGCCAAAACCCTGCGCGACACATTCTTGCCTAAGCGAGACAAAGAAGGGCGGGTTCAAGCCACGCCCAAGAGCGGTGAGCAACACCAACATATGTGTGGCATGATGGCCATGCAAATGCAAGGCGGATTGGGCTACGATGACCTGAATCAGCTCATGAAAGAGCCCCAATCTCTCGAGTTCATCTTTGAGATTCTCCGGATCGAGCTGCCCGAGGATTATCAGGCCGAAACGTGGCAAATGAAACCCGACGAGAAATTGGGCAAGGTGCCCGAGCTCAAGGAGCAAGGCAATCAACTCTTCCGACAAAAGAAGGTCAAAGAAGCGGCCGAGAAATATGGCATGGCCATCACACTCCTCGAGCAACTCATGCTAAGGTGAGAGAGAGAATAATGAGAGGCGTTTTCGGTTTACGACAGGCTAGGTTATTATGATTTTTTTTGTATTGACATCGCAGAGAAAAACCCAATGATGAGGATTGGGTCAAGTTGCGGGATGCCAAGATTCCGTTGCTTTTGAACTATGCCCAATGTCGGTTGTCGGAAAACGACTACTATCCCGTGATTGAACATTGCACCGAAGTGTTGGAAGCCGATCCAGGTAAGAATTACCAACCTGACCTCTCCGGATTGAAAATGTTTCGAAGGACTTTGTTTTTTACCCCCCTCGTATATACAGGGTTGTCACGAATTAGAGTTCTATACCAAATCAAGAATTATTCGTGACACATTACGTTTGAGATTGAATTGCACTAGTGACAATTGAAGAAAACGGTTTTTGGTATAGTTGGGCAAAGTATTTTTTGAAATTGATTGATTCGTTTTGAAACTATGGTTTTGCTTTCAAGAACGACTGCCCTGCCCAAGGTTGGCACGCTCTATTCTCAAAAAGCATCCTTACTTTGAGCGCGTTTAACCAGGACCAGTGTGCGACTAAATCAAAATATTCGGGAACGAAACACTAGAATTTTTAAGTTATTTGGATCCCATATTAATTTCATGGTCTCCCTTCTTCACAATTCCCATTAAAGTGTTGGGGACTTTAATTCAAAACAACCCTGTACTTGGACCCTTTTTTTCCTTTGAGACTAGCTTAGATTAACAATCATAGGAAAATTGAGTTTAAATTAGAGGAAAATCCGTCAAAATTTTCCTACTCCTGAAGCCGTTATGTGCGTCCAAAACAATTTGTGACAATAAAAATGAAAAGTTGACGTTATATGAACGGGCGAAGGAAACTTTGGCTTTTCTTGAGAGCATTTCCATGATCGTTGCCTGGCATGTAAAATCAATTCAATCACGACACAAGGCAAAGGGATGACCTTTTTGACGCATTTTAGGAATTTGAGACTCTTGCTTGATAACAAGTTGCTACTTTGTTTCTCGAGTCCATCGATTTTGAAACGTGCAAATTTACCTATGTTAGTCTCAAACTTTTGTTTGTGGTGCCATTAAACTTGTTCATTTGCTTCTCACTTCTTGTCCATTTTTAAGTCTTTCCTAGTTTTCTATTGAAATATGTACTCCTTGAACTATGATTTCCTTCAAGAATAAACGAATACGATTCCTTTCCTTTCTCCTCAGACAATGTGAAGGCTCGTTTTCGTCGTGCCAAAGCTCATGTGGGAGCGTGGAATCCCGAGAGCGCCAAGGAGGACTTCCAAAGAGTCATCCACCTGGATCCGTCACTCGCGGTCACGTGCAAAAAAGAGCTGAAGAAACTGGAAGAAATGGAGAAACAGAAGGACGAGGCCGACAAAAAGAAGCTTCAGAAGCTGTTCTGAAGTCCTTGGAAACCCATTGTTGTTGTTGTCATCATCGTGTCATCCATCCTGCTTGCATTTTCAGCCCACGCTCCCAGTAGCTAGCTAACTAACCAGCCAATCACCAACCCAATCACCATTAACTTTTATTTTCATGTCCATGTACACTTTTTATTTATACGAACATTAAAAAAAAACTCCGATATTAGCTCACTAATTAACGCAGTTTTCATGGATCTCATTATTACTCAAGAATGAGGTAAGCTTGATTTCCGTCTTTGTCTGAAGCGACCACAGCTCACCTAATTTATTTCGTACGATTGGTACGATGATGAGTAGAGACAGGATCTTTCGACGACTAAAACTGTCAAATCTGAGTCGAATTTGCAAATGTGTCAAAAGGCTGGCCTACATGTCAAATAGTTTATCAATGAAAATGTGCTTGCTTGAACTGATTAATGTGCCTGGTACTAGGTTTGAGTCTTACGCAAGACATCTACGCAAATGTTAGCCATACTATTTGATGAATTACTACTTGATGTTTAGACCCGCCAATATCGATATTCTTGAGTGAACTTTTTTACCTAGACCTTGGATCCTTGGCACTCCATACTTATCCCCCTTGTTTAACTTAAGAGGTTACCTTAACATAAGTTAAAATCCAAACTGCGCAAGTTCAATAAATATTCTTATTTATTTTTATGATAAAAACCTAACCGATCATAAACCATTACGAAACAAGACGAACAAAACCTAAATAACACGAGTATTTTTTCCCCTATCAATAAAGGTAAAAAAACGACCAAGTTTTCTTCCACTAAAGTTCCAGTCCCTAATAGTAGTGATGACTGAGTGATGAGGTATTGCTTTGGTCGTGGTTGGATTCGTTTCGGTAGGTGATTTTGTTGGTCCTCGGGCGTCATTGGATCGGCCCGAGGCTCACCGAATCTTCACCCTCGGGCACTTTTTGAGCATGCGAGCATGCCTGATGGTGAGGATGATTGGTGAGGATGGGAAAAGTGGTCACGACTCACTGATTTGGTGGAAGGAAGCATAACCGCTCGCTCGCTTTACTCGTTCTACCTTCATCAACTCAAGCACACTTCTGCATCGGATAAGTGAGTCGGGCATGAATTAAAAGCTCCAGCTTATAGGTATCTAGTAAAAGTGGGTGTACTGAAACGGTCGGTGAAAACTGAATGTGGCCACTCTGAAGTCCTGAGGCGCAGTTGCAAAATCCAACTTGTGCCACAAATTGCCATTTTTGGTCACCACTTGTGACTGTTATGCCTCTGCCGCATCCATTCAACCAAGGACAACAGATTTTGATAAAACGCATAATTGTTTGAATAACACATTTTATAACCACTCAAAGAAATGGTCGTTGAAATACGAAATACCATTAAGTGATTGATCTGGGAACAAAAGTGCAACGAGATCTAACCTTCCGACATGAATAGAAATGGATTCGACTTACTGAATCTAAAGCATCAAAATGCATTCTCCCAAATTTTTCGGATTTCTTTTCAAATGGATAAATAAGCTAGAGTAAAATGCGAGATTATAAATGGCGAACGCTTCTAGTTTTTCTTCACTCTGGGGAATGCAAAAGTAAGGTCAACTGCTCGGTTCTTAAAACTCTTTTGTGTAGCTGAATCAAAAGATCTTGAGATTTCGGTGTAATTTGCCTGGATTTTTACATCTGCAGGAATATTGCGACTTGTAATTACCTTGATCCTTAGCTTCTTTTGTCAAGGAATGAATGAAGATATTTATGAAAAAGCCGGAAAGGACAATCTTATTGCTTTATCAGCACTCGTGTTAATGAAATTTCCACTCTTTGACCACCTCCAGTTTTAAGCCCCACTCATGTAACCAACAAGTAAGCAAAAAATGCTGAAAAGTTCCAGGCTCTCCAAAGAAGGCTCTTCGATAGAGGAAAAACGTACTATTTCAGTCATAACTCATTTCCATATATTCCTTGAGTGATTTAAGGCTTCTTGCACCAGGAAAAAGAGCCAAGAACCTCTTTGGCCATCCAAGAGGCAGTAAAAGGAGAGGGTATTTCCTTCCAAAGTTATTGGTCCTCTTTGGTGGTTCTCTTTTGCACCAATTTGGTCTGTCCCAAACGGGCGAGCTCATATTGGCGGATATTCTTCACGGTTCGACATCGACTCAACTCGGACGAGAAGCTCATCCGATCTTGGAGGCGTGCCATGGTTTGAGACAGTTTGGGACTGGAATCCACCATTTTGGGAACAACCTTCTTTGCACAGGCTTGAGAGTTGGCACTCAAATCGGATGAGGACACAAGAGATCGCCATTTTAGAAAGGCTGTTTGAACCCCTTCATCCGGAGTGAAACTGGACTTGAGATGGTTTGTCGGGTAATTTATATCTGGAACAAGAAAAGGACTAAAACATGGACCAAAGCTGAAATGAACGGCAAGTTTCTCGCGTGGGATTGTATTTAGGTCTTCTACTTGGTCATAAAAAAACTCAGTAGGCGTTCACTCAGCGTTTTATTAGTGTACGACCAAAGAAAAAGGAACCTCAGGGATCCCAAAATGTTTTGGGTCTGTGCGCCTGTCCTCTTTTTCTTCCATGAGCTCTTACAGATCTCTATTGGCTTTGTCAAAGTCGCTCGATTTGGAATACACAAAATGTATATAACATACTCCAAAAGTTCCCTCCTGGAAAGATCCCTTTCACAGAAGTTCTAAATGGAGGCCGGGGCAAAAAGTTCCCGCTAACGAGGAGCCAAACTTCTCTTTCCCCAGGAAATGGCTCAAAAGTAGCAAAAGATACGGATGAGATCCATTTTCGGACTTGCGGTATCGCATTCAAAAACGAAAAGTTTCCCACTTCAAATGAATGCTGACCCTGGCCCTAAACCTTTTACAATGCTCAAGAGGGGTGTTGAGCATCTGAGTTTATATGTGCAGCTTTTGACCTTGAACAAGCAAGGTTTAAAAAGTCATTAATAATGTTCCACCTTGAAACTGATTGCCTCAAAGTAAATTTTGAAAGCAATTTTTTTGCCTGAATTGACCACAACAAGGCACTATTAACGTCCTCAATCCTCGCGTTTGTTTTTTGTTTGCTCTGATTACAATTGGCAGGCGTTAGCTTGACCTTCACTCTCTCTCCTTTGTTTTCCCTTCGCCAGCCTTTCGCGATAAAAACTTGAAGAATTTACGAGCCTCACCTTGCGTTCCCTCTTTTTGGCCTTTCTTCTCATCGATTGGTTTCGTTTGATGACTCGTTTCCTTGGACTCCTCTAGGTCCCATTCACTGGGATCACATCGCTTCCACGTTTTGTCCTGATAGTCCCAGTACCATTCAAGGTCATACTCGACGTCTGAGTCATCCTCATCATCAGTGGTATTGTCTCTTATAGTATCTTCATCGTCATCGCCATCTTCTTCTTCATCATCATTATTATTATCATCATCATTGGCTGATTCAAAAGGATGGCCCTCAGGTGGTTGAGTCGACTCAGCTCTCATCAATCTTTCAACCTTTGATCTTTAAGTATAAATAGAAGACTGATCGAGAAACTCTGGTCTTCCACTTTTTCTTGGCATTCACTCTACTCACGGGCAATAAGAGCTCTGTTCATAATCTGGCCATTGTTCTACCACGCTCATGGGGGGATCTTTTTGTATGAGGAAATGTTGGAAATCCTCTTCCTCTTCCTGGCCTTCTTCATCTTCGCTTGAGGAACTTTCTGACGATTCTGAAGGGCATTCTCTTCTTATCTTTTTCATCTTGATGGGATTTGCCCGTTCACGGTCGTCGTTTTCCTTGGTCTCCGAGTTCCTTGGAACAACTGGGAGGAGATATGACAAGGAGGGTTTGATTGATGAGCCAATGTCATCAATTGCCAAGTTAGATGAGATATGAGTCGGTACTGAGACCACGCCTTCGGGGGCTTCCCCTATTGAGGTTGGGGAGGTGGAACGCGATGAAAATCCACACTCGTCCATTGGGTCCCAAGAAGAGGCTTCAGACTCCTCATCTGAAAATGAATTTTCGCCCAACGATCAGATTGAATCCAACATCAAGATATTGACAAGAACTGTCAATCTTTGGCAGAGGTCTTTTATGAGCGAGTCGAAACGTGGCCTTTCTCAGAGATCGCATTTTTGACGGTCGTTCCTGTGGACCAACTCGATCTAGGAACCACGTGAATTTTTAAGAACCCAACAGTTTTGAGTTTGGTATTCTGTCTCTCAAGTATTCTACTTTTCAACTTTTCCTCCATTCCGTCTGAGTCTTTATTTGGCAGCTTCTTCGACAGCCAAAGAGATTCTTTCTCTTCGATATAACATGGAGTTATAAACGTTAAAAAAAGAAAATCTATCCATTGAAATTTACTGCCACTCGTGTTTTCCACTTTTCCATGATCAATAACAAATATGTTGTTAATTTACCTGGCAAGACCATTTTGTCAGCAGTTTCTTGTTCTATTACCATTGGTATAATAGAGCCGAGATTAAGAGTGGATGGGCTCCCAAAAGTCGAGGTTTGTGTCTGCTTCTCGACCTGATCCAGCGGACTGATCTTTGGGGGATAGTTTGAATTCAAAATTGGATTATGGCCCTCAGGCAGTCGAGGTTGAGGTTGATCGAGGTTCCCGAGGGCAATTGGCTCAACCCCATCGCCATTCATGGGGAATAAGGATGGCGAGAGTGGTTCAACTTTAAAAAGTTCCAAAGTGCCCTCGGTTTTCCACCCCCATTCAAAAACGGGCTCAAAATGGTTCCGCTGAATTTGAGGACTATTTGAAATTGATTGCTCCCAAAGGAGCCACGGGTTTTCAATGAGCGAGTTCGATGGATTATAGAGTTGTGTGGAGAAAACGCAGTTCCTTAGCAAAATGCTCAGGTTCCAATTTCTTTCTAGCGCTCGTTCCAATATCCGTTGTGCCTCCTTTACGTCAATGCTTGCATTCCAATGTTCCAAAGGCCCCATAAACGCCAATTGGGGCATCGAAGTCATCCACATTTCCAAGTGAGCCACCCCTAAATGACATTGAGAGCCGAGTTTGATGGATTTTAGTGCCAAGGCGTTCCAACTGAAGGACCCGATGGATGGGTGCTTCAGAGAAGAGAAAAGATGCTGTTCCACAAGCTGCCAACAACCAGCGTTACTTTCGAGGTCGTTGTGGTTGTGTCGGAAAGTCAAGTCGCAATCCCAAAGTTGCGTTCCTAGCTGCCAAAAGGTCCAAGCCAGACCCCACGGGGAATCAAAGGTCAGTTTTCCGACGCGCAGATGGGACAAAGTTCGAGCGGAAGGCCATTGGGTCGGATCGAGAATCACGTCCAAGGAGGCTTCTAATTCAATTAAATGGGGGCAAGCGTGGCATAATGCCTCCCACGGCAGATTTTCATGCTGATGGGGCAAGTGGAGAACCACCAGACCGTTGCCAATCTGGTCCAGCCAAGGCATGAGTAAAAGTAAACGCGTCGGAGTTCCAATGCCAATGGTGGCCTCCGTCTTTGCCTCGTCGTCATCATCAGGGGAGCTTCCAATATCGAGATAAAAATGCGAGAGACGTCTTGGATGCTTCTGAACGCAAACCATTGAAGGGGAGAGATATTGCTGTTCAATACCATCCTTGCCCCGATGGCCCATCATTATGCTCGTGTGGATCCGAGAGGTTCTGCTGATGAAGTGTGGAAAGACGCGGATTCGCGATGCATTTCCAACTTCCCCTGCATCGTAAAGGTCTGAAGCGAAAAAAGAATGGTTCAAAGAGCAAAGGGCAAGGTGAGCGCCTTCTAAGTAATGGCATCCCACTATGAATCTTGCCTTCCAGCGGGTGTGCATTTTGAACCCAGATTGGGATCTAGATCCAGATCCGACTCTCAAGATATTTTGTTTTTTTTGCCGAAAGGGTTCAACACGAAAATTCAAAGACGAACGACGCATTAAGAGCTACCCAAGCTCTGAGAGAATTGTGGTAGAAATGTTTTCTTGGAAAGGAAACTTGCTCAAAGTGCGGCATATAATCCAGAGATACCATTTTTGGTTCCGAAAAGTTTGCCATTGGCAATAGTGTGTGCTTATCTAGTGAAAGGTCCATAGCCTAGCTAAATTAGATTGTTCTCTTTCATCATCCTCAGGACCAAGTAGGGCTTACACCTTCGCCAAACACCACACCAAAGATGAAAGTTAGCTCATTGTTTTTGCAACAATGTGTTCTCAAGTATTTGCAAGGGGACGAGCTTCAGTGCTTGAAAAGAACCTACATTTTCCACGTCCTTTTCACACACTGGAGCTTCAACGAATTCCACAAAAGACACCCTTTCTCCAAGACATGTGCCTGCTTTTATTACGCAAGTAATTTTCGAATAAACTAACTCACCATCCACTTGGAGGCCCCTTTCGAAGCCAATTCTGTCGTGAATTCGTACCAAAGCATTGGCCATTTCCGGGTGTTTCAGGAGGCCCGCCGGTTTTAGAAGTCGAGGTAGGAATCGGAGAAGAATGACACACCCCGTTTCACTCACTCCAGTATTCCATAAGATCACGGTCTAAAGTAAATTGTATGCGCTCAATTTCGGATTTGTATGAGCGAATGGCCGACTACTTCTTACCCTCAAATATTTACTGAGTGGGTTGGTTTTGATTCGGTTGTTGGCCAAATTGACTTGACC
Organism: Tigriopus japonicus; assembly: GCA_010645155.1. NCBI lineage: Eukaryota > Metazoa > Arthropoda > Copepoda > Harpacticoida > Harpacticidae > Tigriopus > Tigriopus japonicus. Next base: position 10,553,491 of record CM021323.1, read on the forward strand.
CGCTCGAAGAACCGAATTGGGAAAGACCAAGTTTTGAACGCCCACATCATTGACTTGAGAGCAACCAGAGATATCGAGGAATTGGAGTTGATGACATTGGGTCCCAATCACTCGAAGCGTTTCATTATCACAGTATCGATTGTCTGGCAGAGACAAATGGCGCAGTTGATCCGTGTGGCTCACCAATTGTCGAATAATGAGCAGGATCCCCGGATTCGAAAATTCCCCATCGCTCTGTCGAGAAGAACTCTGTCTAAAATCCCGTTACTCTTTAATCACGAGATTCATTAGCCACGCTTGGATTCCTCAAAGCCCTACTTTGTAATACATTGGGTAAGTTTTTTGGAGGAAGAAGGAGCCTTCCAACCAGCTCGAGTGAAGAGGATCTTAATGACAGAAAAGGGCTCCTTTTTGCTCTCTTTTTCTCGAACAGTGGTCCACAATGAATGGGTACTAAAAGGAGGACCAGAAATCTGAGGTGGTCCGTGAGAACTTTTTCATATTTGGCTACTTGGGGCCAAAGAGTTTGGGACAAATATTTACTCTCTGTGTGCTATGTTCATAGTAGGTTCGAGCTGCTCGTTCTGTGGGTTGTTCACTCGTGAAGGAAACAGTACTTTTTCTTTCTTGCCAACCAACCAACCAACCATTGGTAGGACTACCAAGGACTCTCCCGAGTAATAATAGTAGTAGTAGTAGAGGGCCCCTAAGCTCTGCCTGTCTCCCCCTTTCCACACTAACTTCTCCAACTACCCATTTCCAATCCACGAAGCACACACGCAAACAAACAACCATTGCATTGGAAGGTCTACTCACTCACTCACTCACTCACAACAGCATCTCGGAAACGAGAAATGACAATCTAGCTTCGTCTAAACAAAGACGTGAGCGAAATATGTCCATTTTGTCACTTCCATACTCCAAAACACGCTTAGTTTGTGTCAACATTCCGTCTCTCTCCAGATGGTTGAGGTTGTTGATGAAACTAGTATGGGTATAGTCATTTTGGTCCAATTGGTCCAAGACAAACCTACCGGTTTGGGGACCAATTTCGGTAGACGGATTCGAGACAGGGAGGAACTCGAATCCGAATCGACAATTAGAGCCAAGACCCGATGAACTTGATCCACCTTGTATTGGTATTCGAAACCATGGATGTCGTTGCGAAATTCGAGAGACTTCAAACTCAATCCAGAGGGGCAATCCTTTAAAATGGAAGATTTCCCAAGATGGTCATCTGAAATGCATCGCATCATAATGAATTAGAAACCCTCAAGAAAGTGACAATGAACCAACTGTCTGTACCTTGGTTCTGATGAGGCAAAAGGAGCATGTTGAGGAGAGCCCACGTGATTTCCAAGTCCACACACTGGATGTTTCTCTCAAGGACAAAGCGATGGTGAGATGGGCCTTTGCCATTGGTCTCCAAAGCCCCAGGGAGATCTCCTGGGATTCGGTTGTCTTCGTTCATATCATTTCCACTCAGCTCCTCGATGTTTTTCCTGGTGGAACTCGGCTCATCATTACTAACGCTGTAGTTGTTGTTACGTCGATTGTTATTGGTATCATTATCCTCATCCCTATCATTACTCTGGTATTCATGCACCATTGTATGCTCAAGTGTGCCAATTGAACTCCTTAATGATACTTGTTCATTGTGGACGGGAAATTGGTAGATGCTGAAGCAATACTCAAAAAGTACTTCGAGAGCACTGGCCGAAAGAAACCCATGGATGAAGGCTATGCGAGACTGTAACGTGAAGAGATTTATTTTGACATATTATGCATGTGTGGTACATTCAGAAAGAGGAACGAGGTCTATTTTAGTGTAAGAGAGAGAAAGTAATTGACTAATTGATCAAAAATGTCCTATTACGTTGGAACGTTGGATTGCGTGCTGGATGGAAGAGTGCTTTTTCGTATTAACGGTATTTGAAAAAGACTCCACGGATGGTTATGACTGGAAATTATACAAGGAAACGCAAAACAAGGATCTTTCGTTAATCGTATCCTTGAAGGTTTGTGCCAACTTCAAATAGGGCAGTGGTCAGGTTAGGTCATTGACATGTATAGTCAATCTTTTGATCAAGTGGAAATGTCTGCTACATGAAAAACACGATTTACTGCTCCTTTTCGTTTCCCCATTCCATACACACGGTGCTAAACGGTTCCCATTTTTCAATTTGACTCCAGTTTCTAACCGGAACATTGGTATGATTTCCTATGAAGTCACTCTTGACAAAATGCTTTTCCCGACAATAAACTCAGATATTGTCAAAAGAAAGGTTTCGAAAGAATCACTTGCATAAAAACATTCTTAGCCACATTTTAGACCTAATTTTTCCATCTTGCCATGCGTAGAATCGTCGGAGAGCTCCTAAAAGCAGACTTCGTACGATTAAGGTTCTGTCTACGCAAGTTGAAGGAACCTTAAGGCTCGCCGATTACTCGTCTTGCTTACCAACAGTAATGCATTAGAAAGGCCACCAATTTTATTTGATACGAATTCAAAAAGGACCAGCCAATTATTTATTTAGGATCCGAAGCGCACTGGTACCTCTACATAATTTGGATACTTGGTGTTAATGCTTCCTCTACTTCAATGAGCTGCATGCAGGGCCAGATGTTGGGCCTCAAAATTACTAAACCCAAGCAAAGTTTCATTTGACACAACAGAAAACCCCATCAATTTTCTTTGATTGAAATCATATTTATCATAAGGTCTTCCCGCCCAGATTCTAGTTTTTTAGATTTCTTGTTCTAACCGTACACATTGTTGCTAACGATATCGCTATTCAGTGCCGGATGGTTCCACAAATTTAAGAATTTTCCCGCGATTCAAAGACATGTCGTTTTGCATAAACCTCAAACGTACCATGTTTTCTTGTTACGATCAAATGCACAAATTCGGGAATGGCGTACGGCATTTTCAAATGGGATTGGACTATTTTTCACTTTTTCTTTTGCCTTGTTTTTTGCGGATTTTCCTCAAAGCCGTTGGGAAAAACATTTCCGGAACTTTGAAATGCAATGCATTTTTTCATTACCGCAATGTTTGACATTTTTTACGATATTTGGGTGAACAACGAGCTCGATTTGACAGATTGCCAGGTCAACCATTGAAATGATTTAGATACAATGTTCCAATTCGGAACATAAAAAGTCATTAACTTGGATTTTAACTTTCCCGAATCGTTTTAAGTTTTTCCTTCCAAATGTGAAAGATCTGACTCTACAGCAGACATTTTGCTGATCTTGTGAATGAACTATATGTCATCTAGAAACCAACATGGATATATTATATATATAGCCGAGATTGACACTTTAAAAGTGTGACAAATAAACCCCCATTCAACGTAACAGGATTTGACTAAGAAGCATTTTAGACAACACTTTTCGGTGGTCCTCAATAAATTTATTGTCCACCATGACGTCGAGGGTGGCATTGATAATAAGTCTGTGAGCCAAGTACAAAAGTTAGTTTCCCTTAATGCTTAATTAGATCGGCCAAGAAGTTGAGAAGTATATCTTGATCTTCTCGTTGGTTGTCAAAAGTTTTCACACAGAGCGTCTGCACATTTCTTAGGCCAAAGTTCTTCAACAATGTCGTCAATATATTGCACTTTGTTCCTGACGTTATTTTTTAAGAAAAGCGCAATTCGTATGATTTTTCATTCTTTTCAAAGGTTTTGGAATTTTGGCACGGTTAAACTGAAATTAGGTTCTTCAGAGACTTTTGCAACCTTTCTTTTTTTTAACAATGGGACTATATTGAGTCCTCACTCATTACTCAAGGGTCGTTTCTTCGTGGCCAATCCATTATCAATAATGGAGGAATGAAACCACGTCTTGGGATCCTTTTCAGGGGCTCCAAGAATATTCAGGAACTAAACCATAATTACAAATTAAACGAAATCATTCATTGTCTGTCCGTGGTGTTTTCTTTACCTCTTCAGCATTGCCACCATAAGGTTCTGATTGATTAAGTAGTTTTGCAGTTCATCACGGTGGTGAGAAAAAAAACATTTTTCATCCAGGATTTGGTAACTTAGCAACATCTGGACTGTTAGAAAGGATTTACTCGTAAACATAACCCAGTTATTGTCCATTGACTCCAACACGCTTCAATTTGGGGATTCGGATTTAAAACACTGTTGCAGAGGTCGGCAACAAATTTTGGATCAAGACCCATGAAATTCAATTGTGTTAGTGGGGATCCACCAAATAAGCCTTGGTAGTTTCATGGGCCCACAAATCAACGATCAAAGTGTTCTAAAAGGGCCCACGAGTCCGTTACTATAGATGCTCTTGAGCCCACCAAAAGCCACTCTTGGGCCCACATGTGGGCCGCAGCACACTGGTTGCCGACCCCTACCCTATTGGATAGAAAAGTAAGGTAGGCTTACATGGCTTATGATTAAATTCATCCTTCGAAATATTGCTGCCTTTAGAGTCAAATGATATGTGCTACACTTCCGACATTCTGAAACAAGCACATTAACTGATAGAAGAAAGCCTAACTTTGTAATCATCTCTTCTTGTGCCTTTTTAATCCAAATTTAACAAGCATGGCGGATCAGTCAAGATAGTTTTCTGGAGAAGTTCTATTACTGTCGATAATCTTACTTGGAACCAGGGCATTTTCAAGTAATTGAAAATGTTTCCGTTTCTTCTTTAATTTTGAGCGTTTTACTGTTGCCAACTTGACCCATTTTGTGCTGAAATCGAAGACTTTGATGGATGAATCGCATTTGTAAAACTAATTGGTCAGTAGAGGCCTTGTTTTGAGGCAAAAACAGTAATGAATAGACCTTAACACACTGAAATCGTATAATTGAAGTACGTGACTTGACAAAAAGAAATCTTCATTATACGGTTGGCCTTTTCTTAAGAATCATGCAGAGATACTTGAACGAGAAAAGCAAAGAACTTTCATTCTTTCGATGGACAGTGGACCACACTCGAATATTTTTGGTCGAAACTTTGCTGTTCGGGTGCACTCGGAATGTCGTACTCAATTCGTCATCAAGTAATGGCCTGACAACTGCACTAAAAGGACGATGCTACGTACAGTAAGTGCCCTTCCGCTCGCTCTGTCGGCCTTTCTTAGAGCTCTAAGGAAAGCAATGGCATTAAATAAGTATTTTCTTGCTTATTTTTTGGGTTTCAATCAAAGTTTTAGCTGCAAAGTTCGTGTGATGACCAGTTATTCACTTTGATTAAATCAAAGAATAAAAGAAATAGCTCCTTGACTTTTAAATGTTTGTGGATTTTTTTTTTGCCACTTACCATGTAAAATTCAGAGAAAGTTTAAAAAAAGGCAATGAAAGGGATTGACGCTTCTCTTCTGGAGCTCTATTGGGATCTCCAAGTGTCTTTCCCATTGACCGTTTGGACCTTGGTGCAACGCGATGAAGAGGGTTACAACTTTGTTGAGGCTCAAAACCTCTTGGTACTGATGTCACCACTGACCATGATTCCTTCTATGTATCTAGTTGAGCTTAGCCGGATTGAACTCTTCTGGGGTTAGTAGCACTCGCAAAAACGCTTGGAAAGACCAGTCAAGTAAGAGTGAAAAAGCCTTGCTGGGTTTTTTGTTTGTAAGATTATAGATTCGTCCTTGACTTTGCCACATTGTTCCAATTTTCCATTGTAAAATAAGTAATTCAGGTGCAAGCACTATTCGAAAGCACCATGAAGTTTCCCCCTTAGTGACTCTTTTCATGTGACAAAGCAAATCCATTACTTCTGTTCTGACCTGTTATCATTAAAGTTTGACATTTCGAGATAAATGAAAGAAAAAAAAAATATTATTTTCAATACAATATCAAGCAAACAGTATCATTTGTCATGTAATGTTTTTAGCTTAGGACGTCTATATAATATTTTTTCCTACTCATTACTTAAGGCAAACAATAGAGTGTCAGTGCATCGAAATCTACTTGCTTCGGCAGTACATATCATAGGCGTAGGAGGCAGGGGGGCAGGGGGGGCAACTGCCCCCCCTGGCCTCCGGAGACTGCTAAAATTCGGGCAAATGAGTTGAGATATTCGGGCATTCGGGGAGGGGAAAAAATGATGTGAAATTCGGGCAAATTTGTGTTGCCCCCCCAAATAAACCACACCTCCTACGCCTATGGTAAAAAAATCCCAGGTAGGCCATAAGCCTCTGAATTTATCTGGACTCACGCTTAAATTCAACCACGTTTTCAAATTTCCTAAGAAGGCCGACAACATCACTACAGCTACTGCGCGTACTCGATTAGAGGTTGTGAACAATTCCAAATCTAGTGAAATCTAGCCCTTTTATCCTCATATCTGTGCTGGTCAGCTAGGCCGAAGTGCAGAGGAACAGTAGGGTAGCCAAAATGAGAAGATAAGCAAGTGCTCCGTGGGGGGGTTTGTTAAACCTAGTCAAGAAATAAATGCGTATAAATCTCTAAAGACAGTTACGTAGAGTAAACAATAGAAAAGGAAGGAGACAACAAACTGGTGAGAATTTAAATGAAATCCATGAACGAAATGAATTTGTGGTGAACCAGTGCTGCAGGATAGATGATTAGGGCCAAATCAGTGCCCAAGAGGTCCTGGAAAATTGTGAAGATTGGGGTCAAGTCCACTCACTCACTGACCCATACACACGTCACAGAGGGATTCAATCCAACCATTCTGAGCCCAGCCAGCCAGCCAGCCAGCCAGCCAGCCAGCCAGCCTAACTAATTCACTCACTCAGAAAGAGAATGTCACACAGAATTGGGATAACAAAGATGATTTGAGAATGCCCAGCTTGGTCAAGTCTTGACTGAACCCACGTCCAATGCATGATAATCTTGATCTAGCTCCTTCATTTGTGAAGCAAGTAAAGGCCCTGATTATTTGATTGGTCTTGGAATGGTGAGTCCAAAGACCAAGCATGAGTGTCAATCTCTCAGTGATGAGTTTTGTCTAAGAGATCATTCTCAAGGACTAATTCAGGTCAGTGATGCGCCCATCTGTTGTGA
>CM021323.1:10577959-10589996 GCA_010645155.1 Tigriopus japonicus
AATCAATACTTGATGTATGTCTCTATTCTTATGGAATACTAGTACTTATGGAATACTTATCTAGTTTGGAATAGTAAAATCCCCTAAAAAGAGGGGCATGTCCTATTTGGCACCTCCAAAACACTTCCAAACTTGCAAGACTACCACACCAGGTATATAGCTCCCCATGACATCACAACTCATTTTTTATTTTTTTTGTTGTTTTTGCGGATTTTCTACTACCGCTACAAGGAATGCGATTCCCTGTAAACAAGGATTTCTCCCGACAGCTTTAATCCGACCCCCAACAGGATTCGAACCTACGCCGTCTGGGGAAGCACTTACACTTGGCTCTTATAAGAACGCATTAGTACGTGCGGCCACTCTGGCTTCCTTAAAATTTATCATTTGTAGATACATAATGCTGCCAAGTTCAAGCATGGGTTAAAAATTGAAATAGGTTTAGTCTTTATCTACCTACAATGAACATTATGGAGAGAACTTGTCTAATCATTGAATAAATAAAACAAATATATTACCACAATATGATTTCTTAAAGAAATATGTGTTTCTAAAGATGCTCATGACAAAGATACGTCAATTTGACCCTAGCAACAAGTGCCTTTAACACGAAGCTTCAAAAAAGCCCAACAAACCAAGAAGCACAAGAGAAAAAATGCAGTCAATAGGAGACTTTGACCCAAAAAATATTGGAGCAATAGCTTGAGCACTTCATATTATGCAATAAAAAACTGAATTGCGGGTTATTGGTACGATTTACTTAAACTAATCGCAAAATTGAATTTCGTTTTAACTTTTACCTCCTGGATTGATGGTGGCATCATCAATGGCAAACACTTGAAGCTTCAAAAAAGACCAACAACTTGACCAAGTTGACATTTCTTTGTCATGAGCATCTTTATGTGTTTCTACTAACTGCCATGTGTGAAGGATATTTTAGCAACCCTGATTGACTGTGCCGGCAACTTGGGTTTGTTTATGTACGTGGATTTTGAAGCTATGTAACGTTCATATTAATTTACCCATTCTTAGCCCAACCAGCCATTAAAGAGTGAGATCAAGCAGTCATGGCTTTGATAGATTTTGTCCCTGGCATGAAGATTTCATACTTGATCTCGACTCCGCAAGTGAAAGACAGAGTGCGCCTAGACGTCCTAAAATCTATTAGCTGAAGTTGCTAGTCGCGGCAGTAACATAATGAACAGCAGCCTATCAATGTTTTCCCGTTGCCATTACCTTTCAAAAGTTGCCATTTGGTGACCAATATCCCCCTATGGCCATCAGGTTTCAAAAGTTGCCGTTTGATGGACAAGTTTTGGATTTTTTTTGGAAATTTTCGAAGGATTTTAACCCAAGCTGAAAATAGACGCCAATAGATGGCAGGGAAGGTTGGGCAAGTAAAGAGAAAAGACTTGTGAGCTTAGTGCTTAGTACGTGCCCCCTCTTTCACGCCGTTTATTGGCGAATTTTTCAAGCTTGGGTTGAAATCCTTCATAATTCAGAGCTCTAGGCCGAACAAAGATTTATTGATTCATCTCGTTTGACCTCAATTTTCAGGCGTCTACATCAAAAGGTCAGATTTGGATTCAGTTCAAAGAACTGTGCATATGGTCATCGGTCGTGGGTGACACCGGGAGGACTAAAAAATCATATCGTTTTTTGGGTCAGGATTTAGGAGTGTGTCCTCACTGGGCATTGATTTCACTCCCACCTGACTGACAATCCTGGCGCTATCTTTCTATCAACAAAACAACACGAAAACAAGACCTCGGGCTCCACCCATGTCCTGCTTGGATGATTGCCCAGAAATCTTTAGGGCACACCTTTTACGAACGTGACAGAATGCTCAAGAACTAACAGAACAGCGCTCATCCACGTACCAAGTTCTTGCGAAGAAAAGGAAGCTCTTTGTTGTCCCTGTTGGGTGAACCCCTCCTCAAAGATCCTGGGCGCGGCCTCAATCTTGTCTGAACCGCGTTTGTCCTCGTGGATCACAGTCAACATTTTCAGGAAGTGCCTCAGATTTGTACTGCGCGAGCTTTTCGAATGAATCCTGAAGACCAGGCGAAAGAGCAGGAGGAAGAAGAAGCGCAGCACGAGCACGACGACGTTTGGGAAGTACAGCACGAAAAAAAGACGCAGGACGGCTCCCCCCACAAGATGACGACCGAGGTCGGTCCGACCAGTGCGGACATGGATGGTTGCCAACAACGGGGGCGCGTTCCACGGATGGCCATCAACAGTATTGAATTAGAGGACTGCTGTTCAGAGTGCGCCAGAGCAGGCCATCACGGTGCTGGAGATGGGAGTGCTGGTCGTGGAGGAGGTAGTGGTGGTGTTGATGATGATAGAGATGATGGTGGTGCTAGTGATGGTGGAGCGGGGCGCGAAGACGCGAAGGCGGGCTGCCCACAAAATTGCACACGTCTGCACAAGAATGTCATGACTTTGACTCCCAGTTGTGTTGCAGATTTCACGAAAGAGTGGGTGCTGTTCATCATGCAGCAATATTACAAGACCAATTTTCAGGAGAGTCTCAAGGAAATCGGCAAGTTCACTGCCGAATGTGCCGCTGACAAGCCTCCATCTTCCACGGGTTTCGACAGTAATGAGAATCAGACCGAAGTGAGCCAACATATTCTGAGCCAAGCCTTCAAGGTGATGGTGGATGTGCCCGATCCTCCAATGTCTGGAGGCGGGGAGAGTGGTGACACCAAGGGGGGTGGCACTAAGGCCTCTGGCCTCAAAGTGACGTCGAAGGAGAAGGCCAAAGAGAGAGACAACCAAATGATCAAAAAGAAGAAAAGCAAAATTCATCACCTCTTCGTCAAGATTCCGCCCAAGCGAACCGCCAAGTTTGAGCGTATGGTCCGGCGTAATCGCACCTTGGAGCATGAGGTGCTGGTGTACGCCGAGTTTCTGAAGGACCTCAAGAATTTCGTCGAGACCCGGGTAGGGGATGCGGTGACCCTGAAGATTCCCGAGTTGTATCATGGTTACCAAGCCTCCGACTGTGAAGGCTCCGTACCTGACAACCACGTCCTCATTATCGAGGACCTGACCAAGAAGGGTTTCAAGACACGCGATTGGTTCACCCACAAATTAACCCACGAGGAAGTCACTCTGGCTGTGAGTGAGTTGGCCAAGTTTCATGCCTGCGGATTAGCCTACCGGATGTCTTTGAAGGAGGAGATCGACGAGAAATATCCCTACCTCGAGGACGACCTGTACACCTCGAACATGGCCAAGGAACTGTTGGCCAAGTACCTGGACTCCTACCTTCATTTCTTATCCCTCTTGCCGGGAATCCAGGAGCATGTGCTCAAATTGAGGAAAATCTCCAATGAAGTCTTTCAGCTACTCGTGAAGCTGAGGAGGCCGAGTGACCCGCTAGGCACTCGATTTAATACTGTTTGTCATGGTGACATGTGGATGGGCAACCTCATGTTCAAATCTCAGCCCGAAGAGTCCGAGGATGGAGGCCCACCACGCGACAAGGTGTCCGACTGCATCATCATCGACTTCCATTCGGCCCAATTCTTGTCTCCAGCCACGGATCTGGCTCATCTCTTGTTGACCTCAACCAGCCGTGAATATCGCCTCGAGCACTGGGACGAGGTCATCGAGGGCTACTACGACACTTTCAATCGCACTTTAGCCGAGTTTGGACTCATCCTCCGCCATCTAGGGACCACTTACAACGACTTCCTGTACGAAGTCAAGCGAGCTCTTCGAGGCCAATTCCTCTGCGTTGCCTTTATCATTCCCATTGGTAAGTCCCTACCTGCTAAGAGTCAGACAATCTTCATGATTCGTATTTTGCAATGTTCTCTCATGTCCTCACTCATCCTTGAAGAAGGCTCCTCTTACGATCCCCGGTAGTATATTATCTAGTCTTTCTACAGGGCTATCTGTCTCTCCTTTGGTCGTTCTACTATGTTGGAGCAGATGCCAGTTACTCTCTCGTCTCACGATCTCCCATTGAACTTGATCTTTTCTATCCTCATTACTTGATATTTTTTGAAGAGGTCCTTTCGTGCCCAAATGACCCACAATTGGCAAGGCCCATGATGATGATAACGAGGCCAACCTGACATCCCTTGGCAATATTGATTAAGCACCCCTAGTTGTGGCTCGTACGTTTCCTATTTCCTGTCGGGAAAATAAGGAAAGCAAACAACAAGACGAGCCATAACAGACATTTCAAGAGTGTCCAGTTTCCAGCGCAAAAATTTGTCTCTTGTTCCTCTTTCCCATGATATAATGGAACAGTAATGGCTTTTTCGTGCGATTTGTGCGAGTTGAGGCGTGCAAGAAAAAATGCTCATGGGATTCAACGTGACCAGTTAGGAGACCCTTGCCTTGCACAGACCCTCTTTCTACTACCCGTTCGTTCATAAGCTCAAAAACACGAGTCACCTCAGGCCCATGGGTTTAGTAAGCAATCAAAAACTTCTTGTGTCTTGAGGCAACGACATCTGAACGAACACATGCACATAAACGTCCCCGAGAGCAAGCAAGATGCCAGCTAAGGAAGGAAAGCTTCTGTCAGTTCAACTTTCTGTCTTCATCACAAAGCATATGCGACGAATGACATGTTCGACCCAACTGGTAGCGGTTTCATTATTGATGAACTCGCTGCTCTGATTGATTGTCGAAATGTGTCAAAAGACTCGGTTTCTTGAGAGCCAAGATGTCCAAGTATTTAGGCTGAAAAGTCCAAGGGTCGCAGCCTTTGTTTGTAAGGAAATCTCATTGCTTATGCACCCCTTCCGAGCTTTCTCTCGTTGTTCACTGCATGAACACTATCTGTTCGCATGGAACCCCCTGCTACAGTGAAGTCTTACTGTAGTTGTGGCATTGTGTGTCCCTACCAGGGTTGCCACGGAATTGTACGCTTTTGGCCACTCTCGACAGTGGAAATTATAAAGAGAAAGGAGGTCACAGGGAACTAACTAACTTTCTCTGTCAACGACATTCTTTGATAGACTTGGTCTGTTAAACTACTCAGATTTGATGATTATGCTGATCATGGACAAACTCCTCTCAATGCTCTTGAGTTGGGTAAATACTGTATTCTCGGAAATTGCTCTTTCTTTTTCACACATGTATCAATGTATCCCTCCCTGAATGTCAGTTGGAAAGTTGCTTATCCAATAGCCTTTTTTTCTCCGACATACGTACATTCGTACAGTAGAGTAGAATAGTATGGAAAAAAGTACAAGTGTCAATATCGGTGGCAGACGTTTTTTACCTCCAACCGGATCATAAATTACAAGTTTGCTCGTCCATTGCAGTGAGAAAAAGCACAAAGACACGGCCTTTTTTCTCGCTCAGCACCGCTTTCTTGAGTAAATACTAACAAGTACGTTCGTGTTGAGGACTGAGGATTACTAAGTGTCCTCGCCTCAATAAAACAAGGTACAATATGCTACCGCAACTTTCGCGCTCCCGAGATTCACTGTGTATCCCTTGAGCGTTTGCTTCCCGTAAATCATCCCGTCTGACAGTAAGCAAAGTAGATTGCTGGAATGTTAAGGACACGCTTGTCCTTGTTGACAAAGACGAGCACATCCCTTCAAGTTCAAAGGCATTTCTCTGTACCACAGAGTGAATGAAATGAAAAGGAGTCTTTGGACCACAGCGAGCACATTGTTCTTGTGAAGGTATTTGGAACATCACTTCTTGTGCCTCTTTAGATCAGCATAAGCCAGCTTAATGGTTTTCCTTGGCTTCTCAGCTTTTTGTTCACTATCGTGTGCTCTGATCGATAATGACTTCCAATATTGGGGGGGGAGATGCATCTTAGTTAACAATTCCGCGTCTACGCCTCTGTTCGATCTCTGGTCTAGGGATCTCTAATCATTACCTGGAAAAAAATAATAGTGAAGGAGCTGGAGAACAAAAGAAGAGAGTTCCATTTCAATCACTCGTTGAACACCCTGACATTCCCTGGCAAGGACACTTCAATAGGCAAAACTAAGGCCAAAGAGCGACGCCCTCCAGCCATAAAAAGGGGGGAGCCTTTCTTTCTCTCAGGCTCGTTTCCCTCTATTATATCTCCCAAGGTCACATTTCGGGATGTGATACTTGAGACGCAATTTTTTGACGAGAGAACAAATACCAGATAGATGGAAACTAGCACTTGCACGGCCTTTGCGCACCTCACAAAGACCGAGGGAAATTGAACACTTGCAGGAGCAATATTATAACCGTTGTGATCTCGTGTCAAGAAGGACCAGGAAAAAGAAGAGGTGCAATCGAAAACACATAGAGAGGAAATGAGCAATATATTACAATATAACTGCCTTGAATTGCCTCAACATCGTAGGAGCCTGGTAGGCTAACCATAATGATCTTGGCGAGGAACAAAGTTTGGCAAGGGTCCATTTCCTATCCATTAAGAGTATGGTTTGCCAACGCCTTTCTTTTCTCTAGGGTGACCTCACCTACCTCCGCTGGCGAACCAAAATACACGTACAAATCCTGCTAATCAATCCAACCTGAATTCGCATGTACATGTATTTTTTTGTTGCTTGACTCCATTTGACATTCAAAACAACTCACGATGTTTCTATGCCCGGATGACGTTGTTGTTCATGAAATTGAACGTAAAACTGGAATCAAGTTCGACCGGTTTCCCAGGACGTGCTATAATGCACTTTTATTGAGAGTACGCACATCTTGGAATCAACATTTGCGAAGCGCTTTAATTCATTGTCAGACTTCTGACTGTTATACGTACATGTACAATCTTCATCATGGATGGACGTTGGGTCGTTCATTCGTCTGAGTCTGCATTGCAAAGACTTGTAAGAGTCATTTTGTATGTAGTGAATAGTAAATGAGCTACGCAATTACTGTCGAGTGGTCTCGAGATCGATAAGAAATGGACGAACTCGAGGATTGCTTTAGAAAAAACCAGGGTTTACAAACCCAAACGATTTATTTCTTCTTAAATGCTTGGAGTTTAATTTCATGAAAGAAACGAACGATCCATTTTTGATTTTCTGGCAAACCCTACTCTAATCAAAACAAACCCAAGAACAGCTGATGGCAAAATTGCTCAGTGTTCCATATAAGTGCATCTCAAATGTAAATAAATTTGCGACTCCTTGTTCAAATGGAAAAACAAATATTTCTCTCAAATACTAGGCAAGATGCCGTCGAAGCGTGTACGCAATTGATCTCGAATTCTGTCTCTTTCGTCCTTCGCCTTGATCTTTGTCGCTTTCTCTCTCTGATTTGGTACTTGTTTGGGCCCTAAACTTTGTGCAATATGTTTGGGGATACGTACTCTCGCGAGGAACGACTTTGTTCCTTCGTCTGACATTTAGAGGCAATGGCCACTTACTTCCCACAGAGGCTAACTTTGCTCGCACCATCAAGCCTGATTAAGTTGAGCAAATTGTCCGAAAACTTGTGGAGAGTTGGCCCTCTCTTCGTTCGTTCTTTGGCCTTTGAAGCGATGCTTTCTTCCTATCATCATTTATTTGGTTGAAGGGAGAAGCATTGAGATATCTTTCGTACGAAAGCGAGAAGTTGGCCAAGACGACCACGCCCAAAAGTGGTCTCGTTTATCAAGTTGTCGACACGGCATAAAACCGTGTGCGTTTCCAACCACTCGGAACTTCTTATCCTCTGGGAAAGAAAAAAGGTCTTGCGAATTCTTGATTTATGGTGGTCCCACCAATTGTCCCACGCGTTCCAATGCTCATCCGATCTATCTCCCGCTTCTGCGCATATCATATGGTAAGAAGATACACGTACATCGTAGTCGTTTCGGTCTCGAATAAAGTGGAAACACTTGTGCTTTGATTAAAAGAAGTTTCTCTTCTGTTCCACATCTGAATTGGTTCCAAGTGTTAAAAAGGTACTCTTTTTAATGGCCGAAAAATTAATGTTTGTCGCTCTCATTTATTGATCTAAATCGAAGTTTGGAGACAAGAGCAAAAGTGACCTTGAAGAGTGTCACGTTGTTGGCAGAGGGAGTCCTTCCATTTGGTTCCTGTTTGGCTTCATTACGGAAGAGTGTTGTTATTGGTATGCATCTGGCTGGTTCCCTCATGTCGCTCGAGATAATTATACAAAGCATGTTCGACTGATCTCCCACACTCGAGAGACCATTAGGTCCTAGATCCAAGACCATTTTCTCTCAATTATCCCAGTATTTCAACGCCATGGTCAAGGTTCCACGTCTCATTATCCACATCTGGACCCATGGGAATGGCTAAGGCCATCCCAACATTTGTCCTGTCACCTTTTTCTCTGACACTTTAAAAGACAGGGAATTTTCTATTTGAGGAACAACCAAGGGTCAAGAAGATCAAGAAGAAGCCTTTTCTCTCAATTGATTACGTGGTACGAAGTGCCTCAGATGAGACTGATCTATTCTAATGGCACAAAAGGTCACTAATTCATTCATCATCATCCTGCATACCTGTTCTGGGATGAATGCCGAGGTAATTGGTATACCTCATACTCATGAGCCTCAAGATCAAAGTCGTCTGATTAAAATTGTCCCCCTCCGGTTAGTTCCACTTTTTTGCGTTCCCCACGTCCCATTTTGGTGCCATTCTCTCTCTTTTGGCACGCAATAAGATGGCCAATGGATGGATGGGCTAGGCCCCCAAATTTGGTTTGGCACCCAAGAACCATTCAGTCCAATCTTTGAATGGTAGACGACCATGTGGGACGATTTGTCGAAAGAAAAGCTGACGACGCACCATTTTCTTGCGTCTTTCCTGGTTCCTTGATCCAAACGATAATTGAATCTACGCACAATGCAAGCGAAGGATTCATGAATCTTGTGCAAGTGTTGCTAAAACTTCGTTGTTGGAAATGAAGAATGAATGGGTTCAAAAGAGTCTCCTGGTTGGCTGGAGGAAAATATATTTGGCCCATTTTTTGCACTCGTGGCTGCTGCTATTAAATGATGATGGTATCAAAAGTGAGATCCAAGCTTGTTTTTCTCCTCACCATCTCGCCAAAAGCGTGAGCAAATTTGGAGATCTAGTTGGTCCATTCTGTCAAATATCTTTCCCCGCTTTTGAGCAGAGCCCCAAAGGTTAATGCCTATTTGAGACAGGTCTTTCAAAGCAAAATGCGATAAGGACCAAGTCTCAAGGATCCGTCAGGATTGAGACTGTTTACCCCTTGATAGAAAAGGACCAGAAATGGGATCTGCCTCATACTTTATAGCACATGCAGTGTACGTCGCTCAGTTTGATCCTCTTAATCCTAATTGCGTCTTTCTGATTTCAGTGATATACTGTGGACCCACGGAATGGAGGTTCGAGCGACGACGTGGATCCTCCTCGGATCGGAAGAACACCATTCGACACTTGATCCAGATGATGGCCATCCATGAGGAGGTTCCGGACTCGCCCGATGTCGAGGAGGAGGCCCCGGATTTCGAGGCCGAGATGAAAGGCATCCCAAACGAGTTCAAGGACCTCTACCGGGATGAGGAGCTCATCCAAATCCTCATTGACCTCATCCACACGGCGGCTGACTTGGATATCTTGGATTTCCAGGAGTTCTGCAAGCATCTCGACACGCCCAAACCCATGTGGTCCAAAACTCAAGCCACCACGGGTAAGCACAAGCCTGTGTATTGAGAGGATGGATCGACCACGCTCGAGACCACTGGAAGGAATAGAGACATTAGTTACAAAATTCGCACTCGACCAACCAACCTATGAAGAATTGAAGTGTCTATCGCCAGCCGAGTGTTCCTATATTGGTGTCGCTCAGGCTGGCTGATTCTCCACGAGAACGCCATGGCTCCATGTCTTTTCGATCAAGATCGCCGAATTGAACTCCGACAAGAAACTAACACAAATGGGTCTAGCAGGTTCTGGCCTAGTATCGAGCATCGTTGTTTATAAATCATCTAAAGTGTCTCTTTGGTTGAACAGAGGGCTTCATGAAACTGAATGGAGCATTGTGAATCGTTATTGAATAGCCTTTGCCTAAGAAGATTGGACTTGGTCCAAGACAACGTTAGTTGTATGTATGACTATCCAAGTATCAAGCAGTCGTCGAGTTTCTTCACCCAAATTTAACCCATGCACGCTTGACGGGAATTCAGTTATTTATGGACAATTCATGGTCTCTCTCAAGGAACAAGTTTAACAATTGACGATGCTCGCTTTTGATTCATGTTCTTCTACTACTATAAGCATGCCTCAATGCAGTTCTTGTGTGCCTCAAACCTCGGGTTGAGTTTTCCTGGATTCCGTGTTACCGAGGCAAAAAAATACACGTGGAGAGGGAAACAAACCACGAGGACATAATCCATGCCAAATCAAATCAAATCATGAGTGTCAAACAAAAAAAGGTCCCAAACCAATTATCATGAATGAAACATATTATGAGCTCATCCATCAATGGTCAATCTATTATCTATCTATATCTTTCCGCATATACATATTCACACAACTCGGCCAAGAACTATTAAACCGATACATGATTTCTAGTGAAATAAACGTACATAATCCCAAAAGCCTCTACAGCTAAATTATTGACGTGGTTCAGCTGGCTGGAATTTGGAATTTGTCATCTCGCCATTCCTGGAAGTGAAGCAAGTCGAGTGAATACATTCTGTTTTTCTCGCTTCATTCGTGGCATTCGGGTTTCAGAGGGAAAAAAGAGTGAGCCAATGTTGTACAGTGTGATCAATGCATATCGAGCAAGGACCTGCAACCATCCTGTTAACTGTGAAGAATGGTAGATGGTAGGGATTTGGTCAGGTACGAGTACACCATGCACCGTACTACAATAATACTCTTTGTACCGAATTCAAGCCTGATGGCACGTTGTCTCCCTAAGCTGGCTTCAAGGCTCTTGAACATCAGGAAAAAGGGTTGGAAACGTGTTCCGAAAACTCAAAACCTTGAAAAATATCGTAAATGGGCATTAATGGACTTTTACGTCAAGACTTGAACAATTTTCAATTTTCAAAGTCAAAGATAATTTGAGATGCCGAGACAAACATCATGGTTGGCTTGAAAACGCGGGTGAATGACCGAATCGTCTCGGTCAAAAGCACGGTGGATTGGTTGTAGAAGCAATGAAAGGAATCGTGGGGTAGGTTTTTTTGCTTTCCACTGCTGTGTGGTGGGACTAGAGTCATCCAACTTTCAGACGTCTAAATGGCCCCCTTTTTCTTGCCCAGGTTCGAGCTCGATGTTGTCAAGAAGAACTCTGCTAGATCCTGCAGCCAAATGCCACACAGTACACGGCGAGTCCGCTGGAGAATTAAAAGCGCTGGAGTCTCCAGTGCTAGCAGTACAAATAGTACGATGAGGCTAAGTCCCTGTAAAGCTTCTGTAGGTCCCCGTTCTTTTTCATGGGGGATTGTACCCGACTCGTCACGACTAGTGCCAGTGCAACAACCCCCACGAGGACCCTCAGCAAACCCCTCGTCACCTTCAAAAACTATCCATCGGTTTGGTATGTTCACTTCCTTCTGGCAACGTGGTCCCGTTCTGAGACTGTGGGGCCAAATTGATGGAAGAACCTGGTTTCAGCTGACGCAACTCAACGGATTTCGTCATGAATGACACATCAAGCTTCTAGCTAGAAATAATACACCATCAAATACCTGGTATTTACTCACATTCACGTCAGAAAATCCGGGCATTATGAGGTTTCAATTTCGGTATTGGAGAAAGACGAACGAACATATATTTTGTTCGTCTTATTTTTCGAGCCAGGTTTTCAAACAGGCTTGTTCAAAAGAGTTTCTGTACTCCAAACGTGTTGCCCCATTGGCAAAATAAATAAACGGAACACTTTGAATTTGAAAGAGAACTAAACAAACAAAAATTGATAAAATGACAGAGAGCACCTGGCCAAGGCTATTTCAGGAGTCTAAATGTACGAACAATGTTTAGCCTTTCCATCAAATGAATTGTAGGTATCAGATGTAATCATTTAATATTCGATCGAAATCTCACAGTTTTGGCTTAAACGATTTTCAAATAACAGAATCCTTCCATGCAAACATCCTTCACAAATGTTGAAAACTTGT
>CM021323.1:10590106-10697551 GCA_010645155.1 Tigriopus japonicus
AATGTACGAACAATGTTTAGCCTTTCCATGAAATGAATTGTAGGTATCAGATGTAGGCATTTAATATTCGATCGAAATCTCACGGTTATGGCTTAAACGATTTTCAAATAACAGAATCCTTCCATGCAAACACCCTTTACAAATGTTGAAAACTTGTTGGGGGTTCCTATTTGCACACTTTTTCCTAATATTTTCTTTGTCTTGGTACATTCACAAATAACTGAACATTGTCTACTTAAATTTCAATAAGCCAACAATCAGTATCAGTTGCATTTCAAGTTGTCTCTAAGGATTTTTGATCTCTGGTCTGTCATTTACCCAAGCTTCTTGGCACTTATGGCTTGTCTCTCAATAAAATCCTTGAATGTGAAAATACATCGAGTTTCCTTTGTAAAGGACAGATTTATGCGTTTTTGAGAGGCAGATTTTGCATGTACAGTATTTCTAAATTAGAGCAAAATATCTTTTTTCTAGCCTTCAAGTCTTTCGAAGGCAAATTCCTTTTTTCAGCATGGATCAATTTTAACATCCACCTACAAACCAGAGCAAAATCATAAAATTGATGACTAAAACTCCACGGATTGTGGGGCAAAGTCTGATAAATTTTGTCCCCATTTGTGTCAGGTCCCATTCCCCATTTACACCTAATTAGCTTTTATTCTTGGAGTCAGGTTGATTTACCAAAAGAGCAAAACAATTAAGATTGAAGTAACCAAATTTGTAATAATTTTTCAATAAATGTATTTTTTTGCGCTTCAGAATTGACTGGAGTTTGTTTCAAAAAGAAAAATATCGACTTGAATAAGAAATATACAAGTAACATAATGTGCCTTTTCAGCTCGGAGAATTCCTTTTATTACCTAATTGCTATGAACAATAAATTTCTTCAAATTTAGCAATGGAAAAAATTATAGTGTATCAATCGATCAAGTCGTCGTCAAAGAAGATACGTTTTGGGTAGTTCCTATTTTACTCTTAGAATACCAGATGGGTGCTGTTTGGAAGTACCTCATTCTAAAGGTGAACAAGGAAACAATAGGTCCCCAAATTCATTACTGGAAGCAACGAAAAATGCCTTTTTCTGTAATTCCAAAGCTCCAGAAAGTGGGTTTTCAAGTCAATAAATCAAAATCTGGCAAAACTTTGGATCAATGATTTATTGAACCACTTTGAAATTAAAGGGAAAAAATCCTCTCGACTTCTAAAATGTGCCCAAGAGCATATTACTAAAATTTAGACCACTCCTTGAACCCTCAGTTTAAAAACGAATCTGACACATTTCTTGCCCATCTTGTGTTCCTTGACCCTTTGATTTTTCCTCCTCATTTTTTCCATCTGAAAATCAGCTTCCGCCAGTATTTGCTTGGCCAACATCTCAAGGGAGTAATACAAGAAGCACTCACCAAGACAAACCCATTGCAAATGATAGATAGATGTTGGAGTGATGAAAAGAAGACTCGAACGAAACCGAAAATTTGAGTCAGCTTGAAAGGCCACGTGATTAAAGTGAGACAAAACATGAATCCAGGGATTCACGATCTGCTTTACATCATTAGTGCGAGGATGTCGTCTTCATTTTCCACATAATCAAGACTTTGTTTGTGTTGACGTTTCTCGGTAATTAAAAGAACAATGACTGAAAGACAGGACAACAAAGAAGCAAAAACTAAGCCAAATATGACGGCCAAACGAAGAACCGAAAAGAAAAAAAGGCCTCCCCGACCGACGGCCGTCTTTTTTGAAAAAGGAAACGAGTCTCATCTCCTTGTCTGATTTTCATCAAAGAAGGGCCATAAAGAACGGATTATCTTAGTGGGCCAATTCTCATGGGATTAATTTCCAAAGATGTTAGAACTCAGTCCCCCGAAGCCAATGTCAATGAGATTCGACCTTTTTCAACTTTCAACATGTTCCCCCAACTCGAAACCCTTGGGACTCTCCTCGTCCATTGAACGTCTCATTCCAGAAAGCCCTCGAATTTGCGTTTTTTCCATCGAGCCTTGTCCCAGGCCTAAATTGCATACATCCCACCCTTCCAGGCCTAATAATCCGAGAGGCTGATTGGAAATTCTCCTTCAGGCCCAGAGTGGGCATATTTTGGCCAATCACATGATCCAATCCGCCAGTGTAAGTAGGTATCTCAATTGCATACTTGAGTATTTTCCACTCTCAATCTGGGTTAGACATTGGATCCACTCCCTGTGATCCACTCGGAAACGAGCGAAAGAAGACCCCAAAACAAAGTCTCTTGAGAGAGAGCATGTGACTGATCAGCATTGACCCTGACAATGTCAAACCCGAGACCCGTTTGTTGGGCTGCTAACAGCTAATCTCCCTTGGGAAGGACAAGAGCGCAATACCGTTTCGGGCAACGTGCCAACTCAGGCCCAAGTTACAGAGTAGGGAGAGTATTTAATTACAAAATCGTCGACCTTTGTCGAATGTCAAAATTGAATGCAGATCAATGAAAGGATCGGCACGACGAGAAGGCCGTACGTAGTATGTAGTAGTACAGGGAATGCACAAATTAGTTTAAGGTGTTGTTGTGGTGGAAGTGGAATGGGTCCATTAGCAGAATAAACAGTAGGCGGGATTGAATCCAGACTTGGCTGTGGATTCGCGAGTCAGCTTGAACGCTTTGGGATCATCCGTGATGGGAGAAGTTTGGTCGCCAAGAGTGGTGCTCTCCTTCTCCTCGTACTTCAACATGGT
Organism: Tigriopus japonicus; assembly: GCA_010645155.1. NCBI lineage: Eukaryota > Metazoa > Arthropoda > Copepoda > Harpacticoida > Harpacticidae > Tigriopus > Tigriopus japonicus. The sequence goes on from CM021323.1 coordinate 10,592,819, forward strand.
GTCAATGAGATATTTGACACTATCCTTGACCATGGTGTCTACCTTTAAGAAATGAGAAATGATGAATGGTTAGATGTCAACTTGAAAAAAACTACGAGTCCAGCCTTGACGTGCTCATGAAGGTTCGTGGTTACCTTGGCCGAAGTCTCCGTCCAACCGATGAAGTTCAACTCATTGTACATGTCCTCGATCTCGTCGATGGTCACGTGGCGTTCTCGTAGATCGCACTGTCAGGGTGAAATTAATCGTGCGTACAGAAAAAAAATGACCACAATCAATGGTTTCGCTCCATATTTCGAAAGACATGTAGCTTTGTCCAAAGTGTTTCAGTAATATTCAATAATTCATGCAATTGCGTCGTTGTCAAGAGTCGAATTCACCTCTATTCGACCTTTCCTTTAAGTAGGAGGGGAGATTGGAGGTTTTTGTGATTCATTTATTTGATCCATTAGTGTATGTTCTAGCCTTATTTGTTCCCTAATTGTGACTCCGAGTGGTTGGAAATATTTTCAAAAATGGACTTGCCATCAAAAAGATTGAGTGGAACATTCCAGGAACAATCTACTCAAGCGTACTCTCCTGTTAAACCCTGACGATTTTTTTAAGTTCATCAAATGCTTGTTTATGGGTTCCATCGTCAAAGTGCCTGAATTGGGCCTGGATCATTATTTGGAACGGAGAGTGATGGGGCGCGTTAGAATTAGGAATTACCTTATTAGCCAGAAGCAGACACGGAACAGGCGATCCATCTGGCATGGAACATTTGGCATCCAGATCTCGTTTCCATTTGGCCACACTCAGAAATGATTTCCGATTCGAAAGATCGAACATGACGATGCATCCGCGGGAATCCCGATAGTAGACACGAGTCATCCAAGTGAACCGTTCTTGTCCTGAAGGAATATAAAACAACCATAGCACTAAATAATATTAACATTGCGCTCATCACATCCTCATATTGCCACTTGGATCATCCGGTATGCCAAAAACACAATCTCAGACTTGAGACTCGCGTTCATTAGATAACAATAGACATGTCCATTCATGATTAGCTCCAAAGAGGGCTGACTCAATGGTTAGGAATCTTCAATAAGATGTAATGTGAGCTCAGAAGCCTTGTGATATTGATTTTGGACTTGATCAAGACCAAACACTCAAATGAATGAATGGACGAGGCAAAGTCATCATAAAAATCGTCTGGAAATGAGTTTGTACTGAATATTGACTTTAAAAGTGATGCATTATCGGAAACACGCAGAAAGTGACAGTTTTTGGGCAACTGCAAACATTTTTGCCTCCCAAACTTCCGAACGAACTGCAGGGTTTCCTTCTATCTTTGACCATCTTCATGGGGTCACTTTATCTCTTGACTTTAATCAAGTTTTAGTGGCAAATTTTGACTGACCAGTTCCGAGAGACCTGGCCTTTTGTGTTTGTTTACCAACTGCAAGTGACAAATCGTTCATATGCAACAATGTGAACACCAGTGGGAGTACTATAAAAATTTAATAAGTAATTATTAAATTTTAAATTCAAATTATTATTTAGAAAAAATAAAATAAGAATAAGTAAAAAATCAATGTCACATCTTCTTAATTTTTTCCGGTCCATTTTAAACTAAATCCAATCATCATTTATTTCTCTTCAACTAGAGGGCGCTACCCATGGCAATTAGGGATTGAATTCGGGAACTAAGCCCCATGGTCCCAAAAGTAATTGCCACATTGGAGCACATATCCAGAGAAACAGTTCTCTCACAATGTAGTGCAAACATTTCCAGGAGAGGTGTGGATTGTGAGGACGAGAACACGAGCAGCTAGCCTAAACCGAATGGATCTGACTGACTGCTCAAGATTCTGATCAGGATTAACGTGTGGGGCCCTCGATCATTTATTTCCCAACCTCCACTCAGACATATCTCTCATTCATTATCGTTCATTGAAGAAGCCTCAGATGATCACAAAGGAGGGTAGATGATGATCCAGATATCGAGCCACAACCTCATTCGCCGATCTTTCCCAGGATTCATTCGAGGATGTTCTTGTTTTTGTTTTTTTGTTCCCGCTACTTGTCAGTCCAGCAGGAGTCTTGGCAATGTTTCAAAAGCAAAATTGATGTACTCATCAGAGGAGTTGTTGAGAAAGCCCTGGACGCTTCCTTCCTTCATTCAGACCTCTTGGATAACTCGGTCCTAACCAGTTAGGCCCAACATTTTCATGATTTTTGTTGTTGTTCTCACCGTAGCCAACCCCAAAGTACAAGTTGTTCGGACACCTCATTCATACCCTAACTTCCGAAACAAGCATACGAAGAGGTGTATTCATCGATATCAAACTGTCCCAGATGTAGTTCGAACTGGAACGTACTCAAAGCTAAGCTTTGCAGTAGTTTGCGGATAAGGAACATTAGAAACCTCATTTTACCCACTGCCCTTAAGATGGATACACTTGCGAGGGAAATGAATCGGACCTAATGGCATTAATTGTGTGTTTGTGAATACTGACTGGATTTGATGATCTCATCGTCTGGAGGTATGTCGATAGAAAGAGAGCCAGCCAGAGGGGGAAAAATTAAGCCGAGAAAGCACCTTCATCTCCAAGGGTAAACACATTAACGTGCTTCTTAGCTATGACGGAATTCGTAAACAGCTCAAAACTCGCATTCCACAGCATGAGATGACTGAGTCCGAGTTGTCACATGTTGCACACGCCATTTCCATCCAAATATTGTGTGAATCGGATGGGAAAAACGCACACATCCCCGAACTCATGAATGACAATTTCTTCAGTCGGAGGAGCAAAATCGAGAGCTCCATTTTTTTGACAACCTTGTTTGTTCGTTTTATAGTCGTTGTCAAGGTTGAAATCCGAGCAGGACGACGTACCTCACTCTAGGCAATTTTCAAAGACGCGAGACCCGCTTTTTAAAGGGTGTGTTTCCATCTCCATCTCTTTGAAGTCTCAAGACAACATTGAGTTCAGTAAAAAAAAGAGACCCCTGCTTAGCCTTAGATTTGGATGGATGGAAGGATAGATGGATCTTAGGACAGGTATGTTAGGCTCGAGAATGGCCGTTCTTATTGATAAAGAGAAAGTGCATCGCCATAAATTATGAAACTCTTTGTTTGAAAGCAAGCAGCATACCGTTCGAGGTAGAATAAGGCAGGGATAACCTATATAATAGTATTAATACTGGATGCGAACTCGCGGAATTTCTCCGGCACGCAACCTCCGGTATGAGGCCGAGATTCGTAAACAAGAAGAACAAACCGCCATGTTGGGAGCGGAAAATCAAACGGAAATCGACCAAAATTCCAAAAGATAGTGCGCCAATCGGAGTTCCCTGTGTTTCAAGCGGGTCCAGCCAAGTCCTAGCCTTGGTAAAGGTCAACGCCATGCCCAAAAATCAGTCCGATGTTGGTGTTTCGAAGACATCCAGTTCACCCAAGAAAGAGTGAATGAAATAGTGAATGAATGACAACATCATGGAGTGCGAATGAACCCACAAAGGTGTCTAATCTACAAGATGACGATCAAAGTGATCAAATGAAATCTGATGACGAGGTTACCTGCAATAACCTTCGGAAGTGATAGCCCTAACTAAAGCAAAAAAACGAATATGCACCGGACTCCGAGCCCAAATTCTTCTTGCAAAAGGATTAAGAATCAACTTTCCCACGGACCAATACGGGGAGTTTCTTTACGCTCATCCATTGCACAACTTGAACAACTAAGAATATCTTACGATTACTTGAATTATCAACAACAAAATATCGTTTTTTTCCGAGCTCATATATCATCCGACTTGAACGTCTTATTAGTATCTTTGAACTTACAATTGAACCCATCCATCAATATTTCAGGTATTATCCTGAACTGAATTAACACATGCCAAACTTTGTATGAAATCAAGGTTGTTATAGGTTGTGAGATTGTCACCTTGGCATAACATGTTCTATAAATGATGATCCTTTTTCGAATTTCCTTTATTGTATGGTTGTGTCTTTTAGTTCAGGATAATAAGGACAGGTAAGATACTCTTAAGTTGTTCAAGTTGTGTGATGGACGAGTGCGATAAAACTCCCCGTTTTGATCCGGGTGAGAGTATGTGGGGAAAGTTGGTTCTTAATCCCTTTTCAAGAGGAATTTGCGTTCGGATTAAGGTCAATATAGAACAAAGAAAGAAGAAGTCCTCAGTGTCAAGAATTCGATCAAATGAAGAACAAATTAAGATGACTTTGAAACCTATCAGGTGGACCTACTAGCAATGGATGGGCTCAATATTTTGATCTGCCTTTGGAGTCAGTCAGCCCAAATTGGTGATCTGACAGTCTAACCCGGATTCCATGGACCCTCCCAAAGTCTTTAGAATGAAATGCTCCCATCAAGATTGAATTGTGTGGATTTTTTCATTCAATCTGATTGTTAATTCCTGGACAAGGGGATCTAAGAAGATCAATCAAACCTTATCAAGCCTGTAGAGCCTATCCCTGCAATGATAAGACATAATCCTTTGGTCCTGAAGGACCCTTAGCCCCAGTCCTGCGTGGTCCCGACCTTCTTGAGCCCCAAGACTTGAAACATTTTCAATCAAATCCACAATCAAGGCTTTAATCCTCATGTTTTTCACTCATTTTGTCTCAAGGACGTTGTGATTGCCTTTGTTCCTGTTCCAATCCGGATCAGATGGCTGATCTGATCCAGAACCGTCAAAAGTGCCCTTCAATGGTTATAGCCAACAACATCTCTGACTTGGACTCCATCTTGTTTCAAAATGAGACTATTCTTGTTCTTTCATTTTCTTATGGAAATGGTTCCTGCGTTGTGGAGGTGTTGAAGAGGATGGGAGATGAGTAACACTCCAGATACCACCACAGATACTTCTGTTAAGCATTATTTCACTGAAGTTGGACTAATGGGTGAAGCAAGATTCCATCTACGTATTTTCCTCATTCTTATGAGGACTAAAATCCTTTGGAGAGTTGAATGTCAAAAGTTCATGAGACGAGTAAAAAGAGTGCTGGGACTTCTAAAATCAAGGTGAAGAACATCCAGTCCACAAATATTAACACCAAAAGTTTGCGTGAATTCTTTCAAGACACATGTTCAACAGTTTTAGACATTAATAAGGAATAAATGACGTCGTGTCAAAATATAGCCTCGGCCTCATACCATTTTTTCAAAAATCGGAGTTCGTGTCCACCCCTTTCAGGGGTTCCTGAATAAGGGCACTCTTAAAACTTTAATGTTCATATTTTGCCAGCTGAAGGTGATGAGAAAACCTTGAGGCATTCTTCAGTGACGTGCCCATATTTGTTACGGTTTCACAAAGGATAAAATATTAGCAAAGTCGCTTTTGCCAAATTACTTTTGGGTCTCTAGGGGGAGAGTCTTCAAGAATGCTTGAAAACAAAAGAGGTTGTTAGAGCCTGGTGCGCACATTTCTGATAACGATATTTGATGCGTTGTTTGGTCTTTGTATTTGATGATTTCGAAATCCGAGCCAACACAATATTGAAGTGCGCATTTTGTCGAGCTTTGTCCAATCCATATCATCAACACCCATTTTCTGATCATCTACTTGGGTCGTTAAGGACGGCAGGAATTTCTACGGTTCAAGGCTCGGACACGCTGCTGTCAAGAAGAAAGATTCTCACTCATCGAGACTGTTTCTCATTGAAGATGAATTTACACTGGCATGAAAGCACACTCCTTTAGGGACACTTGGTTGGTTACGCTGTTTAACTTTAACTACAAGAGATAATATTTTTTTAGCATTAGTTCTGAGTTAATGATATTTGGTATACCAACAAGTTATTATTGGCAGATCTTGGCAACACTGAAAACAAGGGTTGCCAAATAATGAAAATACAAAAATCAAGAAAAAAGATCAACCAAAATATGAAGAAGCCAAGCAAAAAAAAAATACCCGTTAAAAATTTTCCAACAAACCAAATCTACCATTTTTATTACGTTTTTTTTATTTGAGCCCTCAATCATTTTCGTTTTTTTCAAGTTAGTTTCTGAGCATCAATAACGCCCTCTATTAGGTATTGTTCATATTATTTTCATTTGGCAAACTGCGTTCAATGTAAACCGAGCCAGCTTTATTGACTTCCGCCTGACTCGCTGGAAACATGCATTCAAAACTCAAAGTTTGTCAAGAATTTAGTCTTGGACCCAAGGGAAACCTTTGAAGCGTAACTAAGGCCAGAAATGTCCACGCCTCCTAGAATGAACTCCGAGGAAATGGATTGAAAGCTCTTCAATCACTTTTACCCATTCTTCAAATAAGTGAATTCATTCAAAAGAAAACGTGCTAACAAAATTTACCCTTGAGGAACATAAACGCCATTCTTATGTGGAGGGTAATGTCCTTGTCACAAAGTAGAACAGGTTTCGTCCACAAATTTCTGTATCCATGTTATATTTGAATGAACAATTTTCTAATTTACGATTGCCAAGGCTTTGAATTATGTCGTTTAAAAAACACAACACTTGGGCAAAATTGAAGGAACATCATTGCAGTTCGGACCAGATAACTTTTTTTCGCTATCTTTGAGTGCTCAAGCACGAAATACCTTGACTTTGATCATTCGAAGGTTACTAAACTGAAACGAATGCCTGGAATATTTTCTTGTTTGCTGTTTTTGCCCTCTCCCCCGTTTATTTAGTGAAGTCTGGTTTGATCTCGAAGGCTGTTTGCAAGCAAGGCTCACGCTCACCCAATGTCAATAAGGGAATTCGTCCAACATCACATATCACGGATATTATTTCCGCACATTCCCGAGTTTAAATTAGCTAAATTACAACATATGTAAACGTTCAAGACTTGAAAATCGAGAGGAAGCGACTGCAAGATTTGCTACTAAGAAGAATTGACATCAATTTTAAAGTTGAGACTTTTGCCTCTTCGCGGCGGAGTTGGCCAAGTTTGAGGTCGAGATCAAGGCCTGTTTCTAGGTGTGGGTTGTTCTAGCATTTGAAAAGTCCGAGAGTAGGCCAGGAATGGCTTGTTTGTCCTTTAGAAGATTTCTTCTGCTTTTTGTATTTACCAACAGCTTTCGCCCAGATACGAAGACTACGTACAACGCCTCTAGCATTCTGTCATTTGCAGGGGCGAGAACAAATTTTGGGTCAGGATTTTAATTAACTGAAATTTAAGAATTCAAGCAAATTAACAAAGACTTGCAGCATCCTATATTTCCAATGAAATCAAGCAAGAAAGGTCAAGATTTTTGGCTCGACAAGGGACGAAAGTGAGCAATCAAAAGATTTTTTTTTAGATGACTAGATGTTTAAATGAAAAAGGAGGGTAAAAAACGGAATTGCCTTTTTTCTGAATTTTATTTATGAGCTAATGGAACACAAGTCTTTCTTGGCCAATGTAACTAACCTGTAGACATGTTTTCTGTTCTTTTGCCGTCATAATGAAGATTGCAATTGTTTTTATCCATTCGTGAAAACAATTGGTAGGAAAAACTCATATTACGGTTTTTGCTTCTGGTTTAATCATTAAAAGTCTTTCACTGGGTACGTCCAAAAACTTTTTCTGCATTGGAAAGGTTGAATGCCACGCTAGCTTTTTTTCATCCCAATTATTTGGCGCACCCGGTGGTAGACTTCGGTTGAAGGCAGTGTATCAGATTTCATTGCCGTCTTTCACTCATTTGAACCGTGCTCTTTGCTCGTCTTGGCTGAGTTTGTCAGGTATTCCGGGGTCCAGTTCTTCTTGCTTCTCGACTTTAGCCAAGGGTCTGTCCTTCAGCAAAATGTTGATAGATGTTCCCAACAGCCTGTCACATCCTTGAAATCCAGGCTGTTCCACCTTCCCCAAAGAGAGAGAGAAAGAAAGAAAGGGAGAAGAAGAAAAAGAAGAAAAACAAAACTTAAGGCGCATAAGCCAAGATGGAGAACTGTCTTGTCAACTTTGTCCCAACACACGAAACCCATAGCTAACAGTGGACACAAAAAAATACTTCAGATTTGCCTCTTTCCAACTTTTTTTTGGAATGATTTTGACTTGTATCTTTATTTCCCGTAAATATCCTACGAGGTACGGATCCTCCCGCAACATTAGGGTTTTAGAAATGTTCTTTTTCAAAAATTGAAATGGCACCAAAAATACTGTAATTACTGTAATACTGTAAACTAATTCTTAAATTAGTTTTAATAGCAAATATAAAGCTTGCATAAAAAACTGCAAAATACCAAGATTAAAAGCAAAGGGAAAAATGCATTGTGATTTCAAAAAGGGCCCGCTGATATGAAATCATTACTAAAAAAGCAACGAGATATGTTGCTGGGGTCAAAATTCATCATCAACACTAAAAAAATAATATCCGAAAGTCACTCACTTTTCCTTATCTTACCAAAAGTGACTGCCGTCTTTTTTTTAAATATCAAATGTTTCGCTTCTGGTTGAAGTTCTTTATCCGCCTGGACTCCATTAGAGCGCTTTAAATGAGAGAATCTACAAACGCAAGATTCTCTTCGAAAGTAGTCACATCATAAAGGAATGAATACCTTTCTTACAAAATCGTTGGCAACTTGTCTAAACTGTGGTGCACAGGTGAGTTATTGAGCTCACCACAGAGTGTAATAAAACGTGTCTAACTTAAGTAACTTGGATAGTGGATGAGTTGTTGAGGCACCCAAAAGCACCCTCTGGAAGGGATTACCTAGAGTTATTCTTGAAAGAGGTGCTTCATGATGAAGCTCATAGAGTGCGTTGCATTGTGTGTAATGCAAATATCCTTCATGAAGTTTGTTTCTTAGAGTCAATCCAGAAAATACAGCCTGAGTCATCTAGAGGTCATGTATCAAACTACTGTAGCCGTAGTGTGCCTATTAAGCTAGAACTGAGTAGTCTGGGGCTTGGTCTGTGGTTAACTATAGAAAAGAACACTGCATTCAAGCAGAGTCTCCTTACATGAGCTGTGTTTCAAGAATCTATAAAACCCAGCTTCTGAAATGCACTGCACTACACTATGCTTTTTTATTGCCCTTGGTGCCCTCAACGAGTCATCTCATATCTCAAATTGAGTTATTGCCATTGTGTTTATTTTAATCAAAAGAATGAAGTTGATTTTTCGATATCTTAATACACTTTATTTCAAAGTGAAGCTTTCGGCAAATCATTGTTTGCCAGCTCTGCTAAGAGGAATGAATAATGGACTCAACAAAATGCCAGCACCTCTTGTTGTCAGACTTGTGTATGGTTGCTAGATAGGGATTTTTGATGCCACTTTTTGGCACTTTTTACAAAATAATAATACTTTGTCATTGGCGTTGTTTCACTGGAATGTCACAAGGTTTGGTTGGATAATATCACAGGAAAATATTTGCTATATCGCCAAAAAGTTGGGAAAAATTCCCAAGTGGCAATTCTGCCTTGATAAGACCAAAATAGGTGCTGGTGGCGGAGGCTTTACACTGGCATTTTGTGGGGCTCATTCTGTCTAATTCAGGCCAAATTACATGAGACCTGCGTCAGTTGCTGTCAAAATGTAATTGATTTTAAGTAAAATAGTTCCAGTATAAATCTACTCCAAAATATTTGCTTTATTTCCAAATGAAAGTAGTTACGTGCTTTCATTCAATTCTTCATTGGCATTTTATTACTTTTGTACAATTTTATGTTTTATTTTTATTGTGACGAGCCGAGTGAAGATGCATGAGAAGTAGTTCAGAACTTTGGGCAAAATTAAATTAGCTAACCATATTTTTTTCAATAGTAATATGAGGACAAATAGTACGGCCTCCTTTGCTTTTAGTACTCTACGTAGTTGTGGATAGGCTTGGCCAACTTACCTAACTTTTTGCTCTTAGTGGCCAAATACGCATCATCATATGCTCGAGATGCTTTTGATGAAAGGTGACAGCAGGATAACGCTTGACACCACATGCTTGCCATCTCAGGAAAGTTTAGTGCTTCAACTGCCAAGAAGTAGCAATGTACGTTGTTCCTATCTCTAAGCCATGCGTTGTTAGGCAAACTCGAAAGATCGGCTTTTTTACAATAAGTTGTAAGGTATAAGTGCACGTAGTTTTCTACCTTTGTCATGTTTTGGAATGAACTTGATTTCATTCAAATATATAAAATTCACCACTTTGTTAACTAAAAATGGAGAAGTGATTTTGAAATCCAATAGACATTTGCGACCGACCAGCTTTGAGGGGCCAATTCAATGTTGCATGTTTTTATGATTTGTTTTTTATTTTGTCAATTTTAAAACGTCACATGTCAAAACATGTTAAAAACAAGTACCCCATGTTCCAAAATTAAGGTAACACTTACAAAAATGGGCATAACTTTTAACTGAAAGATATTCGTGGACATCGAATAAAAGGTTTCATGATCTTGAGAGTCTACCAGTTGCTGATGTTTACTTTAAACATCATTTCCTTCACCCTGAACAACATGGAGACCGAGCGCCAAATGGTGATCGACATGGAGTCGCGCGGAATGACAGTGACGGAGACCTCCAAGGCCATGGGAATCAGCCGAAAGGCCATCTATGCCATCAAAAAAAGGTTCGAGGAGCGCGGAACGGTCGAGAGGAAGAAAGGGCAGGGACGAAAGAGGTCAGTAAGGACAAAAGCCAAGATTATCACTGTCAAAAATCGCGTGAAGAGGAATCCAGTCCGGACCATTTGTGGCATGGCCAAGGCCATGTCCTTGACCCCGAGCACAGTCCATAGGATTGTTCATGACGATCTGGGAATGATGTTGAATAAATGTTCAATGCAAAAATTTGTGTTATCTAACACCCTTTTGAAGTTATCCAAGGAATAAAAGAGCATGAACAATCTCTTTAAGATCTTTAACCTGTGGCTTAGATCCCTAAATTGACCTGTAAACTAAAAATAATAGATTTCAATGTTGACAGAAAATTTAGAGGGGAGGAATAGAAGGATAAAAAATTCAAGTTAATATTATTAAAAATCAGATATTGTACACAACTATACACGTCACTGTCATTCCGCGCGACGCCATGTCGATCACCATTTGGCGCTCGGTCTCCATGTTGTTCAGGGTGAAGGAAATGATGTTTAAAGTAAACATCAGCAACTGGTAGACTCTCAAGATCATGAAACCTTTTATTCGATGTCCACGAATATCTTTCAGTTAAAAGTTATGCCCATTTTTGTAAGTGTTACCTTAATTTTGGAACATGGGGTACTTCAAATATTATTATTGTATTTCGTTGTGTCTAATAAAATGCATATTTCTCTTACCCGAGTCATTTCCATGACGAAGAATATGCGACCATAGTTTCTAAGATATAACCCTAAAGATTGATTGCATTGTAACAAAGGAACTTAAAGTAAAAATATTTCGAAATGAATGATCCTACAGTTTTTTACGAATCGATGCTTGAAGATATTCTTAAGCTTTGGCTTAAGCCCACGAAAAAACACTGCTGTACAAAAATATTGGAGAAATCTGTAACATAAATATATCCCTAAAACCCATGGGAGCAAACTACCCACATCGCCAAATCTTACCCGCCACATCCCACAGTTGTAGTTTGACAGTCATGTCCCGGTTGACTCGGAGGACTTTGAGGGCAAAATCCACGCCCACTGTGCCTTTGTAATCGGTCCGGAAAATGTTGTTGGTATAGCGTTGAACGAACGAGGTCTTGCCCACACCCGGATCCCCTATCAGCAACACTTTGAACAAGCATTCTCGGGTTACCAACGGGTAATCTGACCCAACCGGATGAAATGAAAGAGGAACGGGGAAAAACATGCTCAACACCTGTTTGACTAACTTTAACAAGTCGTGTCTAGTACTTGGTAGCTTTAGAGAGAAACCGTGTTTCCAAGTGGTTCCAACTACGCCACCTAAGGTATGGCAAATGGGAATCGAAATGAAAATGGATGGAAGTGAACTCAACCATCACTTCAAAAGAGCACAGGCTTGAAAATTACTCTTCTAGTTGGATTGGCGCACCTTGCAAAATATTTTGACAAAATTAACCGAGAAGGAGATCTGGAGGATTTTCCCCAAGTTGTCAGTTTCCATGGTGAAATGGCAAGCTTCAGGCACATTTGCACAACACTAAGCAATGGAACCTTTACCAGTTCTAATTAGCAAATTATGTGTTGGCTCAGAAAATTCAGTAATTTTATACGAACGAGAACATATAAAAAATGGAATATCTCACTATTCCACGGCTGTAAAAATGCTTTCCGGAGGTCAAATAATGTCTCTGTTTTGAACATTTTGCCGTCATATTTAACAAAAATAGGGTAATTTCAAGCAAATCTTTAACAAGTTAAGTTTAACTTGTTAAAGATTTCCTTGGATAATTCCAACCTGTTTTTTAACCCTTAAATCTAGCTTTTTTTCTTGTTCCTTCAATGTTTGTAAATCCAAGAGCCTTTTTGTGATCACCGGGTTTGATCTACCTAAGCAAAAAAGTCAGGCATGAATGCTTTCTCTTGAATTACACAAACATGCAATTTTAACATCCTTTTCATATTCTATTAATGAGCTCATTTCATGAGCCCCTGATTAAACCATCCTTCGACGGTCTCAATCACAATGTATAAAAAGAAATGCAAAACTACATTTTGGTCACAAATAAGACCAAAAGATCGAGATGCCCTATTTCTTTAAGCGATCCAACTAGAAGCTTTCCCATTGTTCGCCTGAAATTCCTGACATCACACAGCTAATTCTTTTATTATCAACTTACCTTTCACTGAATGCAGCGAGATCCGTCGGTTTATTAACAATTGCCTCTGACTTGTGGTCCCCAAGTAAGGCTGGTGGTCCATTTCCTTCCTTTCACCCCGGCCTTCGTCTACCGTCCTGTCATTTTCAATTTCCACCTCCGTAATCTGCTTTCTTTGTTCATGAGCATCTGGTTTCGAGCCCAAGGTGTCCATCTCAATTTTTTCCACCGTTTGGATCGGTTCCATCCACTCATCCACGCCCAACTCGGTGTGGAACGCATCCAACGTGACCGGGTCTGGTTCCGACGAGATCTCCACCGTTGAACCAGTTTCCACGTCAGGGTGACCATGCCAGAGGTCACGGTGACCACGCTCAGGATGATCCCCAAGACTACTAGAACTCCCATCGCCCTTTTCCCGTGGTTCCAATTTGACGGAGATGTTGGGATCCTTTACAGGAGAATCCTTGTGACGAGCCGACTAGACGTTGAGATTTGTTCACTTTGTTCCATTCATTTGAGAGGCGTCATTTCCTTGGCATGTCTTCAATTAATATTATTGTCTAGTGCTTGGCCCTCTAATGGGGACCACGGTATGTATAATGAATCCATAAAAAAGTCCAATTGAACCAATCCAAACAAAGTGTAGAGACAACATATACAAGTAGTTGGATGAAAGAATATTGCCTTTCAGCCTCTAGATTATTCTTCATTCGAGAAAAACTCATTGATCTAGAAGGAGAATGAATACGGGAGAAAATCCCTTAAAGTTTTAAATGCAATAGCCATTACGTCATTATGCACAATTCCCAGAAATTGCATTTCAACTGATTATGATAGTCTTTTCTTTACTTTTTCAGTCTCTTTTTAACTGAATTCTAAGGAAGTTTAAAATTCCTTTCGCTTTGGTGTGTTAAGTATTTGAGCTTCACCAGAATGAAAATAAATGTTGACCAGGGAGCTCCAATGGAAGGAGCTCTAACGAGAACAATATCAAATTTGTATTTTTTGGAAGAGTTCTGCTCTCGAAGAGAACAGGGATCTCCACCAATCATATTCCATGGTTCCTTTAGCAAATTACAAATCCGCTTGTCATTCATTCAAGAGAGCCTTAAAGTGGAAACCTTGAACACGAAAAGACCATTAATTACATTAGGACGTGGGGGATCCAGCCACTGTTGTCTACAGATCCATTAGAACTCGTGTTCCATCGTAGGAGATGCCAGAATTGGTCTACAAGTTGACCAAAAATTTGCCATGAGGTACCTCGAGCTTGACGAAAAATGGGCAAGTCTTCATTTTTGGTTCCATTTCAGTCCCAACGCTAAAATGTTGGCACCTTCAAAAACAATACTGCATAGGCGTTTTCCTCATTTCCGTGAGTTGTGAACACAAGCGTGTTCGAGAACATTTATTGGAAATCCCAAACTTCCTTCCGTCTTATTTATGTCATGGCACTGTATGCACTACAATGTTCCACAATGAGAGCAGCCCTCACATATTGTACATAGCTCATGGCCTCGCAATGTGTATGACCGTTTTCTGTACTTGGGTGGAAACTTGGATAAAAAGGCCCACTCCATAGCCTCTGGCACCAGCTCTCAGAAGAATTGGGATAAAGAATGGTGGTCCCACCTAGTTGCCATGTTTGTACCTTTAATGAAGGAACGGCGAAGTGAGCAAGTGGCACTTGCCACAAAGTGAGTGCTGATAAATGGACCAATCACTGGGAAAACTACTACCGGGGTCACTTCACTTTCAGGCCGAGGAAAGTACTCCAGAACCATAAACAGCTAATCCCTTTGACATGTATGATTTGTTGGAACAAAGTGAGGTCACGACAAGACCACTTGCCAAGTTGGGAAGGGTGAGAGCCTGCTCTGAGATCGATCTCCAACCATGGTATGGCACGTAATCGGTCCTAAATAATAACCGCTGATTGCCTATCTCACTGGAACATTCCCACAATATTGTGTGTCTAAAAGAGCCATAATGTACCACGGATCTATTTGATACCGTAACACCGTTAAACGTGTCTAATTTAGAGCTGACAAGGCCAAAACCTAATTATTCTTTACTTTTAGGATCTTGATTAAGTGGACTATCGTGAGCACGATCAGGGTCCAGATTCCATTACTACTTCTGCTACACGAAAGACAGAGTCAGTTCCAGAGAGATAGACGATGTGGTCCATAAAAGGGAACGAACAGCTTGATCGCTTTTTCTCGCTTCAAACTTCGCGTTCGAAAGATGGAAGGAAAGTTCAAATTCGAGGCACTCCGTCTCCTATTGTAGTTATGGCTGTTGGAGGGAATCAATTTTGCATTGGAACTCGTAGGTGGAAGACTAGAGAATTTCGAGACGCCCAGGCCAAATCTTGAGGAGGAATCGTTCTCGCTCTTAAGATTCGGACCACTCTCGTCTGGCCGAAGAGACATGGATGTTGACGGTGTTGGAGAGGATCCTTGGAGTAAAATGGCGTTTCATAAACTTTACCCACATTTTGGCTTGGGAATGAGCACTTCCAGTTTGGAGACCCTTTCAAACCCTCCAGGGGCTCATGGTTATTCATCTTGACTTTTAGAAGCTTTCTACCTTCCTTATCGAGAAGCGCTCTCTTGTTTCTTTGTCAATAGAAAACGTGAGGGAAGTTCGACTTGGGCATCAAACATTAAATTTTAATGAAAGAGGCCATCCGCAGTATTTGTAATTTCAGGGAAAAAACATGGTGAACTTATTCAACAAGATCATCCTGCACTTTGTGCTCGTCATTCCCAGCTTACAAATTATTTCGTTGGTCTTAGGGAATGTAGCCCCACATTTTTCTTCCCATTTTTTCGTCCTAGTTCAATATCTTACCGAAGTGTATGTACTACCAACGTGGCATTTCAACATTACTTCTCCGGTCCTACATTCAATCCTTAAGAACTTGTTTGAGATCATTTGGATAGAGTAATTTTCAGAGTACTTTTGAGACAAAACATAAAAATAGAATCTACTCATTTTTGACCAGGGATCAGCAAAAAGTGGGCCGCAACCCAAAGGTAGGCCCAGGGTGATTTTTGATGAGCCCAGGAGCTACGAGGAAAGTCCAAAATAGTGGGTCTAAGAATGATCCATGGTCCTGAGTTGGTGGGCCCAGAACCCTTTGGTTATTTTTTGTTGGCTCTTGTTCCTACGTGGGGTATCCAGACTAGAGGTAGATTGGGCCTGTAACTCGTTAACAAGTGCGATTTTTAGATGTTTGATGAACAATTAAAATTAAGATATATTTCTTTTGAGGAGGTGATTTATACATGATTTGTTGTCAGTTAATCCAGTTCATAGTGATGATTTATTTAGAAAAGGTATGTTGGGCGACCCCTGCACGTTTTTGAACATCGATGTCAAGAGCAAGAAACACGTTAAAATCCATTATGTTGGAAAGTTAAGACGTTGTTCAACCACCCACACCAATATTTGAGGAATATTTGAGGCAAAAAAGTGGTAACTTTTGATGTCAAACGTCTTGGCTTTACAATGTACTTGATTTTTGAGTTGTTGCTCGCTTTTGAGGCTTATTTTCTATGTATACAGGGGTCGCACAACATACCTTGTCTTATTAAATCATAAGTTCGAACATGATTGCCTTACAACAAATCATGTGAAATAACATCTGCTCATAAGAGATAAATCTTGATTTCAATTCTTTATCAAGCATCTAAAAATCGCACTTGCTGACGACTTATAGGCCCAATCTACTTCTGGTCTGGATACCCCTCGTACAAGCTTCTGTTTGGAGGGCCCTGACTAATAACGTCAAAATTGGTAGACCTTGGTCCAAAAGCTGATGCTTTCGAACCTTCAATTCGACTAGTGCAGCAAAACCTTCATGCGCCCGTACAAGTTTTGATTTACATTCCCCAAGCCTCTAAAGTGTGCAAAATCAAAAAGTTGAAAAATAAAAGTCCGTACAAATATCAAATTACATGCAGACATTTTGGATGGTTTAATACCTCCATGCACATGAAAACGCCTTTCGAAAGCAACATTAGCGCTAGGGTCAAACAGGACTTGTCCTATAAATCTCTCAAAGCGAGTAAAATATTTCGGACTCGGGTTCGGGTTTGTCCCATCACTAATCCAGCCCAAATAAAAGTGCCCCCCACACGGTTATTGCAACCAACAAAGAGACCTTAAGTGACAAAATGGAAGGCAAAAGATAAGTCCGAAACAAAATGTGGGCAAAGGACTAGATCTTGCTGTTTCTCAAATCTGTTCCATCGGTGAAAGAATTAGCCCGCTTCAATTTCGACAAGGCCTTGAACCGAAGCAACGGATTTCTGGGGATCCGAGATTTTCTTTCCGTAGAAGTTTGTGTTTGAACCTCTTCTACATCTTCCACTGCACTTGTTTCCACATTGATAGCACCGGGATTACTCATGATCTGGACGACAATAGGCACTTTTTGTTCGGGTAACCGGAATCGCTGGTGACAATGGGTGGAATGGGTGTAGTAGATATCTCACACAAGTGTTTCCAAGGGACTGATTCCAAATCGAGACCGTCTATGAATCCTGGCCAAGACAAAGAAATTTGAAACCAGCCCGAGACACGGATTAAGGCCCGTTTTACTCCAAGATTAGGCAATGTTTTCATCTTAAGAAATTGAGTTATATTTCACGAAATGGAAACTCAACAGAGCCTCTATGAGCGGATTAAGCGTGTCAAGTTTTCGAAAAGTCTTCAACTTTGACACTTTTGGGCTAAGTTAGCGTTCCACAATTGCACTAAAGGTTCAGACAAATAAATTCAGACAAAATGCCAGTCAAGTGTTTCCCGTTTTTAACGAACACTCTTTGGCGAATTTGAACAAGAAAAGATCAACATGAGTCGTTTCAGTCATACGTTTATTGAGAGCAAAAAAAAGACAGACCAAAAACTCTTTAGGTCAACTTAAAGCTTAACTTTGAACAACTTTGCCTTAGAAATCAGCACGAATTTTCATTTATATGCAAAATAGTACCAACTGAATACAAAGAACAAATGGTCACGCATGGAGATGATGAGGTGTGTTGGACAAAGTTATTGCATTAACAAATGTTAAATTTACCACATGAGCTTCTTTCATAAATACTAATACGGGTGGCACCAAGTACAGTAACACCAAGTGCCTTATACAAGTAATCGCCTAAAAACCTTTTAAATTTTTGGTTGCTATTTAGGTTTTGTGTAAAAATGCTGAGAGCAAACAGGCACCTTAAAGAATGCAGTTTGGAACTTTGCACTACTTAAGAGTCTTGTGCTTATTTGAAGGAAGTACAGAACAACCAAAAGAAAGCAATTTGGAGGCTCTTTTTTCTTTTGCATGTCGTGGAGGCTATTTTTGATTTCAGCCTCAACGGCTAAGAATTTCGCAAAAAAGAAATGAGTGTCCCCTTTGCTTTGCTTTTCGGCCAGAGATTGCGGGCCGATTCAAATTCCTTGATCAGCTGTTACTTGTCAAGAACATTTCAGTCTTCTGTTAGATTGTTTTTAAGAAGACCCTCTAAAACCTCACGTTTAAATCCGGATGATTTTTAGCATTTTGAGTTCAGGTTGGCTTTAAAAAAAGCGGTAAATAACAATGGGATAGCATCTATAGGTGCTCATAGCGTAATGGAATTCCATTCCTCAGGCCTAAGCACCACTAGAGGGAGCCCTTGGGCCTGGAAACCTTGAACATCACAACACTTGCGTAATCCGTCACTTTTATTTTCGCTCTGTGGATGGATCACAACCTCCCTTGGGCCAGAACGAGTGTAACATTGGTGTCACCAGTTCTGGACACAAGACAATGCTCACCAACAACATGTCATTAGGACAAGATCTGTTCCAAAGCTGCCGCAAAGGCGAATTGGAACGCGTCAAGTAAGGAAAAACAGCAGATTGTGGATCCATTATTTGTTTTAGTGGCCAAGTGAATCCTAATCAACAAGAGGACTTTTGTTATCCATTTCAGGTACCTCATCGAGGAGAAAGAGGTGAATCCCAATGTTAGGGATCGCTGGGATTCGACGCCTTTGTATGGAACCGTTTGATCCCCTTTACGAAAGCGAAAACGAATAATGATCTCTGAATTTTCGGGATACTAAGATTACCCCGAAAATTCAGATGTGAATCTAGATATTCACTTTTGGCATAAAAGGCTCATTGAATTCTTTGAATGTTGACACTTTCTTGGATCTTACAAGATGTAGCTAAAAATGTTACCATTGCTGAATCGGTTCAACATTTGTTTTTTGTCTGTCCATAGTACAAAAAGCAGAAATAACGTAAGAGTTCAATAAGCTTTTATGATCCCTTTCCCGTTCATTGATGTGATACTACAAATTGAATTGCCACTTAATTGCGTGGTTCATTAAGATTTTCCGTCAAGAGATTACTGCGCTTTTTGTACGAAAAGAAGGGTCGTCAATCCCATTAGCGGAATTGACTTTGCGGCCTTTACTCGATTTCATCCAGCCGAAAGAACATCATATCAAATTGAAGCGAAAATCACCTTTTTCAACCTATTATAAGGTAGAGAAATAATCACGAACCCCAACCAGTTTCCAGTTCAAATAAGTAACCCAGGCCAAAGTTTATGGGTCACTGAGGCCTTATTCAAACATTATAATAGAAGAAACCTCGTGACCCACCAAATTGTGATAGAACAAGACTTAGTTGTTATTGATCGATCCCTTTACAAAGATTATGACTTGCCATCCACCACATTCATGTCTAACCCTACATAACGTAGTCGCGCGTGTGCCGCATTCCTCTGATTTCTGTCTAGGTATTATGCGTGTCTCTGCGGCCATTACGATTTGGTCTTGTATCTGTTGGAGAGCGGTGCTCGTTGCGATGCGTCCACATTCGACGGCGAACGATGCATCTACGGCGCTCTCACCGACGAGATCCGGAAAACCCTCCGAAAATATTCCGTGATCACTTCTCGAGTCAAACGGCGAGAGGAATATCAAGAGTTCCTTCGAAGGTGAGATCCATTTTAACTGGATCTAAGACAATCACTAAAGACAAGCAAACGTGTGTTCCAGGTTGTTGGAAGATGGCACGGAGAGCGACGTCACTTTCCACGTGCACAATGCCACGATTCAAGCTCATAAGGCGATCCTGAGCGCCAGAAGTCCGTATTTTGGCCAGCAACTTTTGGGTCGATGGCGGAACCGGCGGACAATCTCGCTTCGAAATTCTCTGGTGAGATCCTCCCTCCTTTCCAAGGCAACAACACTCATTGTATCTCCATCCATCTCTATGTAACAGACATTAATTATTCAGAGCTTTCACTCACTTCAAGTGACTTTTCCGCTCTACTGAATTCATAATCTTGAGCTGAAGGATCTCCTGAAAAGATAGAGGTTAAAAGTTGGGAAGGTAAAACTCCTCAAAGTGAGGACCAACGGACGGCTTCTGGGTGATTTTGGAAAGAAGTGAAGGCAATGCTTTTCCTCTGTCCTCATTTATCGGCGTTCCACCGTTTTCCTTTTTGATTTCCACAAGAAAACTTTTTCCTTTAGTAGAAGTAAAGCGGAAAAAGTAATAGAAAACTTTTGGTAAAAACTTGCTGCAGGATAGCCATCAAGTGTCTGAGAAGGTGTGGAGAGAACTTTCCAAATCCCGAAAAAGTGTGGTCACAAAATACCATTTGAAGCTAAATTTCAGGTTGATGGGGAGGCGTTTCGCTTAATCGTGGAGTGGTTGTACACGGCCCAAGTAAAAATCGAAGCCAAACTCCTCGAGGATGTTAGGCGATTGTGCAAGCAATGCAAACTGCATCGCCTAGAAAACGACTTGGAAGCCGCCGTTCTTAAGGCGGAAAACTTTGGTAAGTAGGGTCTCATGTCAGTCTTTAACTTGCTGGCTGGCTTTTTAGGCGCCCCAGAGAGCTCATAGCAATGCATTAAAAAGGTTGTTCCAACTTTAAAATTCAGCAACTGCATTTGCCTTGTCAACAATCTCATGTAGAGAAATCGCTTTCCGAGAAATGTTCATGCATTCAATGACAAAGACGAATCAGTGTCAAGAAATGAGATATTGAAATGGGTTTCCTCGCGTTCTTTCTTTCCAGTGCACTCCAAACGTGGCTTGAATATCAACCACGTTCAAGTGGAATCCACGGAAAGTGAGGCTCTTTTGCAAAGCGACTTGCGAGCTTTGGCCAATTCTGGATTGCCCGACAAGTTGAAACCACCTAAATCATCGCTCCTGGATAATCAAGACACTTTTTCTCCCATCTTGGAACCTTACAGTGATATCGTGTTCATAGTTCAAGGTTTGGAGTTCCATGGACATAAAGTAAGGCTAATTGACCGACAGACAGTCTTCCTTCATTCCAATAGGAAAAAAACTAAGATGTTTCCCCTCTTTTTGCAGGCCCTTTTCTCAGCCAGAAGTGACTATTTTCGGGCCTTGATCAACGATCATTTTCATGAGGCCTCCTACGATTGCGTTCACGACCAGTTTTCAATTCCGATCCACAACATTCCAGCCGAAGTGTTTGCCGCCATCATGTCGCACATCTACTCCAATGAGCAAGAGGTTCATTTGGGTTCATGAGCTCATTGACTTCCTTTTCCTTCATTTTCATCTGACGTTTCTTTTATCGCCGTAGTTGACCACACGGAATGTGTACGAGGTCCTGGAAGCTGCGGATTTGTGTCTTCTCCCGAGTTTGAAACGACAGTGCGGCCAATTTCTGAGTCAATTCATGGACTCGGATAACGTGGTAAGCCTCGTTCAAACGGCCCGTTTATTTGGCCTGCCTCGATTGGAGCATCAATGCACGGAATTCATCGCCACCAACATTGAACGGGTGAGTGGTAACTTGCCATTTTTTAATAGCGTTCAGCAGTCAAAAACACTAATTTTTGATTAGATGGTTCAAAACGAGGAATTCCGGGCGTTGGTTCTCCACGACGCGAGTCTCATCAAAGAACGACAGGAAACGGATTCCATCGATATCATTGACGAGATTCGGTACTTTCTCAAAACGGACTTGAACTCGATTGCGGCCATCGAGGATGCATCTAAAAGTCTGGAGCTCATCAATGACATGCTCCAAGAAATCGGATTCGATATGTAGGCACAACATTTCTTGAGCAGATTCATTCGTATAATTCTTTTTAAAATAAAAAAGAAAATTAATCAAGGGCAATGCTGCGAGCTTTGACTCTATGCAAAGAGCCTTTTCCGACAATTTTCAGCCCCGCAACGACATTCCATCTTCATTGGAACGCTATTTTCTTCCTCTTCTTGGTCGTCTTCTGAAGGTTCCTCATGATCAGCTTTGTGATTATCCTCGAATGCTACAAGAAAAACAATCAATTTCGGATGGCACATTCATTAGGCTTCGTTTCTCGTGAATGTAGTAGTCTCTTACTGTAGTTTTGAGTGGATTGCTGACAATAATCAAAGGTAATCTGCTCGCCCTTGGCAATATCTCTGCGGGCAAACAGACAGATTCGGGGCAGATTGGGATCAAGACAATCGACCCACACGTTAAAGATCGACAAGTTGGGATCGCAGCTGTGGTTGATGAAGTGAGCCACGTTTCCGTAGAAGGCCGCATCCACGGTGTAAGGATTGTCTTGACCCAGGTTAAAATCCAGGTCAAACAGGTAAGTCCGTCCCTCAGCGTCTATGTAAATGTGAAAGAGTGAGTACTTCAATAGCAACTCGAATTTAGGATTGTGAGCGAAATTACTACCATATTTCTTTCCCCTTTCCTCGGCTTCTTCGCTGGTGATGACTTCGCCCACATAATCGGCCACAAACGTGCCACGTTTGATGGGTTCGAGGGTCTTCACGCCCCAGCCACACCCATTAGAAGTACGAAAGATACATAGCTTGGTCTGCAAAGGCATACAGTATTTTAGTTTTTAAGATAATTTTAAGACCATTGACACCCCTACCAAACAAACGATAACCTCATGCAACAATCACCAAGTTTTGGTTTGACTTTTTAAACTCTTTCGATTTTAGACGTGTTTTTCATGTCAGAGATGAGTTAAAACTTTTTTTTTTAGATTAAAAACATTGTCATATTTTTCGGAACTTATAAAAAGTTTTGAGGGAACGTGACAAAATTTAGGAAAAATTTATGGCCATTTTTTATTCCAAAAATGAAAAACTTTCTTTAAAAGAAAAACCATCAAAAATACACCTCTTATCACTTGCATTTAATTGAGATTGATAACCAAGCAAGGCCTGATCATAACCTGAATATTGGGAAAAAATTAAATCAATCGATTGTGATGACAAGTGAGAAGAATGAAAATGAAAGATTCCACGAACAAAGAGCACAATTATCATATTTACATTGCTCCTGACTGACCTTTCGACCTTTTTGAACAACGCGGTTGGCGCACTCAGGCCCACATGAGCAGATCTTGTTGCATTCATAGATGGGCACGCCCACATCCACCCGGAGGCGTCCGTAGCGAGTGTAGGGAAACAAATGGCCGTGAGTACTCGGACAACAGGAGTCTTCTGTACTTAAACTACAGAGCGGCCCACACTCGCAGCCAATGGGCGGATCCTCGGGTATATCGATCCCTAAGCAATCAAAAAATGAGCATTGATCACTGACTACTCAAACTAAAAACTAATTGCATGACTCACCCTCGGCGGGTTTGTAACTAGTGATGTAATTCATGTGTCGCGGAGGGCCTTCCAAATCCACGTTGTTCTCCACGGTCAAAGGCCACTGATCAATAGCGTTAATCTCGCGTTGCCAATCCTTCAACCTGGCCAAACATCATTGAAAGGAATTAGAAACGAGATTCCAAATGCCTCCCACCCTTCAATCCCACAAGAATTGATCACTCACGCACCTTTTGAGCTGATCTTGTCGTTTGTCCTTGAGATGACGCAACATGAGTTGATGTCGAACCTCTTCCAATCGTTCGGGCGAAAGCGGCTTTTTGGGTCCGGCTCGACTGATCTGATCGAGAGTTCGGTTGAGTCGGGACTCGGGCCATTCATCCGATCGATGAGGACTTTGCTGCTGAATCTGAATGAAGAAGTTGTTCAACTCGGATAAGGGCGGAGGCGAAAAAATGGAATCCACCACTTCCGAACGCTTCTGGAAGCTCGTTCGTGGATCGGGAGGAACTTGGAGCTGGCGTTTGCTGAAAATTGGAAACAGTGTAGATTTAGAGCCTGGTGTCTATATATTATACCTGGTGATTAATTACCGGCTGGGCGTGGCTTTTTCCCGCTCGGAAACGCGTTCCAGATAGAAATCTCGCAATAAGTTCTTGACGTCTTCCAAATGAGCTAAGGGTTCCCACGTGGTATCCTCTTTGCGGTCATAGCCCAGCCATTTGACCAGATATAATCCGCGATTCTGCAAGTTCAAGATATATGACTATTTCCTCATCGCATCCCTTGTCATGCGTTTAAAAAGTAAAGAAAATACTCGTATATTTTGTTCGGTTCAAGATGAGCACCCTAAAGCATTTTTATGATATGGATGGCTTTTTGGAAATTTTTCGTCCAAAAGTCCACATCATTTCATAATTTCTTGAGCTGGATTCGAGTTAAATTTTTAACACATTTTGGAATTTTTTGAACCCACAAACCCATGGCTCCAGCGAGGACAACTTTTTATCATTGTCCGAAACCTAGGTACGGAAAAATTAAGACACCTACAGGCAGGATATTAACTCAAATTAACAAACGGTGAGTTAATAGTTGGCATAGTCTAATTTTGACCCCCTTCATTCCAAATTATTCATTTTTTGCTTTGAATTTCATCCTGAATCACCTCGAATGAATTCACTGATCCTTCCATACTTTACTCTAGCTCAGGACCACAACCCGTCCGAACTCATTAGGGTTAGGGGGGTCGTTTTATAGCCAACTTACCGTGGCTCGACACCAACTATAATCGAGGATGCGTTCGACTTCGTACTCTTGGCTTTCGTCCCCTTCGGTGGCCTCGATACTCGTCTCACCCTCCTCCGAACTCGATGCGGCATCACGGTCCAAAGGCGTCCACCCACCAACCGTCGTCGTCTCCCCGTCGTTCTCGGTGGCACTCGAACCGCTCGTTGACGACGCATCGGCCGAATCGCCACCGCTAGCCGCGTCGCCCTGGACCGCGAGACCCGCCAAAGGCCGCAACGGCACCGAACACGGCCAAACCAGCCGCTCGTTTACGCCCGACACGCTCCGCTGGCGCGTCCTCGTCACCGCCGTCGTCGTCGGCGGTTCAACCTTCGTCGGGGATTTCACGGCGATTGGCTGATCATCGCCCGAACATTGAGTCTGACTGGACGGACGCAACACGCCCGAAGAGGAGACGGAGAACGAGGTGCGAGGGCGTTTGGCGGCGTGCGGCGAGTCAAGGGCCGAAGCGGGCGGCCGTTTTCCGCCCACGGCAGGGACGGCGACGGGAGGAGGTTGATTCTCGGCATTGGCCGTATTGGGCGGAGGAGGGGCGCGCGCTTGTTGGCGGCGAAAGTAGTGCGTGATGGCGCCACGCCCTTCGTTCATGACGGCCAGGAGGGCGGCGAGGAAGCGAATGATGACGACGAAGAAGGAGGAGGAAAGGAGGAAAGGAGGGACCTGGAATAATACAGAAGAGTTTGGAGCCCGCCAAGTTTGGACGTCCAATGCTAGGGGTAGGTCGGCACAATCCGGAGCGAGCAATCAAGGGATCGACTCAGATTCGAAATCGGGTTGGATGAGGGGCTCTGACGCGAGAGAAGGATGAATGGTTTGAAAATGGGGGGTGTGGGCGGTGGATTTTTTGACTGGGGGCGCGAAATAGAGCGTGATTTTTTGTCGTGAATCTTTGATCCTTGTTTGGGGATCCATCCCTAGTTCGCTCATGCCATAGAAATAGATAGATCTTCTTTAGATAGATCCGTCAAGAGAGAAGAACTGGATGGAGTTTTTTTTTGCTTTTGGAGGTGTTGGTAGCGGATTCTTTAATGCTGCCACCGGGCATGAAATTCCGTGTATAAGGCATTACTTTAATGCATATATTCAACTTTGCACGTTCTTTAGTCAGCTTGTTATTGTGAATGGCTTAGTGAGTCCAAAGTCACCGCACAAATTCAGCTTGAGAATTTTGAGGCGGAATACTAGGAATGGCCATGAGGTCAGACTTCAGTACCGGTATTTAGCCTTAAGCTCGATTCAACTTGGATCATTTTCCCTTTAAACTTTCCCTAAAACCCGAAGACTTTGACCTTTTGGCTATACAACAAAATTTTAATCTAGACCACATAGAATCTATACGTTTCTATGTATAGATTTCGGTAATGGTGACGATTTGAGGTCCGGACGAAAGAACAACATAGCGGCGTTTCCAGACAGTTTTAAACTGTAAAATGGCAAATGCCATGGAAAGCACTTCTCATTTAAAACATGTTCCGCTTTCAAAACGGAAAGAAAAACATCCTTAGCAATTGCCCTAACAAAAATTCTTGGAGACCGGATTCCAGATTATTAATGAATATTTTCAATCTCACATTAATTCTTTAGAGTTAATTTCAAAAAATATGAATTGCTTTAAATCATTACTTTTGGCTTCCAAATTTGTCAGTCAAATGCCAATCATGGCGTAACGAAATTTGTTTCTGTCCAAACTAGTGATGGGACGAGACGGCAATTCCAATAATAAAATTTGTAATGGTAAACAGAACTTAACAGAAGGGATCTTTTGAATTGCAGGTGCAAGTAATAGCTTGTTTACAATATCTTAAACTTTTTAGAACTTCTAGTGGGACTGTTATTTCAAGGTATTCATCTTTTAGATACAGTGTTTTCGATAATTCTATCCTTTTTCTCTGAACCTGTTTTTTAGAGAGACACGCTTTGGACTGATTTTACTCTCCATTTAACCGAGCTCGACTCCATCTGAATAACAATTGGCCACGTTAGACATCTTCCTTCGACAGATATTTGGCGCTCTGCTTTTAAGGTGAAAGCTAGTAAGAATTTGGGCTCTAAAAGCCAAAAGCTTTACTAAACAAATAATTTGTTTAATGGGACGAAAAAGTGAAATTGCGCGACCGCTGTTTTTCCCGTTGCGAAGGGCCTACTTCACCGTTTTAAGGGACTTCCATTGTAGTAATGCCTTTTTAGAAATGTAATTAAATGATTTTATTGACAGTCCATTCCGAAAGCGACGTGGAGTTCTGTTAGGGGAGACATTCATCTACATGACAAAACAAGCTTTGTCTAGATTGATTTGCAAATTGTGGAGAATTCAGCTTGCAAAATATGATTTATCTTTTTTCCATGTTGTCTTGGTGCTTTCTGGCTGGATTACTACCATGAAACAGGCAGCAGCGCAGAAGTCATCTTTCTGGATGCAGCTTTGGTTTGATTTCGTCCTCTCCTGTTCTTTTCAAGTCGAACATGGTCAACTCTCTCCCTTTTTAGGTGGCTCGAGGTTTGTCTCCGTACAGAGGTGTTGTAGTCAAGTTCAGGCTCAATGAAGGGAAAGCCAGCATTTAGAGCTACCTCCTTGCCTGCACACTTGACTAGCATTCTCTTTGAGTCTCTGGCTGCTGCGTTCTCACAATTCCCCTTCCACCTGAAACTCATGGAGCTGATTAACTGATTAACCAACCGTTATCTACGTCGTTTCACACCGTTCGGGGAAGTAGGAAAACAAAGGGGAGAAGGCCAACTCTGCCTCTGTTGGTGTACCCTTTCCTTGCCAGCAGACATAGTCTAGGCAACTGGTGAGCACTCCAGTGGAGCGCCCTTCTAACTGAGTGGAATGAGGGACAGGCACTTATAAATCACAGCAAGAAAAAGCGACCAGGGTCAAGTGGTGGCTTGCCAACTAAGGCGACTCCTAGCCTCATCTGTCTTTGTTTGTACCTACCACTTAGATTCTGACAGTAAAGAAATAAGGTTAATCATATTTTGCCTGCTAAATTCTCAACAATATGCAAATCAATCTGGACAAAGCTTGTTTTGTCATGCAGATGGATGTCTCCCCTAACAGAACTCCACGTCACCTTGGGAATGGACTGTCGATAAAATCATGTAATTGCATTTCTAAAAAGGCATTACTACAATAGAAGTCTCTTAAAACGGCGAAGTAGGCCCTTCGCAACGGGAAAAACAGCGGTCGCGCAATTTCACTTTTTCGTCCCATTGAAGGCTTCCAATTTCTCCATTTGTTTTCAAATTACTTTGCAATACTTCTCAACATAAATTCACCTTGCCATTGCCCATAAATGCAACATTTTTCGAAAATCTGACCCTTGAAAACTGAGATTTTTTTGGCAAGCCCACACTGGTAACGGCAGTTAGAGACAGCAGAAGTTCTATAAAATGATACGGTAATCACTCCCAAATCAACCACTATTTTGCCAAACCAATCAATCTCTTCCTCCACAAGACTTGGACAATGAAGTGACAAACATCTTAAAATCATGAAACACATTGCAAATAAGAAATGATCCAATACATTTGTATGGGACAAGTTAAACATTTGAATTGCCAGGATAAAGAGGTCAAGTGAATTGGCAAAGCAAAAGGTTATTAATGGGGAAAAGTGGCATGCCTGCGATTGGTAAACCTTTCAATGCATGTGACAAGTGTGGCTGAGTAATGACGAGATGGCTTTTTCATGCCATTGCTGGATGTTATTTGTGTGGTTTTTTATCTTAAATATGTCCAAATACACAAATCAAGTTTTATTCTCAAACAAGAGTCTAAAAAAAATTATTTTGTCTTCTTAATTATTTATTTATTCAACCAAGGAATATAAGATAGCACTGGGGCAGTTTTAAGACACCTTTAGGACCTTGTTTAGAGGCCCATATCAGCAAAAAAGCTTGATTCGATTCTGATTCCATTCAAACACAAGATCGTGTTGTGACTTAGCATCAACAGCTAAGAGATTGAAAATCAGCATCAAGCCACGTCCCTATTCCATTCTGATTCCATTCCAATACAAGATCGTGTTGTGACTCAGCATCAACAGCTAAAAGATTGAAAATCAGCATCAAGCCACATCACTACTTTTGGTACCGTCTCAAGCTACTTGATTCCAGGTTGGCTAAAGTCCCAACACTACTCTCTATACTCCTCTAAGAACACAACTAGGCGGAATTCAGGGATCCCGCAAAAAATGAATATGGCCTCTTACCCGACAAAACTCTTCTCAACCTACAGCAGCCAAGTCCATCCCACTTGAGCGTTAAAGAAATATCTTTGGACTTTAGATAGCCCTCAATGGCAACCAAAACCATTGTAATCGACCCGTCTTCTCATCAAAGAAAGATCTCTTCAACGCATTTGCCTATGACCCGCCAAAATAAGCCAACCCGCCCGCTGGTGTGTTTTACTGATGGGAAACAAACAAATATAACAAATAACAAACAAAGACAAACAAGCGACAGCATACCAAACAAATATAAATCACAAATAAAAAACAAACAAATTGGAAAGAGAAGTCAACAGCTGTTGTTTGTTTTGTTCGCCCGGAAAAATAGGGTTGCTAAAAATTACACCGCTCTCATGTTGAGAAAGGTCAAAAGAAAATAGAGGTCTTGATAACTTTCAATTGTCAAAACTAAGTGTTCTAGTTGTATGCAATATATCCCTTGGACCAATTAATGCTTTCAATTTTATCAGTTATTGTGAAAAAATATTCATTATACAATTGCTTTTACAAATCACAACAAATCATGACGGTAACACTGTTTTTATTTGGAAAGATACAAATTTACCCCCAAACAAACAAAGATTTAAAAAACCCAAACAAATATGCAAACAAACAAATAAACGGCCAATTTGTTCGCATCAGTAGTGTGTATGTCCGCGGTCAGCTGATGGCCGTCGCTCTCTCTCACCGTTTCTGTTTTGCGCACAGATCATATATTGACTAGATGTCGCATTGGCCCGTCCGTCGGCGAGAGAAAAGTGACACCATGTGGCCCAGCTGCGCTAGCTTCAAAATCTCAGGGTGACCGCGTGCTCAGAAGTAACGACGCTAACTTGCGTCAAGAACAAAGTACGTACGGTACGTTGAGTTTGTTCAGGATTTAGCCACGCTAGCAAAATTTTGAAAAGTTCGAAATTCCCACCATTTTAGGGTGTAGTGTTAGGTACCAGCTGATAAGGCAAAGTTGTCCACCTTTTTGTCGCACGAAGCGAGGTCTAGTCATTATATGGTCTGTGGTTTTGCGACTCCCCCAGCGTAGTTCACTCAGTTCACTCACTAGATCGAGTGTATGTAGGAGAGAGAGAAAGAGAGAGAGAGATCATCAGCAGTCATTAGATTCAAGATGGCTCTCGTTTCGTTAAGAAGTCTCGCTTTGGGCTCGCTCCAACGGAGTTTCAACACTACGGCTGTCAGGGCCCGTGGACCCGGAGCCACTCACGGCGGTAAGCGGAAGCCCAGTCACGGATTCTTAAGCGGACTCGGTTCGATTATCCTTGATTCATTGATTGGTTTCTCTCCGTTTCCGTTTTTCTGAACTAGATGAGGGTTGGATCCGTTGGCGCAAAATCACGATCCTGGTGGGCGTGCCCGCCATCATTTTGGGCCACGTGAACGCCTTTTGGCCCACCGAGGAGGACAAGGCTCATCGGCCGGAATTCGTGGCCTACGAGTACTTGCGCATCCGCAAGAAGGTCAGTTCTAATCAAGCCATTTTCAATAAAGGACAACCCATTGCGATCATTGATCACTAACCAGACACATCCGTTGTGATTTCGTTTCGTACCCAAAACGAGTATTTTTAAATTTATAAAAGAAAGAAAGAAGAAAACCCCTTCGTAAATAAAAGGTTTAACGAGGTCGATTAACTTGAAATGATGGATCGAAAAAGAGAGAACCTGATTGTTCACCCTTAAATATAGATGGTCCATGAGGCTGAGAAAATGGAAAATCCCATCTTTCGTTTCTCAAAATAAGGTAAAAGTTCCATTGAAACTGCGATGGTCCTCTTAAACTTCATTTTTGCAGCGCCTGTCGACTTTCGATTCGTCACTCTTGTTGTATTGTTAGAGCTCACAATAAAAGTCTTTCGGTGATTCACTCCCTTCAATATATTTGAAAATACATTTATGGAACCCTTTTTAATTTTCTTCAACATACCATAAACATACATAGAGGGTAGAAACCCATCAAGATTCCAGTTCTTACAAGTTGCTAAGTATAAGAAATTCGAAATGGCACGTAGTTCATGGCATAAGCCATCCCATTGTGAATTTAAAAGCCAAAAAAGATTTTTGAGCATCGTCATGACCCGCAAATTACCAACAAACATCAGGTTGCATTGATTAAGCTGAGCGTATACAATTAACTTTGATAACATTTTCTAGGCCTTCCCCTGGGGCGATGGCACCAAATCCTTGATCCACAACCCCCACACCAACGCCCTCCCCGACGGATACGAGGAAGACGGTCACTAAACCCAGTCTAGACGATCGAAACTATTCATTAGTCGCGAAATCAAACTCCTCGCCGTAAGAGGGGTTCAGTCTTCAGCTACTACGATTCCCATCTTACTCTCATTTATGTTCGAAAAAACCTGTAGAGCCGTGTCTCGTTGACAATAAAACGCCCGAGATCGGCAGATTTGCCCGTTTATTCTTTTAAACTAGCCAACACTTGAGCCGCCACGGCTTTGGCCGACTTCAAACATCCGTCGAAATTCGAGTGCGTCAATCCGTCTCCGCCCACAATGAGTAAGGGTTCACGTTCCAGAATGGCAAAACCGGGTGTGCCCGCCAAAGGACGCGAGACTTGCGAGTATCGCCATTTTTGGCACTTGACATGTTTGGGCTCGGGTAGATCCGGAAATCGAGCTCGCACGCACTCCACCAATTGAGCTTGTAAAGCTTGAGGCGTGCTCTCGATATGTTCCACACCAAATGGCACGGACGTGTGGAACACCAGCGACGTGGGCGATTGCGGGCCCAAGCCTCGTTTCTTATTATCCACGCTGACAAAGCGAAGCACCGGGTCATCCTCGATGTATTGAGCGTCAAAGTTGAGCTTCAAATCTACGGGTTCGTCATAGAAGTAGCCGAGGGCGTAACGGGCGCTGTACTGGACGTCCTGTAAGAGTTGGGTTAATCCCGTGTGTTGGTCCTTGAGGATATCCTGAATGGAACCGCCCATGGATAAAACCTGGGGTACGGGCATGGTCAAGACGACCACGTCAAACTGGTCGCTGACGCCGTTCTACGTGAGAAAATTTACTATATCCATCGGATCAGAGTGAAATTATGAGCTTGTAGGCCAAACCTGCGTCTTAACGGTCCATTGGGCTTGATGTCGGGTCACTTCGGACACGTGGTGACCGAATCCCACTTCACATTTGGCCTTAGCGAAGTAATGTTTGACCAGACTAGAACAGCCTCGGGGTGTGACATAGTGCTTCTGAGCCTGATCTAAGGCCTTCATCCCCAAAACCTGGGCCTCGAGCGGAGCCAAAAGACCCGCGGCCAAGAGCTCCTCATAATCCGACCTGTGAATCACGGACAATCTCTAGATTTATACTTTTCGCCACTTGGGCTGGAAGTGTACGTCGATTACTTGTGTTCCGCGACGTAGGTGGGATTGGCCGTGATGTACTGGGCGCCCAAATCGAGCGTGCACTCGGGATTGCCGGGACTGCGGGCGGTGGACATGCGCCCGCCCGCACCGCGAGCCTTGTCCCAAACCGTGACTTGATGCGACGCACTCCCACCATGCTGAGTGAGGAGGGAGGCCGTGACCGCACTCGTCAGACCGCCGCCAACCACTATACATAACAACGAGAGAGAGAGAGAGAGGAATGGAGACGAAATCATTCAATGCCCATTATTCATTCATTATTACCCAGGATCTTCTTCATGACGTGTCTTCCGAATTGATTGGCTGCCACTGACATTGAGGGGGTCTTATCTCTGTGGATGTTCTCGGAACAATTTGAGCCGGCGAAAGAACGAAGCCTTGGGAAGAAACCTGCCGCCACTTGTGACTTGAGACTAAAGTCCTTCGAATGACGTACTGTACTATGGTGGTTTAGATATGGGGAACTCGTTCGTTCGAAAGTATGCGGCCATACGTAGGAAAACAAGTACACTTCTCCTTTTGCTCGCTTTAGACCAGGGTTCGGCAACCGGTGGGCCCCGCCCCACATGTAGGCCCAAAGGTGTTCATTGGTGGGCCCAAGCGCTTTGGGAAAGGTCCAAGATAGTGGGCCCGTGAGCCATCCATAATACTGTGCTCGTGGGCCCAAAGCTCTATGATCGTTGAACCCCACAAAATGCTAGCGTAAACCCTTCGCCGCCAGCGCCGTCGTTTCATTAAAATGTCACAAGTTTTGGATGGATAGTGTCACTGTAGAAAAAGATTGCCATTTCTTTAAAATTTTGGGGAAAAAATTCCGATGCAGCCACTCTCCCTAAGTAAGACCTTAGCCTTTATGAATAAAACCACAAGAGGTGTTGGTGGCGGAGGGTGTTCCCTGACAGTTTCAAACCGTCACAAACTGTAGACCCTAGACCTACCGACGTCGGTTTGGTGAGCCCTTCACAACGCGGAGTAGAATTGGTGGGTCCCAACCTAAAAGCGGTTGCCGACCCCTGCTTGAGACTCGCGACACGAAGCGGACATTGGGAGAGATGCGTAAGTTCGTGAAGACGATGATCGCCCAACCTTGATTAGTTACCACTCAAGCCTGTACTGTATCTATCAGAATCGAGCCAGCTAAAACGACAAAAATGCAGTCATTTCTGACCAAATTAATCAAATTTCAGAGACAATAAAGATTACATTTTGCAGGTAGAAGTTGGCTTCAGTGCTTCGACTCGGTCCTTCGAAGACATGGAAAAGTCAAGTGAAGCTCGAAGAAGGGATGACAGTTTTTTTCACATTTAAGGTTTTTCAGGGAGAATGAAGACTTTCTTCCATACACTATAAGTTGCTCAGTTATCTGAAAGAGCCTTGTTTATGAGCTTTGTTTATGGATGACGTTAGTGGAAACTCCCTAATCCTCCGGCTGTCAAGCCGTCGTGGAACAAATTGTCCCATCAAGTTGATAAACTAGACGGAACTCAATTTGCTATGTCTTATCCCAAAAAATACTTCTAATTGAGTACTAGAGGGATGGGTCTAGTTAAAAAAATACTAAAAAGGGCTTCCGGTGTTGAGATTTTTTTGGCATATTTTTCCCCAATAACACAATACAGCACGGAGTCAGCAACGGCTTTTGAGCTAGGGCCCATCAAATTAAGAATTGAGTAAGCTTGGGCCCACCAAACAAATTGATAGGTTACAGGGCTCACAAATTAAGACTCACAGATGTGGGCCCACCTGTATTATGTATTAACCTGTATTACCTATAGAGAATGTGAACTAAATATATCGGTGTTACAATTTCCCCCCATAAGTGGAGACAAACAAAAGGGAGGTAAAAGCTCAAAGTCAATCACATATTGGTCACATATTGATACTCATTTTACAATTGTCATCTTAAGTATGCAAAAGTATATCATCCTAACCAGAACATTAGCTTTAAGTAAAGTCACTTGACGTAACTGTCTTTAGAGATTTATACGCATATATTTCTTGACTAGGTTTAACACCCCCCCCCACCAAGCACTTGCTTATCTTCTCATTTTGGCTACCCTACTGTTCCTCTGCACTTCGGCCTAGCTGACCAGCACAGATATGAGGAGAAAAGGGCTAGATTTCACTAGATTTGGAATTGTTCACAACCTCTATTGATTAGAGCTGTGCATCTGATTCGACAAGTCCTCCAAATCCAATCCGAACTGAATTTTCGAAATCCGAACGAATCCGAATTCGAAAATATGATTCTCAATCCGGACGAATCCGAATCCGAAAATTTGCGCTGAAATCCGAACGAATCCGAATCCGAAAATTTTCGTGTCAATCCGAACAAATCCGAATCCGATCGGATCCGAAAAGTCGGTTCAGATGCACAGCTCTACTATGGATGGTTCTCAGGCCCTCTATTTTGGATTTTTCTCGTTGCTCTTGGGCCCATAAAAAATCACCCATGCGCCACATGTGACCCAAGGTACCGAGCAATGACTACTCCAAAACATTCCTGTCATACTGTATTTCAAGAAGCACTGAAATTGTGGTTTTTCAGTGAAATTCAGTGGTTCTTGTGTATTTTTTGTGTTCTAAATCAAATTCTGATGCTGTTCATTTCTCCAACGAATCCATTGCAGAGGGGTTTTGTTTCACAGAATACAATATACTTAAAGAAAATCATTGCATAAGAGCCAATGGAATTCGCCAACAAACTATGGTAAATAGTGATATAAATGAGCTGAGCTTCCAGAAAGTACACAAAAAGCAAAGTCCAGGTTTAATGGGTCGCTGATATGGCTATCAAAACCTTAAAAAGGTCGGAAATTTCTTTTATTCATTTTGCCATTGCTTTTTGTGCACAAATTAGGCTTACCTTAGAGTTGATTTGTGACATTTTTCGTTCAGATTTTCAGCTTATTCGAGTAAGATGGTTTTGAAAACACCTCAAGCAAATCACATCAGTATCCGTAGAGCGAGAGTTTAAAAAAAATAGCTAAATCGACAGATGCGCTTCTTCATCAAAAACTAAAAAGAGTTTGGGCTGTTTTGGGCCATTTTTTGGGTGGGGAGGTGGAGTACAAAGTTATCGGCATCTTAATTTCACCTTAGTGAAAAATACAGACTAAATAAAGTTGGCCATTAAGTGTCAAAATGAGAAGAAAAAAAACTTGTTGGCCATTTTTGGCTAAAACAACTCTATGTTTTTTTTGCTATTTTTTCAAATTTTTCCGCCTACTGCACATTCAGTAATTCTTCCTTGAATTTTATCTGTCTATTGCATTATATACTCATCGGTTTTTAATGCTTGCGAGTAGCTGATGAAGCCAAACATAATAAAATCTCAAGAAATTATTAATAGCTCATAAGCTATGCAATTTACGATAGAAATATTCCTCGAGAATTTACACCCTACCCTGTAGGTATTTTTTTATCTTTATTTTCTCACGTGCAGGGATATTTCTCAGAGAACAAAAATACAGAAAGGAAACTAGTGAAATACTTGTTATAGCTCTCAACCGCAAAGTATGAACAAAGAAACCTACTTGAATGGAATGAAATGTGTGGAAAAAAGAGATCAAATGAAATCCAACGAGCCCCGAATGAGGTATTCTTTAGATTCGGTCCTTGAGCTTCAAATAAAAAAAATCCACAATTTTCTTTTCTTATATCCTCTTGAAGATTTGATGCCCAATTTTGGTTCCGTAATTTAAAATGTGCAGAGAAAAAAAATCTCAGCTCGATTTATATTTAATATCGTTTTGCATCAAAAAAGAACAAAGAGGACCAATCATGTCCGTTCCAAATGCCCTTCGCAAAGAGAGGTCAGTTCCAGGAATGGTATGATTTGACTTTATGAGTTCTCACCAAACCCTCGTTACTTTACCAAAGTCTTTCAAAATCAGCAGCCCAGTGTGACAATCTATAAATGAAATTAGAATGAGCTAGTTTCACTGCCTCGCGTTTTTGCCTCCTTTTTTCGATGAAGTTTGTGGTTTGATTTCACCATTTTTGGCCAAGGATTGCTGAACGACGGAATGACAGAAACTTGCCCAGTAACAAAAGCATAATCCGTTAATCATTTCGTATGTTACCAAATGTGACATGCTGATTATCTCCATATCTAATGCCCGCAAAGTGGGAAAATACATCGGTGTCCGTGAATAACTATTTTGAGCTCGAGAATCTGCCATCAATACCCCATTGAATCCCCTTTGAAAAACATCCCTAACCTTGACCTCTCGTGGATCAAAATTGGAACCTGATTCCCAGGTTGATTTAGTTGCTACTCCGTTACCGAAACTGGTGTCCTCTGGATGGGCTTCATAGCGTCACAAATCAAAGCATGGATACTAAGAATTTGGGTGAGATCTCCACCGAGCAAATTCTGGATTCAGACACCATGTCCGACCCGGAAACCGCCACTGACTTCGATAGTGGAACGCCACAAGAACTGATTTCACTCAAACGCCGATGGTACATTCTCTTTATCTTTGGATTATTCGGCGCACTCCAGGTAGGCCTTGTTATTTTAATCTAATTTCGGGTTCCCAAATTTGTACCTTAGAAGGACACAAGTACATACCTCAGACCAGATAGATAACTAGATGACTTCTTCACTAGAGCGTGGTCTGGCTGACTTGGAGCGCCATCTCGGAGGCGGCTCTCTATGCTTACCCTTCTTGGACCGCGTCCACCATTGCGTTGCTGGGTAATTGGGGCAACATCTGTCACCTGTTGGCTGTTCCACCACTGACCTGGCTGGTCAATGCCAAGGGTGCGTGGTTATTTAATCCTCTTATTCTTGAACAGCATTAGCAAATGACCTTTCCTATGTCTATCCGTTACGATAACGATTAGAGACAAGAACCTTAGGCGAATAAACTTATTAGTCGCGAAAGATCTATTTGTCTTATTTGCAATTTTTCCATTTTTTTCTGTCTGATTTCCAAAAGTTGGGCAATTTTCCGCGAGTTCAGAGACTATTTCCGAAAGTTCTTTCAAAAGAAAAAATGCTTGAAAGCTCAATTGTTTTTACAGTTCTTCTTTTTATGACCAAAATCAATGTCAAAATTATTTTACAATACAAACATGTATTCATTTACACTCATAAACAATCACTTGCAGAGTTTCTAAACGGGCATCGAATGAACGGTCGTCATGGGGTTCAAAAAATATCTGACCAAGAGAAATATTATTGCGCCAGAAAAGCTACCTTTCAGTAAAGCTTCTTATTATTCGTTGACTGCTTCAGCCCTCTTTTTATATTCATTTTTGTTCTAATTTTTCAAATATGACTTTCTATACTAAGTCACCCATTTTTCTTTAACATGATGCTTTTTTCTTTTCCTCAAATGCATAACCACTTAGTTTTTCAACTACAAACATGTGCTTTATGAAAAATACATTCCTCAAAACAACCACAATAAAAAATAGTACGTACTGCTAACGACGTGTATTCATTTATCGTTTAAGACATTCTTGTTTGATTCAATGATCCCATTTTGATAACTAGAACAAGTACTTGAGAAAAACGATATCACTTTTGCGAACTCCATGTTAGGCAAGTAATATGTACTTACTTGTTTGTTTTTCCATCTCTTTTGCCACTTTTATTCGCCGAAACGTCTTGTCTCTAATGATGACGATCCACAGATGGTGATTAGCCGAAAGCCCTTTTACTTTCGCCATGCTTTCATGTCACAAAGCAAACGGCTAAAAATAATCTGTCACGATTTTCAACTCAAGATAACGAAAATTCGATGCCTTTAAAAGGTTCACAAAATATTGTTGAACTTTTGATTTTTTTTCCAAGACTTGTTTCAATACGGCATTTTTTGCAAGCAATGCAAAGAAAATTTCAAAACTTTTTCTGACCCGTGTTGACACGGTTTTGATAAACGGCCTTTTTCGTCCATCGCCTTAGTACAAAATTTTCCTCGTTACCATTACATTAGAACGTGATGTTAACATATGTCTTGGTTTGCAGGAGTTCGGGTGTCCGTTCTATTTGGGGTCGGTCTGATGTTGCTGGGCACTGGTGTGCGTTGCATCCAAGGATTCTTTCTGACGTCACCAAAGGCTGGAATCATATTTCAAGGGTAGGTTTGCTCGCCACTGAATGAAAAGAGGGTACAACAAGCCTTTGGGCAAAAATTATGTGAAGGACAGCATTGAGAAAAGTACTCCTGGAAAAAGCTTGTTTAATTTGAATCCATTTGTGGGGGAGAGCTATTCGTCATTCGATTTGTCTGTGTTTTCCATTTTCCCCCTTTAAGAAAAGGGTTATTCAATAATTCAATTTGCTATGGCAAAACTTCAATGTGACAAGCTTGTCGATGATTTAAATTATCATTTTAAACATTTAATGGTGCACGCACAGGAGTTTTCAATGGGAAGAATTTCTTCGGTAGGTGTTTGGGTACGAGAGGGTATATGCCAGCTTGAAAACTAGCTTCAATCGGGATATTTGTCTAAACATTTCCAAATCGTCGTGTACCAAGAAATTCCCCTATGGGTAAAAGTCAATCCAAGCTACTGGAGCACCTGAACATATATTTTGAATACACAAATGGGGGCTTTTACTTCACATTAATTACGATTTTACATGAAAAGATTTTATTTCTTGCGATGTTGTTCTAAATCTGCAAGTAGTAATATACCTTTGAAAAATATTTCCGAATATGTTATTAACATTGCTTGTTTTCATGGCGAAGAAAGACTTCATTTATTTATATTTTTGTCAACGGGGATAGTAACGCACAATTACGTCACATGGAAAGAGTTTATAGAACATCAAGAACACAACACACCGCTTTTCCTCGCTTTTTATAGTTGTTTGAGTACTGTTGATTATATTTTATTAGATCTCGAGCATATCATTTATCAATATCTAAGGTGTTCTAATGTTCTAAAATTCATGAACATCCGTCTGATTCGAATAGATTTAGAATATGTACGCGCCTGCTCCTGAAGGAATGACTAATTAACATTTATGGCTTAAAGTTCTTTCGAGAAACGTTGAGAAATAATAAAAGAAGGATCGACTCGGATGTCCATCTAACAGCAACCCACTACATCCTGTTTGGATTGCACTCTTTGTTGTTGTTTTTCAGGTTGGCTCATTTGGGTGCCATTTTGGGAGGGTCAGCGGGTGCCGTGAGCTGTGTTCTGCCCTCTGTAATTAGTTCATTATGGTTTCCGACCAATGAACGGACCATTGCCACGGGTATGGGAATGTATGGATAATTATGACTAATGACAAACGTTTCCTGATCTATTGTGACTCATGCGAACAGCATCATGCATTTGAGAGCTTTCCAGTTTTTGCTTGCTCGTCTAAAACGCAATTTTCAATTATCTCTGCCCACTTTTAGGTTTGTCTTGGGTCTTTTTGGATCTCGGAAACGCCATTGGCATCCTCCTTGGACCTCTTTTAGTCCCAGATCCGCCACCGTCCGTGGGAAATTCGCACATTTGGATCCACAACGGATCGTTCAATGGCGAACCAGTTGATCCGGACATGTTAGCCATGCGCCAAAGTATCATGAGAGTAATCTATGCTCGTAGGTGAATGTTCGTTTCGTTATTTCTCGTTTCACGCAAACACACTACTGTTCCAATATTCCAGATTTTGGTGCTGCTCTCGTGGTGAGTGTGGCATTGTGCGCTTATTTCCCGTCTAAGGTGAGCGTTGTTTCCACGGCTCAATTTGTTTGCCAATGTGTGTGTTTGAACGAGACCCCCATTGTTCTTCATTGCTCTTCATTTCTAGCCTCCTGTTGCTCCAACTTTGACATCCACCCAAGAACGAGTGGACTTTGTGGATGGGATACGAAAACTGTCTAGGTAGGGTTCATGTTGCAATTACACTGAATGAGTGCTGACAAAAGTAATGAAACTATAGGCCTCCGCGTCTCCTTCGTTTTCCTTGTCCGGGGATTGGGGGGTTAGATTGCAAGGAAAGTGCAAAGGCTAAGACTCAATTTTAACCTTCAGAGATGGCTATTGTCACATTTCGCCATTTTTAAAACGAAGAATTGATGATTGAAATAGGAATGTAGTAAGTACGTAGAGCTGGAATTATTATTTAGTGAACTGACATCTTGTTGGCTCCAATGGTCTCAAATTGGCTTTGGTTCGGCAGGAACAGGAACAAAAAGTGATTGGCTAAAATATTGGAGCATTTCCAAAACAGTTTTTTTCTCAGTTTTGAAGGGTAGTTAATAGGGTGAAAAGTTCAGGCAAATAAAGTTTTATGGTCCAAAGTAGGTTTCTTTACTAGTTTTGAATATTTAGTTGCCAATTTTTGTTTCATTTGCCATTTTCGTTTATTTCCCTTCTTCCTCGTTCTTGTTTGGTAGTAAACTATGAGACCTGATATTTGACTAAAGCTAATCTAGACCCCCAAAAATGAACCTCAAACAACAAGGCCGAATTTCTAACAAAAAAAGAGATGGAAAAAATTTGATGGCAAAAGTCCATGATTGATCAGTTTATTTACTATTTTAATCTGCCATTTCGAAGATCTTTATTTGCCATTTTTAGGGCTAAAAAGCGTTGTTGTTTTGTCGGGAATCGGCACCCAAGTGACAAAATATCTATCACTATTGGGTCTCTTTTTCGCCAGCGTCAATAATGAATGAATGTTTATTGCGACTCTGGGTCATGTCATGGCGTGTAAAATAAGTTAGAAAATAAGTAAATAAATACATGTATCATCATTTACATGATAAAAAGACATGTCAATGGTTAAAACGTATCAATATTTTTTTCCGGGGGGGGGGGGCGGATTTTTTGATACCGCTACAAGGAATGGGATTCCC
The DNA here is from genome assembly GCA_010645155.1 of Tigriopus japonicus. Taxonomy (NCBI): domain Eukaryota; kingdom Metazoa; phylum Arthropoda; class Copepoda; order Harpacticoida; family Harpacticidae; genus Tigriopus; species Tigriopus japonicus. The sequence continues at coordinate 10,633,890 of CM021323.1, forward strand.
TGTAAAGAGAGTTAATGATTAATATAATGTATAAAAAACCGTTTATATGAAATTTGATCTGTCAATGAGTTACTTTTGGCAGATCTATACAACCCTTGTTTAGTAGGTTGGTCAGGAACAGTATTTAAGAATTTGTTCAATCCAGCCTTAAATGTTGTTAGAGGATCAGCTCCTACACATTCCCGACGAAGACTAATGGGTATCAAATTGAACAATGAAGGAGCCCGATAGAGAAGAGAGGAGGACTTCATTGATCGAACAAGCCTCGATTCCCTTGGATTTGGAAGTGCTCTCAGAACGCACCTAAACCTCTACGATCGCTACAATTAATCTCAAAGCCTGGGTTAGGAGAGAGCCCATGGATGCTCTTGAAAACATACAGTATCAAATACCTTTCATACCTTCTCTGATTACTGTACAGCCCTAACTTCTGGAGCCTCTCCCAATACGAGAGCTCTCTCATTCCTGTGATGTTCCTAGTAAAACATCTTTGGACCTGCTTGACCTTTTGTAAACCTGCCGAACTAATTGGAACCCAAATGGGGGAAGCATATTCAATATGTGGTTGAACAATCGACTTGTACAGAGTTTACATCGCAATACTATCTCTGGACTTGAAAGTGCGATAGATCCAGCCGCACGTTTGAAATGCCTTCCCCACTTTCAGCTGGATATGCTCATCAAACTTTCCATCATCTTGGACGACAACTCCTTAATCCCTCATGGACGATACCTGCTCAATATCACAACCTCCACAATAGATAATTAAATTGTGATATCACAGTTGAGTTGACTAGAATCATTTCAGTGCACATGAAAGAAGTGAAGAGGAGATTGACAGACAGTACAGATGCAGTTGGGTAGAGGTAGATGATGAAACTCTTGGTTATTGCAGTAGAGAGGGTGGGTCAGATTGAACAGATCCTTCGTTAGTTCCCGTCGTTGATGGAGTTGGGCAGGAAGCCTGACGAAGGTGCGTGACCGCCAATATTCCGAAGGGATATCGGGCCAAGGACAATAAGGTGTTGTCAAGTCAATAAATTTTGCTCAAAAACAAATGTTTTTTGCGATTTTGCATATCTGCTGCTAAATTGTTTTTAAAAAAAGAAGCAAAAAGTTTTATTCGTCTTTCGAGAGATTAATAATTCAATGACAGTTGACTTTTTTTCACGACTTCAGTGGTCCTTGAATCTTCGTGTCTAATAATAATAAATCATAACTATCATAATAGTAATAATAATTAGTTTATGTAATAATAATAATGATTAGTTATAATAATTTCATCAAACAAGGTTTTGTTGTTGTTAGGTGTCTTTAAATGCCTAAAGTACAACGTGGAAGGATTTATTTGAACGACTAAACGTGTCGAAACGTCAATGCAAATGAGATAAAAGAGACAAAATGTTCCAAATCGAGACATTCCCTTGAAGAATCGAAAGGAAATACTCACTCTTTATTTGAATTTATTATGACAAAGCGTGCGTAGACATAATGCTGAGAAACCACAATAATATTTTGAGGCCCGAGACCTTAAACCAGGGGTCGGCATCCATTTTTGGGTCAAGTCCCACGAAATTTGATTCGTGTTGTCAGGGGCCCACCAGACAGGCATTGGTAGGTTCAGGTACCCACAAAATAGCGATCAAAGAGCTTTGGACCCACGAGTACAGTACTGTGGATGGCTCTCGGGCCCACTATTTTGGACTTTCTTCATAGCTCCTGGGCCCATCAACGACCATCCTTGGGCCCACATTTGGACCGCGGCCCACCGGTTGCCGACCCCCGCCTTAAACAATAATCCCTCTACACTATTCCCTGTTTATTTGCAATCAACTGCAAAGTTGACTCCTTGACATTGAAAACAGCCAATTCTCACAGCTAAGCAATGTTTGTCTGTCATGCTTGTTCCCTGTGGCAATCCTCTTGGGAAAAGTTACTTCTAGAAGATTTGTTCTTTGGTTGCCAACCATTCCTGCTTCATCTCCTATAGATAGTATGTTAAGGATGTGTATGTACATACTAACTTTCTCTTGACAGGAACAAAGGCGCCCTGATCCTGGTGCTGGCTTATTCCATTTCTCAAGGTGTCCAAGAGGCTTTTATTCCGGTCATGTCCTTGAACTTAACTCCACTCGATGTCAATCAAGTAGGAACCCGAACAAAACAATAGCCCCAATTAGGCTTGTACATATGCCTGCCTGTCTGGCGGTCAGAGGTGAGACCTAATTGTTCCAAATTATGATTTCCATTCAGGCCACCATTGGTTGGATCGGCTTTTCGGCCAGTGTTGCCACTTGTGTGACCACCACAATCACTTCGTACATGGCGGATTGGATTCAGGGCCACCTCAAAGATGCCATCATTGTTCTCCTGAGTGTGGCCACGCTCTCGTTCTTGTGGTTTGGTTTTCTTTGTATGGAGATCATTCCTACGAACATTTGTGCGTGAAAACACGGCGATTTTCTTCCGATAGAAGTACTGTTGGTTCCAAGTACAATTAATGTCTTGCAGATCAATTATTCATCTCGATGGTTGTGGCTTTCTCGGTGAACAATGCCGCCAATCCTTTGTTCTTTGAGTTGGGCGCGGAATTGGCTTATCCGGTGGGCGAAGGGCTTGTGGCAGGCTTGATGAATTGCCTATGGTGTCTCGTGGGGATCACCATTTTGTTCGTCTATTTCATCAGAGATGTGGGTAAGCATTAAATAATTGGTGTCCGTCAATTTACAATACAGTCATATAAGCAATGGCACCTGTCTGTGTGGCAAGATTTGAAAACTTTCATCCGTTATCTTTTTGAAAACATTGATTCGCATTATTAGCTGATAATCCTTTATTGTAATGAAAACATTTTCTCCCCTTAATATTGTAATTATATTACTTCAAAGGAGAATCAGAAGAATATGTGGCCCCTTTGAAAAACAAACAACCAATTGAAATCAGTAGATCATCTTGATGATTGACAATAACAAGAGCTAACTGAGCGTTCTCAAGATGTGCAATATTTCAGGGATATTTAGTGTAAAATTCAATATTTTCAGGACAATACTAATTCACTCCTTCTCTTAGTTCATAAGTCTCATTGTCTTTAATTCAGGAGAATCCAAATTTTGAAAAAGAGATTTTTGTTTTTAGGTCGATGGTTGATTGTACTAATTCAAATAACTCGAGTTTCTCAAAATCATCAGTTTAGCGTTTCACATTACAACTTCCGCGTTGCATACTAACAACGGGAAAACTGGAGTTTACGAAAAGCAAGTTTACCAAAAGCAAGCAAATCTTTATTTGGAGCCAAGTTGTGCTCAGACCCCCGGGGCGCAGGAAAATCACAAAATGCAGTTATTATGAGTGACTTAGACATGTTACAGATGTAAAGGCATTACGTGCCAATCTTCTTTGCAAATGTTACATTTTTCATCAGTAACAGCTGCAAGTTGTCGTTCAAAATCACCTTTGTGTGGCACAAACTAGAGCACTAAAATCACCTACCGGATACGTAACGTAACGAGCACGTAAACAAAGAACGGCCCAAAAGTGCGCCATCTAGTGAACTTCATGCGGCAACAGCTCGCACTTCCCATGAAACTTATATTTTTTAAACATAACAACTGTCTACACCAGTTTGGGATAAACTGGAAGACTCCTAAAGAACTTTAAATTTTTAAAGATGAATTTGGCACAGATCATACTTGAAAATCCTTTCATTAATCAAGCTTTTTATGTCAACCTTAAAGGGAGTTTACCTGTTAATTCAACCAAAAACTATAACACATTCATTAGCAATATCCAATCAACATTTGAGGCACTTGAGTTTGCCCAAAACTGATGTCTGACCGTTGCTTTTGCCTGCCTAGATAACACTAAAAGAGGATAACACTACATGTTTTCTATCACAGATTGAGACAAACTTCAGTCACAGATACAATTTTTCCATTCTTTTCTCACGAGGTTGCGAGATTGTACATCTGTGATGAAGTTCACCACAAGGTGTGATATAGAACGTGGCACGTAACGGCACCTTATCTTTTAAAAAAACACGAGTATCATGGGAAGATTGAGGTGTTGACGCGCGAAATCCACTAGATGGCGCACTTTATGACCGTGCTCTTTTTATATCGCTCTATTACAAACAATATATAGAATAATCTCACTTATAAACGACACAAAAATTAATTCAAGGTTGCGTGAGCAAAAAAGGGCAAAGTTCCGTTGTGAGGTGGGGAAGACATTGCCAGAATGTAAACATTGCTTCTCCAATGTTAAATTTGCTTCTCATTTAAGGTAGAGAAACCAACTTTCCCCAAAATGCCGTGTCACCTTTGATTCTACAGGGTATATCGCCTAAAATTCATCCATTCAATCAAAGGCGTTGTCACATAACTACAATCCCAGATGCATTACCTAGGCAAACAAAAGTTCGATTTACATAATGGCCACCTTTGGTCTTCACCACGGCCTTCAATATTCCCACAGGCTTGTACCTTAATCAGTTTGACCCAAAGCCTCTTCAGAATGGACTAGATGGAAATTTTCATCCAATTGAGGCCTGGAGATGAATGAGGACATTTATCCTTGTCTCAGAAATGAGAAAAGACAATAATTTTGAACAAGCTGTGTGGTATGTCAAGCAGCCCCATCTTGTTGAAGGAGCAGGGAAGTTCAGAGGCCATTTTTGCACATTTAAAATTGATTTACAAAAACTTTTGAAAACAAAATAGTTTGCCAAAAGAATACGCAAAACATCATGTTTAAACGAAAAGAGTGAAAGTAATATAAAGCCAACGCATTAAAGGTAGGAATCTTGTCTTCCCCACGTCACAACGGAACTTTGCCCTTTTTTGCTCACGCAACCTTGAATTAATTTTTGTGTCGTTTATAAGTGAGATATAGAATAACGGTGTTTCCTTTACTATCTTAAAAAAATCGATTGTAGCATGAAAGTTGTGCTTAATCCTTGAATTGTTGAATGACTTTTTGCTAGAAATTGATTTGAAGAGATAAGAGGTAATTTGACATCTGCGTCTATGCCAATTTAACAATGACGACTTGTCAGTTTGACATTGAAAAACTGCCCCTAACCAAGTTTGACCTGAAGGACTTGGAGTTTCAATTGGAGGATCGAACTCCATTAAGAAACATCGCTCATGCTTTCCCTAATTTGGACTGTGGGGAATTGGTGGAAAAAATGAGCCCCCGAGAAATGATATTTCATTCTTTGTAATTAACTAAAAAATGTTCCCTTGAATTTTCATTGTCAATGGCATTTCTATTTTTTATCCTTCGATGAGCCATCCTAGTTTCCTCGTTGGTAAAATCTATGAAACCAAACATTCAACTCAGTGGATGCAACTCCAAAAGAAAGGTTCAACTTTCAGGTCACGTGTGGATGAATTGGTGTTTGATAGGGTCCACTTTTATCGGAATTCCACTCATGATCTTGGTAAAGGAAGAATATCATCGGTCCGACGTGGATAACGCTTTCGCTCAGGAATTGGAGAATGGGTCACTATCAGATCCAGAAAATGACCATTTTTGAGACGGTATGAAACTAAAGAAAAGACCCCCCGCCCTTATAGACATTGAAAATGACAAACAGATTAATTAAGGTGTTAATTACCGTGGGACTTGGCGTGTTGACTTCGCTCAAATCCTTCGGGGGAAATTGCTTGTATTCAGATCTTCTTTATTATGAAATATACATGAGATGAAAAATATTTTTCCAATACTGTTTTGTCAGCTTTAACACTAGTCTCTCTTTTGGCAACAAGTATTCCAATATGATCGGACAAGTAAATCCCTTGCTGATGTCGGCTTCTATTGTAGAGACCCTTTGTGATGAAAGGGTAGATTTAGGATCTTATCATGCAAGTGCTAAAACTTGGTACTAAAATGTGGGGCCACCTGAATGTGTGAAACTGATTTGACACGTAAAAACTCTGAAGGGCAAGGCCAAAAGGAACGATTTGGAACGTCTTTTTTTTTTGGGAATGTAAGAGGTGAGCAGCTCTCTGTCAATCATCCAAGGGTTTCTAACTGAACGAAACAAAAGGCCATGATTGTTGCAGTTGTGGTAAGTATGTAGAAACAAACAGATGACGAGGATCAGGATGAGGATTTGGAATCGAGTGGATCCAACAAACTTTCTTTATTATTTTTGATGGGGTGGATTATGCCTTTTGAGGAACGAGGAGAAAAACACAAAACAAGAGTCACTTAACCACCCAGAATGTCTCCCAATCCGGCCAGTTCGTCTTCATCCAAATTGATCACCTCTGGTTCATTGCCTTCCCCAAACCTTGCATAAAGCTCTCTGGAAGGAAGAGAATAAAATGAGAATGGATGAGTTTTGATTGAATTAACGAGAGTCAAATACACTGTACTAAAACTGCAACAATTCTTTGAAACGGTTCATTTTGAAAACAGCAATAAAATCAATGAAGGTAATTAAATTCATTGAAAATTCGGGAAGTCCTACACAAGGAAAAGAAAAAAGAGGATCTGTGACATCTTTTTTGGCGTGTGCTGACAATCAAAAATCAGAAATAAATTTTCATGAGTATTAAGAGCTTGATTAGTATTCTAGATCTCATCAAAGTGTCATTTTCTTTCTTTGCTCCCAGACCATGGAAAGAGCAAAAGAAAGAAGGAAGTCTCCTTTGCTTTCCTTCAAGCCAGATGATCCACTGTAGAGTCTATTAAAGAATGAATTATTGTTTGACCTTTTGCTTGGAAATGTTCAAGTTAATATGTTTTTCTTTTAAAGTCATTTACATGGACAAGTCTCAAACAAAAAAGTCGAAACAACTTGCTGTTAAAAAATAACGAGTCTTCTCTTAACCGTCCGTGATCATCGCACAATAAGTAAAAAAACAGGTAAAACAACTAAGGCAAGAGACAATATCACGAACGTTTGGGAGAGTCTACAAGCTCTTCAAGAACCAAATCCAAATGAAAACACGAAAAAATTGGTGGCACTTTAGTTGGGTCACTTACTTATCATCGGCGCAAAGGAATCTCGATCCCATGAGGGTACAAGTGGACCCCGGACAACAGGGGAGTTTCATGACTCCACCCACTAATGCTGAACGAAAAAGACACACTTGACCGTCAGTCATGCACCGACCACGCCTTTGTCGTGTGAGGGAATGCTGTGAAAAGATAAAAATGAAACATATAGAAGTAACCAAGTTAACCATAATTAAACAAGTATAAAATTCCCATGTTGAAAGAAGACAGACTCTATTCTTGATTAGCTTCTATTTTCGTTTGCTCATGTAGGACCTCCTCGTCCGATTTCTGGAAAGAGGACTAAGTTTAATAAAGGCGAGATCAATTGTTCTCCGTGTTCTCATTAAGAACGCTTTTCCCCTCCTTAATAGGGCCCGAAAAAGGAGAAAAATTAGCTTGCATCCTTTTTTTTTATTTTCATCGAAATTTCTTTATTTTCAGGATAAAAGATTCTGTTTGAATATGAGCATTTAGAGTTAAGCTTTGACCTGGGCCTTAGTGATAGTCCTGCTACCTTCATACCTTCTTGATTCATTACATTCTGTTCGCTAAGGAGTCAGCACATCACTGACAATGGGTGTTCCATGAAGGCATAAATCCCCTTCATGCCACTTTTCGGTTCCAAGCTAGATTTCGACTCTAAAGCGTCAAGCTTTGGCAGTCGCCGGGATCAAACCCCAGCCATCCGCACGGCAAACGGGCGCAGCATGCATTCTGCCATGCCTTTCCTCTAAAACGTGCATGATTATATTTGTGGTAAATACCAATTCAAAAAACTCCTGTACATTCAAGCAAGGTATTTTCGAGATTGATTGATTCGCGCAAACAAAATCCTCAAGTGTTGGATATGCATGAATACGTAGTTCTCAAATCAACTTAATCGTCTGATTTTGTCACATATTTCATTCAAAGTTTTTTGGGGCAAAAAATTTTTTGTCCCTGAAAAAGCTTCATTTTCTCTTCTTCTTAATTCAGGACAGCTTGATAGTTTTATTTGCCGATGAGCGCCTCTCAGCCACCTCCTTTATTATGTTTCTTTTCCAATCCTGTTGTTCTCACACTACTCTTAATAGCCCCACTGAGTATCCGGTAGGGCTCATTATGTTAAGCTTTCACTAAGAAATTGCAAATCAGCAGGGTTCGAATACCGTTTGACACTCATCAATATTTTGCCAACCCAACAAATTGACCCACCCATCCTAACTCACCCGTTTTGTCCAAGTCGTGGTTGTGTCTCTCATTTTGCGGGCCTGGGCTGTATTTGGCGGAAAGTGGGGTCCACTTAATTTGTCGTTAAAAAGGTCGAGGTATCTCCTGTCAGCTCTCGTACGAAGCCATGTACTCTGTAAGCACATTCATTGAAAAAACATTGATTTCTTCATACGTTGATATACTTGCATTGCATTTAAAATCAAGTACCTCTTGTGGTGGCGATGATCTTCGGTTTTGGAACCGCGATCCCTCATCCATGTGGTAAGCATTTGTTGAGGAAACGGTCAGAGTGAAGGCAATAAAGGTGATCAGGGCGAGCCCTTTCAGAGCATTTGATGAATTCAACCAAAAAGTTTTGTTCATTATCAGGCCAGGTGGACCACTCTGGAACAATATCAACTGGGTTGTCAATAACGTTCAACAGGCTTAAGTAAAACCCTTTGAAAGTCAAATCTTAAGCATTACTAATTCTAATTTCTTACGTTTTTGAAATGTTTGAAGCGTTGGCGACAACGGATTTAAAAAGAGACGGCTACACAAAATACGACGTGAAGATAATGCAACATGCGTGTTGGAACTGAAACACGGAAACACAAAAAACAGTCAAGGGATCCGTTTTTTTCTTGACTGCTCACTCAAATGTCCAAAATCTCAACGAGGGGTTGGTTCCTGTTTCTTGGTTTCTGCAAGAGTGTCTTTAATAACTTGCAGGTTCTGGTTCCACGAATGGACTAAGTGCTTAAGAGACGCGGAACATAGCTTTAGAGCAACAAGTTCCACGGAGAAATTCCGAGGACCGCTCAGGGTTGTTTCCGATGGTCTTGAAAATCCCATTCACCGTTGAGACAAAACCAACGGCTCCATCTCTCCATAATGTTCCGAACCGAACGAACGTTCTTTAATTTCTAATACATACTTTATTATCATATCTAGAGCAGAAGATTGCCCAAATTTACGTTCTTTTGGTCACCCTGAGGAAATAAAACTCCTACGAGCGGAAAATTGATCCATGAATCCAACGGGCAACAGGGGTCCAATAACGCAGGATCCCGATAATTCCGTTGCCGAAGCAGAAGCAGCGTCTACTTTGAAGGTCCGTGTTCCTCTCTTTCTCCCTAACAATGAAGTCAGGTTGATGGCATAGCTTTTATTTAAGTCTTCCTTTGGAAATGGATCTTGGGAAACAATGAAGGAGAACATGTCGCGTCATAAATGGAGTCTATAATGTAACTTTGAAACGGGACAGAAATTTGAGCTCTTGAGTGACGAGTTTCGCAAAGAACCTCTGGTGAGACTAATACCCCAAGCTTTCTCGACCGGATGCGCCAAAGAGAACGAACGGAACACACTGCAAACTATTGTTCCATATCAAATGTAGGAGGTATCGGGTCACTCATGAAACTGAATTTCGGTACTAGATGAAACTAACGATTTCATTTTTTTCAATTAACGTTATTTTCAAATAACGATTTCAATTTCATTCCATTGCTTAACAGTCAATGGAAACCATTACTTAAAGGAACCAGGATTTTACTGCAAATCGATTTGCATATCGTTCATAATGATTTACTCTCATTTCCTTGTTCGATTAATCTAAGAAGGTAGAAATCAAAATGAATTCGGGATAGAGATTAAAACTGACAATTCCCATCATCCAAGATTTAATTGACAATGAACAGGTGTAGTTGTCTGATTTTGAGCAAGCAATACCAGATTGAACAACTGATCCCTCTTTGCAACCCCAACGAAATTTTCACAAGATGGTCCCCCGATTTACAAATCCTCGATCATTCTGTGAATTCCTTATCGAGGTCAGTCGTTCAACAAACGATTTTGTCTCCCATCTCGGTGTCCATTTTGGGTCCACACATACGTTTTCCTCACTCAGATTTGTTAATCAAAGAACGTAGAGTTCATGGAGTCCTTCCTTGGATCTGATTCCAATGTCAGATCGGTGAGACTCTGTTCAGCTCGACCAACAATCCTCTCTTCTGTATTCCTTCCTCCCTCCAATTCAGTTTGGCCGTCTCTCTTTAGGCTGACCGCCGCAAATCGAGAGCCTAAATCCTACAGGGACAGAATCTTAGACTCCTCCTTTCGATTTGATAGTAATTAATGAGGAACACCAAGATATTTCTTGGTGTGTTATTGGCCACCCAACAATTGGATGAATTTGAAACGGCGTGCCCCGGACTCTTGGTGGTTATCAACAATCACTTGATCCAGGGTTTTTGACGAGATCACATCCATCTCCTCTCCTTCTCTTCAACATGTCTTCCTCCAGTGGAACATCTTCAGTGGATTTCAATGTTCAAGACGTTGGTGATTCGCAAGGGTAAGTTAAGCATCAGGTTAATGGTGAAGGAAGATTATGGTAATTGAATCCTGATTACAGAAGTGGCATAAGTGACATTGGACCCAAACGACGAGCCAACTTAACTTCAAGTAAGTTCTATATCGATCATTTGGAAAGCAACAGGGTTAAGTTTACAGAGTGATATCAAGGTTTCGGGCTATTGTATAATTGCACACGTAAAAGATAGCTTCCGTGTCGAAACAGAGTATCTATGTATCCAACTTTTAGGATACCAATCTTGTTCAAGAAGAAGAAAACACGACACACATTGAAAGAAATTATTTGGACTCATTAAGGAAGCATGGTGGCGCCCTCTCTATGAGACGAAAACTTTGATGTCGCTCTGTAAGACGAAATGTTAGCAAATAAAACTTCGTCAGCTTGCCGAGAAAAACGTTTTTTTAACTTGATAGGAACAATTTGTGTTCAAAAATAGAATCAAAGCTTTCAAAACATGCAATGAGAACACAGATTAAGAACATATGAGCTTCCATAGAAACATACAAGTTTGATTGTTTTTTCGTGCGTGAATATTTGTCCAGCAAGCGACGAAAATAGCTTCTTCAATTGAGATTGGAAATTAAAGAGCACTTTTTCTTTAAATGCGACATGACAAGCGTGGCTTTGATTACGAGCCCAGACCTACTCAATTGAAAATGATCAAGCAAAACATTGTTGTTGCTAAAAACCTTTATTGAACATTCATAAACATATTGAAGGAATGGGCACGTGCTAGGAAAGTTATTAGGATTTGGCAGATTTTAGGCATCTAGAGCTCAAAAGTGCTCTGATTTCTTGTGTTGTCACGCTCTTACAATCTTTAATCTTTATCGTATCGTTTTTCCAGTGAAGGGCAACCTTGGTTTGGGACCTCGCCGGAGCTCTCTCTCTGATTTGGACTCGCTGACCGTTACGCCGGTTAGCAGCTTCGACTCTTTCTTTCGAAATGGGGACACGGGTAAGTAAGAACGAAGGGTCAGCTGTCGGTCACCTCCCTCGCTTTTTGGCGTTGTTAGAGGACGAACCGGGACGAACTCGTAAAAACGGCGTCCTTATTTTGCAGCGACGATGCAGATCGCGAAATGGCGCCAAAATTTGGCGCCAATATTCTTGATGCCTAATTCCATATCATTGTTTTTCGTAGATGTGTCGGCTGCCGAGCGCGTGCAAACGCTTCTTAATATGGGCGGACTTACTGACCGTCAATCCCATCCGCTATTTTCCGAGATGGAAGAATTGGTCACCAATGAAAAGGGGGACAGAGAATGGCGAGAAACGGCAAGGTAATCAAAATTGCATTTCCACTACGTAAGAGGAACTGATTTTTTGTCGGTTGGGTGTCACCATTCATGGCGCCTTTTGCTATTTTTAGATGAGGCAAAAAGCACTAAATTCACGGGAGTGGGAGGCTAGCGATGAGGGAAATGATTTCCAGTGGGATTAAATCAATGGCGTTCTTTTTCCAACGAGACATTGCTTACATTCTATTGAGGGCAGACTACGTATTTCAAATTCAGCTCAATTTTACGTAGGAGAAAAAAGTTCTACTCTCTCAATGTCCAGTGCAAATCCTGCGAACAACTGAGCTTGCCCTCTATGCTCTTTACAATATTAATACATAAGATTGAGGAGACATAACTTTTCACTCCGACATCCCATTGAGCTGAAAATTAAAATGCATCGGTTACCCAATTCAAGAAATGTCCCATTTGCAGAAGAACGCCATTGATTTAATCCTACTGGAAATTATAGTCCCTTCGGTAGTCTTCCACCCCAGAAAATTCAGTGCCTCTTGGGTGAAGTAACCAAGTTTTAGGGAAGGGATGGTCTAACTGGAAGAACCTGCATTTCCTCATTAGTGAGTAATGCTTGAAAAATCAAATGGTAGTTGAAAGAAATACGAGTGGACGTGTCAAAAGAGAGGCGTGTCAACCACAGATGTGGTGCTTTTATTAGTATAATAATAAGTATAATTTTATTAGTATTTTATTTAGTATATTTGGGCTAAAAAAATATGCATAAATAACTATTTTGCTAACGGACAGCTGGACAACTGGGTACACAATGTGTGTCTTTAAGAGCATTCAAGAGCTCTGTCCTAACCCAGGATTTGAGGTCAGCTGTAGCGACCGTAGAGGGTTTACTTGCGCTCTGAGAGCACCTCCAAATCCAAGGGAATCGAGGCTTATTCGAACAATGAAGTCCTCCTCTCTCCTTATCGGGCTCCCTCATTGTTCAATCTTTTGCTCATTAGTCTACGTCGGGAATATGTTGGAGCTGATTCTCTTAGATGGTATTATTTATCATATTCCTGATCAACCCACTATTCAAGGGCTTTACAGATCTGCCAACACTAATTCACGACACAAAAGGGATGAGACGTGGCGTTGTGGTTAGCGCAGTTTCCTATAGTGAGAGAGGTGCCAGGTTCGATTCTCCTCCCCGACTTTTCTCAAGGAAACTTTTAGACACTAATTCACACCCACAGACGGAGAACCATTCTGATACTGGACATGAAATTGCCTATCGGAACAATTTGGACGATGTGATGGCTGGCTTCGCTGGCCGGGCGAGGCTCAACCCTACGACCCTAGCGCCAACACTCCAAAAAAATCGTTGGTAGACCTAATTTCGTACAAATATTAAGTGTTTAAATTATTTTGTTGATGATACATTTATACAGGGAGTCACATTCCTTGTAGTGGTAGTAAAAAACCGCCACCAATCCCCTCAAATAGCAAATAGCACAGTCAAATAGCAACCTGTCAAATAGCACAGGGGTCGGCAACCGGTGGGCCGCGGCCCACATGGGGGCCCAAGGATGGCCTTTGATGGGCCCAGGAGCCATGGAGAAAGTCCAAAATAGTGGGCCCGCGAGGCATCCATAGTTCTGTACTCGTGGACCCAAAGGTCTTTGATCGTTAATTTGTGGGCCCCTGAACCTACCAACGTCTGTTTGGTGGGCCCCTGACAACACGTAAATAAATTTGTCGACCCCTGCTATGGCACCTCTTTTCAAAAGTGCCTTCGATCCCCAGTTGTGAATGAGACTTGAATAAAACAACATCACGTTTGATAACCTTGAACAATTCCAACTCGAGGCATCTGAACCCTAGAAGCGGGTTCTATCTTCATCCATGTACTGCAGTCTCCGTTACCTCATCCAATGCTTTAAAGACGAATTCAAGGAAGGTTTCGGAAACGTGATTCCATGAATTCATTCTTATGCTATTCATGCCATGGCTAGCACCCAAAATGTCATCTCGTGCAACGCCGCGATGGTTGATTGTGAGTTTGTCACATTTCGTGGTTCCACGAATCATAGTGTATCAAAAGCGATAATTACGGTACAAGCTTGATTAAACCTTGAATTAAAGGTCAATTCTCTTTCGATAAATTCTCGACTTGTTGTTTACACATGCAGGTACATTCATTTTGATCCAACCTCAATTCGTTTTGAAGGAAGTGTGCCTTGGTAAGAAAAGACCTGATTCGTACCAAACAGAGCATGGATCATTTTTCAGAATAACGTATTGAATCAATAAAATTTCACGTTGCTTTTTGACAGAATTACTGATGTGATTGAAAAATGGGTTTAAAAGTTCATTCAAGAAATTTGGCGTGGATTAATCGGCAGGGACTTTTCCATAAAGCCTCTGAATCAGGGGGATCACATGCCCGATTTTCAGACATCAAATGTAACCGATGAAACGAATTAGTAACAGATATTTTACTCGAGGAAAAACTTCAGTGGCTGTGTTATTTGAAAAATAACCATTTTCCAGATGGGTCAAGTTCGAGGAGAACGTGGAAATTGGTGGAAACCGTTGGTCCAAACCTCACGTGGGTACCATCTCCCTCAAAGCTTTGCTCCATTTGCGCAATATCCTGAGCTCTTGTCCAATCCAAATGGATTTGGAAGCCGGAAGTTTAGCTGAGGTCACGACCATGTTGGTTGCCAATATGGCTCGAAAGGGTCATCTCAGACCCGAACTACAAGTGATCGTGAAGGAGGCCATCATGAAACGACATCAGCACCAACATCAACAGCAGCAAAGTGGTCAACCTCGTCTGCCCTTGATTCGATCGATTGCTGAAATTGGACGCAGACAAAGTACGAATCAAGCTACGGTGGATGCGGGTCGAGGTAGCAACACGGCAAGTGAAACCTCGTCGGCTGTTTCCTCTACGATTGGCTCATCTCGGGGCGAAATTGACCCCTCACAGGTAAATTTGAAATTCGATTATTTTGAAGATAAGACTTAAGGAAGGTTACGAGAGGAATAGAAACTAAAATGTTGATAATCTGATAATCGAGTGTTCGATGACTTTTAGGTGAATACGCACTTCATGAAAAAAGTTCCGAAGGATTCGGAGGGTAATAGCATCCTGATTGGCGACGTCCCGGAATTGGACCATCCGATTGCTTGCTTCATTCGCTTGGCTAACGCCGTGTACATCGGGGACCTGACTGAAGTGGCCGTTCCAACGAGGTTCATCTTCCTATTGCTCACGCCAAAGGTAAGAGTACATTGAGTACGAAAATAACCTTTATTCTTACGTGGTCAGTCCTTCGCCCACTTTGTTATCTAAATATCTCTCTGAATACTTGACCAATTTTTCACTTGGCTCCCACACTTGTGGATAGAAATAAAGATAAATTTAGAGATTCACGGGAACTCATTTTCTTCTTCAGCAATCGGTAACATTTTCTTGCCCATTTATGTAAGCTGCCTTCCTTTCCCTCACACTTTTAGTCGGAAGACATGCCTGACGTGAGAGAAATAGGACGATGCATGGCCACCATCATGTCTGACGACGTGTTCCACGACGTGGCCTACAAAGCGCAATGTCGCAGGGACTTCCAGGCGGGTATAGACGAGTTTCTGGATCAAGTGACCGGGATCCCACCCAATGAATGGGATCCGTCCATTCGAATCGAACCTCCAGCCATTGTGCCCTCCCAAGATGCTCGAAAGAAACCCATGGCTCTCAAGGACAAATCCCTGGACTCTGAGGAAGAGGAGCGGCAGCAATTCCACGACCAGAAAGAGGCCGGATTGGTCTATACAACTTCAATATTCAAAGGGCTGTGCAACGACGTGAAACGGAAATTACCATTGTAAGATGGATTTTACGCTTTTGGCTTTACCTGAATCGGTGGGATGAGGATCCATTTTTTGTTTGCAGTTACATTTCCGATTTTAAAGACGGGCTCAACGCCAAAACTGTGGCTTCCGCTGTGTTCATGTTCTTTGCCGTTTTGGCCCCCAGTATCATATTGGGCGGAATATTGGGCGAGAGCACCAACAACCGCATTGGTGTGATTGAAACTCTCCTCGGAAATGCGTTTGTCGGCATCGTTTATGCCCTCTTTTCTGGACAACCGCTATCCATCTTGGGACTAACTGGACCGGTTTTGATCTACGAGAAAATCCTCTTCACCATGACTTTGTAAGTAGCATTACAGCAATTGGGTATTTATTGTATAACTGTCAAACAGGGCTTGTCAATTGAGTAATGATTTGTAAAATCTATTTAGGTCCTTGGATTGGGAATACCTCAACTTTCGCTTGTGCGTGGGCATTTGGATCGCTGTTTTTCTTTTCTTGGCAGTGGCTTTCAATCTTAGCAGTTTTGTGACGTACATATCTCGCTTTACGGAAGAGACCTTTGCCGCCCTCATTGGAGTACTTTTCATTTATGGGGCATTCAAAAAAGTTGCTTCCATTAACAAAAGCTTTCCAATGGATGCACCCAAATGCGCTTGCATACCCGTTCCAATGGCTGGTACCTCAGTCCAATTCGATTGCCATTACCTTTACAACAATGGAACCGTGAAGCAGACCTTCTTATCTGAAGAGTGCGATGATCCCACCAATGTCTACCTCATGAGTGTGATTCTTTTCATCGCCACGTTTTTCATCATCACGGCCTTGAGAAAGTTCAAGACCAGTGGATTTGGTCCAACCTGGATCCGTGGTTACATGTCTGATTTCGCCGTTATCATTGCTCTTATTGGCATGACTTGGCTCGACTTTGGGATTGGCATTGACACACCCAAACTGAAGGTCCCCGCTTCGGTGGAACCCACGTGGACAGGCAGACCTTGGGTCATTATGCCATTAGGACCCAATCCTTGGTGGAGTATATTTGTGGCCATTGGTCCCGCCATTTTGGGTTCCATGTTGATCTTCATGGACCAACAAATTACTGTGGTCATCGTCAATCGAAAGGAAAATCTATTGAAGGTAAATTTAATTCAGTTCCAAAAGGGGTATTCAGAGTCTGTTTTCGGTGCATCGATTTTCAAAGAAAGTTGCTGACGAGAACGACACGCATGTCTTGACCGTTAAATGAAGGTGTTTTTGGCGTTAAAACGTTGTAACCGTTTGCTTTTGAAGGATCTAGTGCGTTAAAGTAGCTTAACCTTATCTCGAAAGACGCTAGAGGAAAAAGCAATTTCAATCCAATTTATTGGTCAGCCGATATGAAATTGCCTTACCCTTGCTCGCACTTTCGACGGCAAACTGAAACTAAGTGATTTATGAAGTTTGCTTGAACTTCCAAAATAACGCCATGACCAACGTTAATCAATCTAGCTCAGAAACAAATCTGAGGCAGTACTGCATTCATTTCGCTCCAGCAACATCATAAACATCCCAAAATTGATCACTCCGTCTAATTTGGACCGCCTTGGCTCTCGATTTTATTTACAGAAAGGTTGTGGTTACCATCTAGACTTGTTCTGCGTGTCCGTTATGGTGGTAGTGTGTTCCATTTTCGGTTTTCCGTGGTGCGAGGCTTCCACCGTTCCGGCCATCAATCATGTGAAATCGCTTGCGCAAGAATCAAAATCTTCTGCTCCGGGGGAGAAGCCAAGGTTTCTGGGAATCATGTGAGTTCAATATCAGTACAATCCAGTTTCCTGGTTAGCACGGACAGAACTCTTTGTTGTATGAGCAAGAATGGAATGTGGAGGAAAAGTTCCATTCTGAAAATGTCACATTCTTTTTGGATCAATTGCCTTTGAGTGATAGAGACACTTCCAATGTAGGCAATCTGTAGCTCGATCGAACTTTGCGCTTAATCTCATGGCATATACCTACTTTTTAGGGAACAACGTGTCACCCACTTGGTGGTATTCATTCTAATTGGACTATCGGTTTTCCTTGCTCCTGCTTTGGCTTACGTTCCAATGCCTGTTCTGTTTGGCGTGTTTCTGTTCATGGGCGTGGCTGCTCTCGATGGTCTCCAGTTCGTAAACCGGATCTTGATTGTCCTTAAACCCAAGAAATATCAACCCGACACACCTTACTTGCGTCACGTACCCACCAATCGGGTCCATTGCTTCACGGCACTTCAATTTATATGCCTCTTGATCTTGGCATGTGTCAACGAATTACCTTACAATATGGGTGTGGTCTTTCCTATCATGCTAGTCCTACTTGTGTTTGTGCGACAGTTCATTCTACCTCGATTCTTCCAAATGGATGATATTCGAATGTTGGATAACGTCTGGCCGTCATTTCAACGTTGTCGTGAATTGGAACGAGAGGACAAGCTGAAACGGCAATGCTCAAAGGTAAGCCTAATCGTTTTAATTGCAAGTTAACCAATCAACCATGATGAGTTTAATGACTCTTTACTGTCTTGCAGGCTTTGAACTTGGTAGTTTGTAGCTCCGGGAACCTCAAGGTACCTATGGCCAATGGATGTGTCATGTCCATTCCTCTCTCCGGGGTTCAAGACAATAAACCAGAACCGCAGCCCGAAGAAAAACCCTCTGACACGGACAAACAAACGGATGGCCAACCAAAATCACGAGCCAGCCTGATGAGGAGGCTCCGGGGAATGTCTAAGTCTACCAATCCCTTACCTAAAGAAATTGTGATCGTCCGAGAAGACCAAAAGGAAGAGCCCCAAACGCCAACTTCGCCTGCCGTCTCTGAGCAGGACTACATATTTTTCACCCCGGGCTTAGAAGTTTAAGCCGCACTTACCTTGATAACTTTAAAACGTGTGACATTTCCTTAACGTGCTCTTCGATGAGGCACAAACGAATGAGTTCTTACAGTTTCCCGCCACAATATTTGAAACATTCTTGAGCTGTGGAAGTTCAATCCTGACAATATGCCATAAATATTACTGCATGCATTTAACTTATATTTTTCTAACAATCTATACAATCATTTATCAACTCATGAACATATTATACTCCTCATTCCAATAATTTAATAAAGTTTTGAAATGGTTCCTTTTTTCCAATGAATAAACTTCTTTTACAATGCAGTAAGTTTTGCAATCTGACATGTTGCTAGAGTGTCATGCTATCGTTTGATCCTCATTCAACGCTAGTGTTCAGTAAAGAATGAGCTCAAAAGTAAGGGGGTGAGGCATGGCGTAGTGCGAACTGCGTCGGTTTGTCGTGCGGAAGGCTGGGGTTCGATCCCGGCTGACTGCCACTCTCCAAACTCAACTCTTCGGAGTCAAAACTTAGCATTTGAACCGTCTTTCAATGCAAAAATCAAATCTGCAAACTCAACTCTTCGGAGTCAAAATTTAGCGTTGAACTGTCTTTCAATGCAAAAATAGGCAAGCCCCGTTTCGATCCCGGGCTTGCCGAGTTCTAGTGACCTGTGGTATTCAGTTACATGCAGTAGTCACGGCCCTTGACGGCTTAAATGGGCGAACCTGGGGTCATTCCCGAGGGTGAGGTAAAAATTAATGCTTGTTGGCTTGTCCAAGTGGAGCGGCAATATCCCCATATGGCGGACAGCCTCTATCAGATCGCAGCTGCGAAGCTGCATTCTGACTCCACCACAAACAAACAAACGAGCTCAAAAGTATTGAAGTCTATGGCTGGTATGGCCTTCGAGTATTCCGTCTCAGACCTTTGTGTGAGTGTCAATGGGGGCAAGACCAGATTCGATGAGCTCGTGGAGACTCGATGGAATCATCACATGAAATCCGGACATTTCCGGTATGCGTTTTCTTCCCCTGAGAGCAAGATATTGCCGGGGAAATACGGTTTCTTGGCACAGTTAAACTATAATCGGGCTCATAATCGTAGGCCCCCCCAATCTATGTCCAGCCTCAAACAGCCTTACAACGAAGAAGGCTTTAATTTCACTAAAATTGACCCCAACCGAGAGTTGGTGTGTAATTTAATCAATCGCACAGATGAGAAACAGTTGAAACATTCCTTGATTATCAACGTGAGCCCGCTTGAAAAGTGTTCGTCTCTGTTAGTGCCGGAATTAAATGCAGGAAGGCCTCAATTGCTCACAGAAACTGCAATTCAAGTAGCCTTTGAGACGATACTTTTGAGCGGCAGTTCCAGCCTTAGGTTGGGATTCAACAGTTTGTGCGCTTTTGCCAGTGTGAACCACCAACATTGGCATTTGTATTATTTAGAAAATGTTAGACTCTATCTCGAAACTGCCGAGGTTCAAATGATACCTACATCCGGAGGCCAATGTTATGAAATGTTAGATTACCCCGCGCCTTGCTTCGCATTTCAAATGAGGACTGTTGAGGATATTCCAACAGTTTCTAAGTCGGTGTATTTGCTTATCGATTATCTTATTCGTAATGACATTGCTCACAATGTGTTCATGACGCGTGGAGAAAGTTTTGATCCAAATTCGACAGATCAAGTTATAAGAGTGTTTGTTTGGGGCCGGGAAAGTGTTATTGGATCGAAGGATCCGGGTGCTTTTGTGATAGCTGTCTGTGAATTGGCTGGACAGATTCTGATATACCAAGAAGACTTTTTCCAAGTTGTTACTGAGTCGGATGTTGCTCAGAAGCAGAAAGAAGCTACCAAGGCTGTGTTTGAAAGAGTGAAAAGTGACCTTGACAAAGTGTTTTTATAGCTTTCTAGTGATTATTTCCATGTAAGTGTACTTATTCTTGATGTGAAACATTGGATTGGTTAGAAGGATTTGGTGTTCTTACTCTTGCTGATTTAGCATCCTTCTCAGCGTTTTTAAGTGAATGACAAAAGAATATTGGACTAAGACATTCTGTGATTGTTTGATATTGTCCAGATTACATAAATAAAAGAATTGGAAATTCTGCAGTGATTCCTATTTGATCAAACAAATGATTGGGTTCATAACAAAATGGAACTGGCGCCTAATAAAAGGCCAAGCTTGTTGAAAGCCGTTTGGAATGTGTGTTTGGCATGACATCCGAAATGAATTCTCGTGAATCAACCCGGTGCCATTCCGGTAAAAAATCAAAGAAGCTAATTGAGGACATTGTACGTTTCCTCCCAAATAAAATTCCCCATGAGTGGTTTGTCCTGGTGGAGCAATTAATTGATGTGCCACTGTCCAAGCCGCTGATGTATAAGTGTCCAAGGCAACAAATCTGGCCAACCAAATATTGGGGTTGCTTTGAAGGATATAGTAGGGTGCACCATGAACCATGTCATTGGTAATGATGTAAGGTCCCAAAAATGCTTGATATTGCTTTGCCAGGATGGATGTTGGTTCTTCAGGGATGAGAGTAACTCGAGGACAACACGTGGCTGTAAAGGTCAATATCTCAATATATGCGGAAAAACAACCAATATTCAATGAAAAAGGTTACTTAGGCGAGCATTGATTGTGACTGACCTTTGGCTTTCGTCCATTTGGCTTTAAAGTAAGAATTTTTGGACCCATGATACACAATTGTAAGGGAATTCCCCAATGACGAGATAACCTTTGGAACTTTTTGTTTGCAGAACGTGCCGAGATGGGGGCCAAGTTCTTTGTTAGCATTAATTACAGTCAAGTTAGAAATACTACAATCTTCAATCTGAAAAAAAATCTAAACTCTAGAATTTGTAATGAACACAATGTGGTTTCTTCGGTTTACTTTTTGGTCAAGAAATTCTAGTTGAACCAAGAATCCATCTCCTACTGATATCAGCCATTCACAATCCGTATTGGATGACGCTTCAATTGATCCCACATCTCCATGAAAATGGCCTCCACATCCCGTGGTGGATGTACCGTTGCAGTTGTAGGCTCTCTGTAATTTCTGAATGTCTTTTTCTGTCATTGAAGTTCCAGAAAATTCCCTTTTGTTTCCATTTTTCGGTATCAAAGTGGGTTCACTGGCGTTTATGGCAAAACTAAAAATAAGCGCTTTAGCTAAGCAAAATATGTGTGTCCCTTGTAAGAAACTTACAAATAACTTTGGTAATGCATGAGAGATTGATAGTCGTATCCGACACCCAAGTTAGTTCTCACAAGTCCATTGGTGCAATTATCTCGGCGAGTCTGAAATCCGTGCGCCGAAGTTTCCCGACCAAAACATAATTCTGGAGGATGCTGAATATCTTCTTGCCAAATGTCTTTGTAGTAGTTGTAAGCCATCTCGGGGACAATATTATTCCAGTTCACGTGTACGAAGTCATCTCTATCCGGACGTTGGTGCTCGTGACCAACCCCCAAGAGATGCAGAAGTTCATGAGCGATGACCTGAGAGTACTGCAAATAAAAAGCACGAAATCGAGGAAAGTTATCCAAAATTGATCATTATTTTCTTCTGTTATTCAGGATGCACAAACAGCGATTTATAAATGTCCGACCGTTTGCTGACCTCAGAGCAACGCTGATACTTCTTTACAGTTACATTTTTGTGGAGAAAGAAGAAATATTCAATGTTTTTAGAAGGGTTACTAGATAGCTGTGCATTTTGCAATGCAGTTACCAAAATCATCAATTTTTATCCAAATTTCAAAAAATGAGGAAAATTGCCTGTTCTACTAAAGATTTTCTGAAAAGGTTAGTTTATCAAACGGCATCTGTACAAAAGTTAAACATGAATAACCAAAACTTTTGTCATGTACGCTAAAGACTGCGCCATATATTGAGTCAAATTGAAAATTCTGTTGTTAAATTACGAAATAATGGCGTTGTGAAAAAAAATATTTTCAAATATCCAGCTTACTTTTCCAATATTTTGGCCCTTTCGGCGAAACTACATTTTCACGTTTTCGTTTTCACGTTTTCGTTTTAGCAAATATTTTTCCGGGCCCTACTGGTAATTAATCGGGGCCAGGAACAAAAAATGAAGAACCCCACTATTAAACAGGAATAATGACAAATGAAGTAAGGTAAGTATGAGCAGTAAACACCTATAACTGAACAAAAAAAAACATTTAGGCAAAAATTTGCACATCGGGGCAATGTCCAAGATTGAAGTGTTGAAAATTATTTGCTTCAACCATTCAATGATTTAGCCAACTAACGGTTTAATGAAACTGATAACTTGTTTTAACCAAAACTTAGACCAAGGTCCATTAATTTGGTGCACTCCTATGAGCTGCAACATCAAGCAGGTTTGATGAATTGAAATATTTCCTTATTTCCCTCTTTGTTTGATCCTTGACATAAACTGTATTTTCTGTTCTTCATGGAGATACAGGCTTTAGTAAATCAGCTAAAGGAGTTAAAAAAGAATGCGAAAGTGTCAAAACTACCTGTTTTTTTAATTCCTCGGCAGCCCTTCATCAGGGTAACAGGTCCCGTATCGGACAGTGTATCGGTCACTTTTCCAACTACTTCCAGATACCCTTCGAGTCCTTAGTCTTCAAATTTTATAGACTCTAATAAACAAGAGGTATATCCAACCAAGGATGTCCTTGATCCAACTTGATGAGATAAAGTTTTTTGGTTAAATAGTGACAAGTTTCCATTAAAACGGCTTTTTTGATAAAGTACTTTTGTAAGGGGTAATTTGTAACGCCATTCCTTTTCTGAAAAGGAATTCCTCATTTTTAGAAAAGGAATGGGAACTTTAATTCATTTCCTTTTTTTCGAGGAACGGCTAAAACCCTGCTCTCCGTACTGCACGCCAGGGACATAATTTAACACTGGTGAAAACAAATAGAAAAATTTCGAGAGGAAAAAAAATATTTGGAATTGACCAAACAATGGCTGACGCTCTTTATTGTTTTCTTACGTGATGTTTTTACACAAAAAATCAAAACGGTATCCGATGAGTGTGAGTCGAGAAGGCCTCCCGCAATCTTATGAGGATGTTATGTCCCTTGGCTTCAGAACGGCCAGTTTTATTCCTTTTATCAGTTTTATTCCTATTGAAATTAAATCTATGTATGGCTTTCAAAATCAGCAGGGAAAACTGTTTGCATTTTAAAGCAGATCATTTTATTTTTGCAAACGGCCAATTTTCTCATGATAAGATAATGTTAATACCAAGTTGAAATTTTAATATTGACAAACTAAAAATGGGCTATGAATGTAGAGTGAGTGCACTCTGTTGTGGTTAAGCCAAAATTACAAATAAAAACATCAAAGAGATTCATTTTCAAAGAGACGATTCCTTGAAGGATCATGTTCAAAATGGACTAAAATTAGAATTTAACATATCGACCAAATTTTTCACAGTTTCTAAGTTGGTCACAACTTTGAGTGGCTTTGACATTGCAAAAGATTTTTTTTATCGCAATATGTATTTGAAGTGCTATTTGAGTGAGGTTTCATATTGTTTTGAGCTATTTTGACCGGTATATAACTTTTGCCCTGGACCATAGACTACTGTAATACTTAGACTGAGATAGCAGCTTCAAAATTTACCATCTTTGGTCCCATTCAAGAGAATATTTTATATTTTACAGGAGCTGTGGTTTATGTAACAAGAAATTTGTCTACCAATTTTCAGCTCAATTAAACGATGGAGTCAAAACTTATGCTACTTTGAAGTTCAGGCAAGCGTACGGGGAAATGAGCTCGTCCTACCTCGTGTTGCAAGATCTTGCATCAGACCCTCTATTGAGGCAAATTAAAAATTATATTTTTACATCCATTACAGGTCAAGTGTGTCTCCAAATATGGTCAAATGCATCAAATTCACCAAATACAAATTTTGAAAATCGGTGCACACAGACAAAAATGCCAAATAATGGCGTTGTCAAGTTATATTTCTTATATATCCGGCTTTTTTCAAATATTTAGGACTTTTGAAGAAAATATATATTGGATTTTTTGTCACTTTTTTGCAAATATTATTCCGGGCCCTAGTAATCACCATATTTGAACACCGTTGACTTGGCGTGATTTCTCTGAATTAACTTTGGCCCTCGCCACCTTTTTTGCTGTTTCTTCAGCTTTGGCCGATATTCACTCTAAACAAACATTATAAATGCTCAAGAAACACGATTTTTCATTTTTCATTTTTTATTTTTGCGGATTTTTTTACTACCGCTACAAGGAATGCGATTCCCTGTAAATTGAAGGATTTCTCCCGACAGCTTCAATCCGACCCCCAGCAGGATTCGAACCTACGCCGTCTGGGGAAGCACTTACACTCGGCTCTTACAAGAACGCATTAGTACGCGCGGTCACTCTGGCTTCCTTAAAACTTAAAACCTTAAAACTCATTGAGCTTACAAACCGTAATTTACAAATACTTTGATATGTCCCAAGCTGCACTCTTATGGGTTCCATCGGTTCGGCTGAAGTCCAAGGAAAAATCATTCCTTGTTCGAGCTGCCAGACTTTGGAACATTTTGCCACTGCCAACCCGGTCTTTGGAGTCGCTAAGAAAATTCAAACGCCAAATCAAGAAGCACGGAAATCATGGAGTGGGAGGCTAGCAATGAGAATAATGATTTCCAGCAGAAACGAACCATTTGCGTTTTTCTCAAAATGAGACCTGGCTTGCATTGAGAAGAACATGTATTTCAAATTTCAGCCCAATCGAATGCCGGAGTGAAAAGTTATGCCTTCTCAAACTTATGTACTGAAGAAGCATGGAATGAATGAACTCGCCCTTTTGTGGTTAAACGATTTTAACAAAAGGGCTAGTTCATTCATTCTCGGTAGTATTTGCACTGAACTTTGAGTGAGCATAACTTTTGTCTCCGACGTTCGATTGAGCTGAAAATTGAAATACGTATTTTTGTCAACATATGCAAGGTCTCATTTGCAGAAGAACGTAATTGAATTGTGCTTACTGGAAATCATTATTCTCATTGCTAGCCTCCCAATCCATGATTCCAGTGTTTCTTGGCCAAATTCATGACACTCGGATCGGCGCGGGCTTTTAAATGCTCCTGCACCAAATGCAGCCGTTCCCACTCTTTCTTATTTTTACACTCCTCCTTTATTCATCGTGGACAAATACCTAAATACTCCACTACCTTTCATTTATATTTCCGTCCGTGTTTATTTATGTATTTCCATGCAGCCAGTTCTCCTGAATCAGCCAGACAATGAGGTTGAAGTGGCTCAGAACATTAAAGATATCATGTCATCGTGAATCAAGATAGCAATCACTCATCAAATAGTCAAATTATTTTTAAACGCGTCATTTGTACCTTGACAACAATAAGATGCTTCCGTAATGTTCTAGATTTTAAGCTTTGTACTTTTAGAGGCCGACCCAACCCTCATGATTTGAAAACTTTTCTCAACTCAGGCAGGCCTAATCTTCCCCCCTCCGTCTACTTTTTCAAAACCAGCACGACGTGTGGATGCCAATTACACTTTGATGTTCCTAATTAACATCTGAGGGCTAATTTATACATGCCTGTGTGCATCCCGTGTAGTGTGTATGTATGCGTTTCTCACCATGCAAATGGGTCTTTTTAGATGTATTAAATGTTGTCCTTTGCCCGCTTGGTAATGATCATCTGCGAAGCACCCTTCGTGCTCGCCAAGATAGATGTGGACAAAGTCCGGGTCTGATCCCGTTTTGGCCGAGAAAGTGACACAAGAGTTCTCCTCGATGTGTTGGAAGGCTTGGGCTATTATCACTCGTTCTTCAGGAGTGAATCGGTAATCCAATGAGTAGGGGATTCGATGGTTGGGCCAACGGTACACCACGTAAGAAAAATAGTTCCGGAACCGGGATCGCCTGTCCAACGCTGATAAAATGGAAGAAATCAACAAGGTTTCACTCATAAATGGTAGTTGCAGTCATTCTGATCCAAATACTCACCAGGATTGGCTAACTACTTTTAAGACTAAACCAAATATACAGACAGGGACAGGAAGTGAGGAAATCTTTTATTTGACATTTTGTTTGACATTACAGTAATATTTATACTTAGGGGTCTACGGCAATCACCGTCAGTATTTTTGTTTTCGATTTGTTTTACCAGAGCTAGCATCGAAACAAAAAGAAACGTTGAAAAAATAAAAGATAATAAGTTTTTCGGCATATGAAATAAGTTCATTTCAATTTGATAACGAGTTCATTTAAAAAAAGGCTGGGGAAGAATGGTAATTTATAGATCTTTGAACTTTTTTTCTGTGTACGCACAGTGACAAAATAGATTCAAAAATTGATCATCTGCATTTCAAATCAAGCCACTGTACCGAGAGTACAATTCAAAGACGTTGAAGTGATTGAAGTTTAGTATATTTATGCTACACTTATTTGAATTAGTGTCATAAACCTGCCACCTAAACAAAAACCAAATCGAGTGCACATCATTGAAGCTCCCTAATCTGCAGAATGAGACAGATAGCCTAGATTGCAGTACAGTTCTATATACACAGAAATGTCACTCCCAAATTGTTCGTGATTCAACGAGCTTGCATTGTGTGTTCAATGGGATTGGACATTGAGCACAACTAATTATGTGACTCAAAACTGGAATTTGCGATTTCAGGGAGTCAGTAGCGCAATTGCTCTCTCAACTTTCGAACAAGAGCAATGCATAAAGAATCAAGTCACCTGGCACCCTTTGCTGCTTTGTTGCTCACCCGTGCAACAAATTTGTTTGAGCTCAAAACAAATCTCCACTGACCTAATTGGAGTGACATTTCTGGCTATATAGAACTGTAGATTGCGGCAGTCTGAGAACAAGACAGCCACATTTTCTTTAAAATTTAGTAATGGTGTGTTCGTTAGAACTTGTCAGGGATCGAAGTGCTGCTTTGATCTCGATCGAAGCTGAAAGTTTCGGCCGAAATAAGCCTCAACCGAAATCTGACAGCAAAATTAAATGCAAGCACAATTCACTCAAAATGCATATTCTCCTTGAGAAAAAAACAAACTCTTTTTTTACGATTACGATCATAATGAAATATTTCTGTTTCAAAAATTTATAGAGCAAATAAAAAATCGAGTTTCTCTCAAATTTCATTGTGAATAATATTGAAACATATTACAAGTAAAGGGGCATTCTTTTTAATCACCTTGTATTCTGACGGCACTCGACGGCGGAGAAGTCCACGGCAATTTTGAGGCGATCGCCATCTCCGCTTTACTGATTGGAGGAGCGGGGGCTGAAATAGTAAAAACAATAGCAACTGAGGCTAGTTTTTTAAGCGCAAAGATCGATCTCAAGATCGAACTTACAGTACTAAAGTACGACCTTAAGATCGATCTTTGCGTCTTAAAAAACTAGCCTCTGATCTCTTTTTTTAACTGGATTGGCCAGAACCCAAAAGAAAACCTACCCGAATCAGGAAACGGATAAAGAGCCGGGTTAAATAAATGAAACTGACATTTGACACTTGAAGAGCACCACACAGAGAAAAGAAATAACAACTTGAGCCGTGCCGTCATGATTCGATCTACAGTGTTTCTTTGACTGAAGACAATTTCACTCGGATCAACGGACTAACAAAAAAAAACCCTACCATACCCTTCCATTAAAACCAGTGAAGCTCAAATTTGTACTACATTTCTGTCGACTGGGAAACCTGTATGAATATCGCTCTTCACTCACGTGCAGAATTTTTTTAGTGTGGATGGTTCTCTCAACCACGCTCGGAGAAAAAAAGCTTAAAGCACCGACCGTTATTTCCTCTTCGATATGTTGGAAGTATTCAGTAAACGAAAGTCTAGAAATTCTTGTTTAACTGAGCGAAAAGCAGATTTCATGCCATAGCAACAAAATGTTTGGAGTAAGCAGGACAGGAATCAGGCTTTCAGGTCTAGCGTTTTCTCACCTTTCTAACCACCCGAATAGTTTTGAAAAGGAAAAGCTCGGCAAGACCTAAACATAATGATAAAAAATGATTTTTATTTAAGATGATATTATAGCTTTATTTTAAAAGACTAGTTCTGGAGACGAGAGGATTTCGATGAGTGGACATTTTAAGAACTTAGTGCATCGTTTTGACTAATTTGCGAATGAAGTGTTCTTCAACATTCACTTTTTGTTGGAATGAAATGCACATTTTAGGACTCAAGTGAATGTTCTAGTGGATTAAAAGCCTATGATTTTTTTTTTACCAAAATACCCATCCCTGGAGATTTTGAAAATGATAGAAACTTCTTGAATTGGCTTAAGAAATGTTTAATTTTATACTCTTGAAAAAATGAGAAAAAAGTTTATCTGATGAACATACAGTCCTTTTCTCGGTGAAGAAAAAATTAAGGAAAAAATAAATAATCCTTTTTGGATTGGTTCATTGTAAGTAAAATGTTTAACAAACATGATTCGAAAGGCCCATGTCAACAACCATTTCTATTGTTCCGTGCTCCTAAACGTGTCAAATGCTCAAAATATATTTTTTTTCCACGCTAATAGAGTGTGTATAAATTTAACTTTTAGGAGATGGCAATATCAACAATTGCATAACAAAATGTACAAAATAGGCACCCAAAACTGAAGAAAGTAGTTGCAGTTTAATCCCAAAATGTCCCAAAAAACTCTCAAGAGCAAAACAAATAAAAAGACACGAATGCTATTTCAACATCCAGTACTTAATTTGACAGTCAAGAGATCATTGGCCAACATCTATCTACTACGTAGAACGAGTTCAGTGACGCCAGGTCAACAG
This sequence comes from Tigriopus japonicus, assembly GCA_010645155.1. Taxonomy (NCBI): domain Eukaryota; kingdom Metazoa; phylum Arthropoda; class Copepoda; order Harpacticoida; family Harpacticidae; genus Tigriopus; species Tigriopus japonicus. The sequence continues at coordinate 10,663,230 of CM021323.1, forward strand.
GCTATTGACCCGCTCAAGGACCTGTGAGCTCTAGAACTACGTAAATCAGTGCCTCCCACACCAATTATTACCCGTCTCTATTGGTTCGGCCAAGGGACCCTGGGAAACGGATGCCACCTGACCCGAAATGTCAGGAACGGAAAGGAGACCCATCCTAAAAGATGAACATTGGAGTTTTGTCAAGGGGTCATCTGAGTGCTGGTCATCAAGTCAGAGGATGACCGTCCATCCAATTGGGGCGGACGAAAGCCAGTCAGGGAGTTAGTTGGGTTCAGAAATAAGTTGGCTTGGTTTATATTTAGAATCGATTCCCCGAACCATCATTCGACCACGGGAAGTCCAAGTGAACGCAAGATGAAAGTGGTGGGTCCTGGCAAGGTTTTTGATTCACTGAAGAGCATATCGACTAATTACTTTTTGGTTTCAGGTCATCTCAACGGTGGTCTTGGTTTTGACGATCAGCCAGAGCTGTGCGTGGCCTTATGTCGAAGGTTTCTCGGCGGTTGACACCAAGAGCACATCATGCCATTTCCTGGACGCATCGCCCTTCTTCCGAACCAATCCACACACCAAAACCGACATCAGGTCAAATGAGGACTTGGAAGAGATTGTCCTACTCACGGAATTCTCGAGATTCATGAACGCCAAGGCCATGGATATCCTGCAAGTATGTTCTTAAGACAACTGACTTGTCCCGACCTCTAATCATGTCTCTTTTTTAATTGCCATCTCCAGGAGTTTGCCGAGATCAAAAAGTTGTACGAGGTCAAGAAACAATTCCAGCAGTTTCACGAAATGCCCACCATGACTCAAGGTGTCCGAACGGCCAAGGATCTGAAAGTAATCGACTCCAAGCCTGAGCCAATTCCCCCCTCGCTCTTCAAATCGGCTTTCCCTCAAGCACCTGACCCATCAACCACGACGACGACGACGACGACGACGACGACGACAACAACAACAACAACAACAACAACCACGACAACCACAACAACGACGACGACGACGACAACAACCGCGGCACCCACTACTACAGCCGCATCAACCACCCCTGGCGCACCCGATCCCACCACAGCTGCACCAACCACTACAGCCGCACCAGCTACCACCCCTGCGACCACAACTACCCCCAAACCCAATGTGTTTGACACGTTGCTCACTGGCGCCTCCAACACTATTACTCAACTCATTAATTCGATCGGCGGAACCGCTCAATCGGTAAGCAATTGACGTACTTATGCCCGAGTTTGGATCCTCAAACAAGTGGATTACTTTGGTTTCAGGCTACTCCCACTCCGATTTGGAACAGCGTGTGCTTCTTAGTTTGGTTCCCTTATCACAAGGACAAGTGTAATCAACTGAGATGCACGGCTTGCGCTCCTTCAATCATGACCGCCGATGTGGTCTGCAAGAGGGCTTCCCCTGATATGAAATCCACTCACAAGTGCATCCAGAACGTGAGTCCGAATACGAAGGACTTAAAAGCGTGATAATAGTAACTGTTTGGCATCTAATTTTATAGGTGATGGGCGAGGGCCGTTGTAACTACTGCATAACCGACTTCTTGCACGCTTGATTGGCGAGAGGATAGTATTATTTTAATTGGCAATCCATTCCAATGAAAGAAAGAGTGTGCAATCATCCCCATCAGCATCGTTGGCATCATAATCAACATCATCTTCACCATCAACAACGCCATTCATCGTTTCGTGTGTCGACGGCAATTCTATTTGTTAATGGTGGGATTCCACAGAACATTAGCAGTTCACAACGACTGCTGGACTTCGAACAATAATAACGATTAAACTTTATGGCCAACTTTTTTTTCCAGTAGATCAGTAATGTAACACAACCAGTAAATAATTCAATAACGAGCATGTCCCGGAAAATCCCTCTTTCTGTTTGGCTCGCATGTGCAATAAATCTAACTGTACAACACATGAATCGACAACTCCATGTATTTCGTTTGGTATGCATTGGATGGACGACAATTCGAAAAATGAAGTGACAGATTCTTCTTGGAACCATATAGAAAGATGGAATGGATATCATCATTTTTCCATAAATTCCACAATACAATAGTTACAATAACCTTCTCCCATAGCCTGGAACCGGAAGCAAACAGATAACAGTCATAAAACACGATTCTGAGAAAACAGGAAGGATTATGGTTCGATGAATGTTAAATCCCACTTGAGCTTTAGATATTGATCGCATTCCTAAAAGAATGACAGCAACAGAAAAAGCCCAATTTTACATTGACTCAAAGTCAAAAAGTGTTTTTCCCACTCTGAAAGCTACAACAATTTAACCAACAACAACACTCTAAAATGCAGCAAATGAGGTGCCGTCTTAAATTCTATAAACAGACGAAAAATTACCTGGGCTAAGCTTTTCCTTGTATTTTTTGGGAAAAAAACAATGCCAGGTGAATCAAAAACAGTGCGTAGACCACACAAAAACAACACCCTCTGCCATAGGTAAAAACACCGGAAATCCATCTGCTTTCAATGATTTATGTACGACACAAAATCAATTCATAGGAAATTCTCTAGTCTCTTTCGAACCTTGCCCATTGTTGAATTACTCCCCAAAATGATAGATACACTTATTGTAATCCAATGAACTCACCATCTGCATACATCGATGCGATTTGGGTTTGTCCATAAGGCGACAAACGGCCTCCGCTAAGGCCACGGCTGGGGTGCAAGCAGTGCACCTGGCCTCAAGACAGACGTTATCGTCGAAAGGCCACCACTCCGTTTGGCAAGCGGATTCCCAAAATTCAGGGGACACGGTCTGTGGAGAAGATTGGTACAACCATTAAAAGGTTGAAAAGATACAAAAGGTAGAGAGATAGCTTTTATGGGTTACAAGCCTAATTGGCGTGTTTCCTCTTGAAGAATCATGGAAATTGGAAGCTTCAGATAAATCAATGCTTAACTTTTGATTTTGTTGTTCGAGCACATCTGAGTAACAGGGTGCACCATTTCAGATGAAAAAACTTCGACTTTAAAGAGACATTTTTTCTTAATTTGTACTTTGTTATTTTTGTCTCATTGATTCATGAAGTAGCCATATCTACAGGTTGAAGGAATCTTGTCGCTTTTCCATCCAAAAAAAGATACCAGTCAATGCAAAACTAAGTCCAAAAACTACATAAAGATGAAGAGAAAGTTCTTTCCTATGGAAGTGTAATTCTAATGTCTGGCCAATATGTAGGGTTGCCCATTAGAAATACAATTATATGTCAAAATTAAAAGAAAAAACACTTGTTATTTTTTCAGTTAAAGAATTGAAGATCACCTAGAATAAAATTCTTTAAGGAGAAATTGTAGGAATATTTTGATCTTTTGTTGTGAACCAATTCAAGATTCAGCCAAATCAACAGCCATCCATTAACTGCTTTTATCACATTGCAAAGACGAAAATTCCTTTTTGTTAATAAATTTCTTATTCAAAAGGCCTTTTCTCATATCCTATTAGGTCCAGTTTTGATTGCGCACCCTGTACTCTATTCCACATCACTTTGATGGATTCAAATACCTCTTGTTTCTTGATTCCCAGAGGGTTAATGATCCCAATGATGTGATCAGCAATTCCCATCAATTCGGAAGTCGAGTTAACTAAAGACCCCGTCAAAGAGGCCGAGAAATCTCCAGTGGTGTTGAAGCCCAAATCGCGACCCTGTTGAATTTGGGCCATTGTCTCTTGGGCTGCGAATATTTTCTTCTCCTTGACAAAGTCCTGAAAGTGATGGTCAAACTTGAATCTTCAACGTTTTGTGACCAATCACTTGAGCCTACCTTCAACATGATGGGGGCCATTTTGTTCATGAATCGCGCGTATTCCATGAGGAAGGATACCCCTTGAAAATGATAGCGATCTGGAAAGCTCCTGAAGAACGGATTAGACTCCATAAAGTCTCTCTCACAACCGCTTTTCATGGGTAGAGCTCGAACATTCGAGCTCAAGTTTAAAACGAGGATCAGGAAGACCAATGAAAACATTTTCTACGGGATGGCTGAACACAACTGACCGAAAGATAACAATAATGAGCAGGAAATTGTCTTTGAGGGACACTATAAATAAACTCAGGGAGCATGCAAGATAATTGGCATTTATTTCGGAATATTTCTTTGTTTCGAGTAAGGCAGGTCGGCATCGAAAAAGTCCGGTAGAATCCCTGGGAAAGCCATTCGGAAGACCATCCACGAGAGACAAAGCAATTCATCGCCACTCACTTGTCCTGGTTTTCAAATAGAGCGGACATGAATTCATCGACGCCTTTCAATTGTCTTCAAGACGATATCCTTACCCATTACAGCACAAATGGCCGAATCCTGAACGGTTTTAGCGGCGATCATTAAACTGGAACAGAGCGCTTGATGCATTCAGGATTTCAAAACTTAAATTAATGAGATGGGAGAGTATAAAACGACCGACTCAATGCCTGGGAATCGCAAACAAGAACGCGCTAAAATACATGCATAACAATGTCCAACAAATGTGGTTTGGTAAAGCCAACTTCTGGTCTGCATTACGATCGATTTGGACAGTTTTGTGTTTCGGCGGTTTTTGCACTTAGTCATTTTACCGCAAAAGAACTCTCAGCCCAAATGCGATCTCATCCAAACAAACGAACGAACAAGAAAGACCACATTACAATTCTTGGATCTTCAAAACAAATCGTCAATTTGTACTTTCGTCAAAATCATCAGTTCCCATTGGTAGTACTTCAGTACCTCATGCCAAAGTCGATGACAGCGCTGCAAAACAACCCGTGGACACTGAATGGGTCAGGAGCCGAATCCACGCAAGATTTGGCCACACTTTGGAACCAGTCACTCCGTTCCCAAAACAGAAAAGCACCCTCATCTCGAGGTTTCAGATTGGGTCGGGGCCTCTTCGCGTCAGATTGCACTTGCCTCTCTAAATCATGCAAAAGCTGTTGACAAGAGTTTCCGCCGACGAGCAATTATTTATTTTTGTTCACATTTCAGAGGGCATTTTTGGCAACACTTACGAGTTTCCAGGTACTTGGCGCGAGGAAGTTGGCGGTAGGAGTCTGGGTGGACGAGTCATGGTGCAAAATGGTGTGAAAATGTGAAGATTGGCCAGGTTCCTTGTCGAGTGAGACAGTCTGAAGGAAGTTCGCAATCATTGGATTCCCTGTGGGGGGAAAAACGCGAAAAAAGACGCCGTCAGACGGTTCGGTCGTCCATGAAAATGAGAGTCAGACTTGCCATGCTCGTAAGAGTGGCCCAAGACTTGCGGTGGACGCTGTGAGCGATACCATTTCTTGAACGGTGCTAATTCAGATTCAACCAGGGCGCCCTGCAAACAAGGTCAAGAATACGCATATTAGAAACACCTGCTGGTTAAAAGGACACCAAAATGGTCAAAGCCAACCACTCTTCACACATATTACAAAGCGTTTTAATTGATAACCAAGAAAATTTCAGGGGAAAAAGAACAATGAATGGATGAATTGAATCGGCATCTTTACCTTGAGGTTGGCCTCCTGCGAGTCTCGTGCCTGAGAAGAACATCCATTTATCACACAAAACGTGAAACATATCCAGACGGGCAAGAACATTTCTTTTTTCACTCTTAAATCTGGCCCGACTTCTTGTTGTGGGGTTTCTTTCCAATTTGTTGGGCATCTGGTCTATCTGACCACCGACAGACAACTGTTGGCCAATTTCCCAATATTTGACCCTTAATGGGCGGCTTCCGCTTCACCGCATTGTCTTGGTTTCTATTACCAATACTTGGGCAAGATTTGTTGCCGTATTCCTAACCATATCTCAAAAATGTGTTGGACCTGGTTATTTGTGATAATGCCTTTTATTACAAAGTTATTGTCTCACTTTTTACATAGGATAAATAGTATTTGGTGTGTCGCTTCGAGAATTAAGTGCGCTTTCGATTTCTTCGTCTTTGGGCCCGCCCTTGTCGAAGTGAGTTTCCACCGATGGGATTACCCAAAGGGACCCCGTAATTCTGGGCCACGGGTTCAATAATGGTGGTGGTGGTTACCACACCGGATCCACCGCCATTCACGGCATTGCCATTAAAATCCGTGGGCGAATCGTCGTAGATCACATCTTCTGTCGAATACACGTAGTCACTTGGGTCGTCTACGATTGAAATGACATTATTGGTGTTTGGACTATTACCGTAAGTGGTCAAGGAAGGGTTATTGGAGGACAAGAACCCAGTGTTGCTGTTGGGCAAATTTCTATTAATAATCGCGGGCTGAGCGTTGTTTGTGAACGTCGAAACAGTGGTTCTTGTTGGGGATCCGTAGCTATTGATGGGTCTGTTGTTATTGTTGTTGCCTCCAAATCCGTTGTTGTTGCCTCCAAACCCATTATTATTGTTGCTACCACTAAACCCGTTGTTGCCCCCAAATCCATTGTTGTTTGCGTTGATAATGCCATTATCACTAATGAATGTGGTGGTAGTGGTTGTTGCACCAAAGGGTATCACACCCAATTGCAAGTTCACATTGTAGAAGGCTTGCGCTTGTGTGCAATCAAAATTGAACCACCTGAAATGGACAAGAGAAAAACTCTCGTAGTTCTAAAATATTTAGGACTTGAATGAAGGCTTGTGTTTTACCAATCACAAATAAGGTAAGCCTGGTTGAAAATGGTGCCATTTGGGCAAATGAACGACCAACCCTGGCCACCATCGCGCCCGCAAATGTGAAAGGACTGACATTGAGCATCGACATCGGCGTAATAACCTGGAAAGAACATCTTGAACATTGGTTTGCCATTCTGGGATTTCTGCATTGTGAAGCGTTTATAGACCGGATGTTAGCCATGAGTTTCGGTCCAAAAGGTCGTTTTTACAGCCTCTAAAGAGGACGATGCTCAGAGTGTCTAATGGATGCCATGAGAGTACAAGCGAAACAGAACGTTAACAGGGCATCCCTCGAAAAACGTAGAATGAGAATCCGAGTCATGAACTCATGATATATGTTGGTTGTCCTTACAAGAAGAATCCCATCTGTTCAAGTTTTCGAACATCCCCTTTGATACGCATTGCATCTGTTTTTTTTTCAAAAATCTCAACCAGAGCTCATGATGGCAAGTAGAATTTTAAATGGATAGCTATTGGCTCATTGAATTAACCTTGACGATGTACCAACTTTATCTCACTTAAAAATAATTTGTATTTCCATTTCCATTGTACTAAATTTAGGAATGTTTTTTTAAACTTTTCATTGGAATGATCTTGTCCTTGACCCTACCCTTGAGGCCATCCTTTAGTGGATTCTGGCAAGACAAACAACAGTGTTCATTTTTACCGGAGCACCCTGTCTCAGCTCGAGTACAAATCTTTCTCCATTTACGGCTTAGTATTGGAACATGGATGTTCCATTCGCCGACGTTTTCACGAGAACAAAACAAAGAGGTTTAAAACGTGCTCTGGATCCTGATTCCCAATCAGCTTACCGCCAAATATTTTGTCGCTACAATCGAAATTGGTAATGGGAGCCTGAGAGAAAATCGGATAATCCACACCAGGAGTCCCGGGAACGGATCCACGAAGCATCTTCAGGTTCACTTCCTCCACCGATGGACCACTCACACCTCTGATCCCCACATTACCATTGAGGCCACCCACAAAGCCATTGTTCCCATTGTTTCCATCAAATCCGCCCCCAAAGCCATTATTACCGTTGTTCCCTCCCCCAAAGCCATTATTGCCATTGGATCCGCTCCCAAAGCCGTTGTTGCCATTATTGAAGCCGTAAGTTCCCAAAGGTGCTTGTTGCTCCACGATGCCGTACTTGGCGAGGTTCTGAGCCTTGGCCAAGACCGGCAAAAGGCCTGAGAAGAAATAGAAGTCACAATTGGGATCTGTTTTCTCTTTCTTTTTCGTCTGACTTGCGTTTTTCTTTCAATCGACAACTTACAACAAGGCAACAGAAGGAGCACAACTGACTTCATGGTGAAGTTGATTCGAGTAGATTTGAGACACGACTGATTCAAATCCTTGGATTCCATCCCATTTATTGGTCTCAGCAGATTGCTTCTAATTTGCCGGGTATGCGATTTGACATCTTCATTGAGGATATTCGAACGCATTGACTATTCCAAGCCGCTCATACTGATCATTGGCATGATGATTATTCGTAATGATGTCTGCGCCTTCACTAGCTAAAGCGTATTTAGTGCAACACTACACATGCGCATTGCCAACAACCGAACAAACGTTGCAATAAGGTTCAAGATGATTGAAACATATATGTACACGTACAAAAAGAGCCGAAAACGAAGTCGTTTTATTACATTAGGTTGTCTAGTGGACGGACTGATTGTGTGGAAGGCCTGATCGGCGGGTGGGTAGACGTACGAATTAGGGTTTCCGTATGGGTGCTCCCATTGGCCCAAGTTTTCTCATACGAATGGGAATCAAACTTTGGATACTAGCAATCTATATTGTTTTTGTCCGAGTCGAAGTTGTTGCTATTATTGTTTTATGCCAAGCATTATGGTATTATGGGCCCGACAAACAGAAATAGAACGCTCATTTATAGACGTGTGTGTCAGGTCATTCATACAAAGTTTGCTTCTGGTCTATGTAAGTATTAGCGAAGACCTAACTAGGCCATGATTTTTTACCTTGCAGAACACTTCTGCTTATTTTTAATTAGTTTTTGGGGCGAGGATTGGCGTTTTGAGCGTCGCGATAAATCACATAAAGAGGCAAAATTTTAATGCATCGATTTCAACAGCAGACTGATCGAACTGAATTGTTGACGTAAATATCCTCCCTTACAAACCCACCCTATTCCTGGATCAGAAACTTAATAGAAGTGTTTTGGATACGAAATCAAACCTTGACCTTAGTCAAGGATCGTCAATTAGTGATTGACCGAAAGAGCTTTGCGCCGAAATTTTGGTTTCGGTTTCGGTTTAGCCATCGAAACTGAAAGCAAGCATGCACTATAGCAAATGGAGTTTGACAACAAAGTCGAATATTTTTTAGATCCAAAACCCCCTGAAACTTAAGCTTTCTCATTTTTTAAATTTTCAAGTACCCAACATAGAACACATGACCACTTTAAATTTTTGAAGTGAATTTAGCATTTACGTTATTTTGTAGTCAGCTGCTTTCGGTTTCGGTTAAGAGCCCTTTCGGTCCATCACAAACAAAAATATCTAAAAAACAAGAGCATGAGTATGATCATGAAAACGACCAAAACATCATCCTTCCTGCCCAATCAATGATGTTTTTTTAAGGTAAAATTGTATTGTTCAAAACACTCTTTTCCTTGAAATTTAAAAAAAAGTTGCATTTTGCTCTTTATCATTTCGACTCAGGTCCTAAGCTGAACTGAAATATCTTAATTGATTCAAAGGATGTTTTAGTTAAGTAATGAGAACTAATAGTCCACACAAGTACCTTTTGAAAGGCGGGATTTTCTAAGAGGAAACCTTTTCGCTCCAACTTTAAGATCTCAAAAATAAAACACTCCGAACAAACAGATTCCCAGATTTGGCAGTTTCTTCTTAAACAAAAGGTGTTGCCTTCTTCATTGCCAACATTTTCAGAGGCAATTGGCTCAGCTTTGTTTGACTTCTCAGGTCTTGTCAATTCATGTGGGAAAAGAGTAGTAATGAACCAAACATCTTAAACATTCCAATAAATAGCCAAGATAAATCTAACTCGCTGAGATAAAGAACTGATCAAGTGCAGCGTTTCCAATGATGGATGTGATCTTGAAAGATGTACTTTGCCGCCTTGACAGGGTTTGTGACCCGAACCACTCGGAGATTCAATTCGTGCTCGGAATTGACGCAATTTGCCACCAAAAAAAGGCAATTGATGAAAAAAAAACCTCAATTGAACGTTGTCGAGGCAACAACGAGCGTCTAGTTTCCTGTCCCTTTCTACAAATCAAACACGTGGAAATCATTATCTTTACGGGCAATTGTTTGATTCAAGCATCGTATGTACGTTCGTAACTAACCATTATCCGATTGAATCGAGTCGAGGTGAGATCCCCCTCGACTATTTTTTGTTCGTCTTCAATGATCTCAATATCCGTCTCCGTGGTGTCTCCTATAGGTAGACTCGATTAATTGTGCTTGGGACCCACAATTTGAACATCCCAGAGCAATATTTCCCCTGACAAAATAGGTCCACACTGTATGTAGGTATGTGCGCACGCAACGAAAAGACGCGTCAGGTGCATTTATGTATTTGGGCAAGGAATGAATTCCTTGTTTGAAGGTAGCTTAAGTTGCTGTTGTTTTAGAGAGGTATTTTGCTCTAACCTCAGGATTGTACGAGATCTCATTGAAATTTATGCTAACAGTTGACATTCAAGTAACTTGGGTATGAAGAAGAAGACGAAGGAAAAGAAAATGGTAATCTGTTGGAGGTGCAACTGACTTCTCTGGAACTATTCTTAGCCTTGATTGGTTGTTTCATAAATGACTTTGACTTTACTTGCTTGTACGAAGGCATATCTAATGCGAACTAGCCAATCTTGGTTTGATAAAAAAAAACCGACTTAACCCAACTCAACAACTGTGAACCATTTTCCATCCTGACGCTTTGAATATGATTGATGCAGTATTTGAGTTCAAGACCCTGAATTAAAATCAAGAATTGTTTTGTAGAAGAAATGAAACATCTTTCTGAAGTACTTTAAGGCTAATACTTTGGGGAGTTGAGGGCCAGTGTTGATATTTCCAAATAGTAGATAGGTCATCAAAAGCCAAATCACACATTTGAAACTAATTAGTCTTACATAAGATATCTTCCTCTATATGAAGGAACACCATGAATTGGATGCAAATTTCGCTGAGCTGTAAAAATATTCTTGAATCAGCCGCTTTTCTACTATAGAATGCTCATATAAAGATAGATAGATTTATTTCAGGAACTGATAAAAAAAACCATTTCATTGGCACATGTGGACGGTAAAAGTTACATCCAAATTCATATCAAGTGAACCCAACTGAATCAGTAATGGCGTCAAATTGCTCCCGAACAAACGTAGAACCTTATCTAACAGTAAAAGCAAATAAAGCCTTTAAGTAAAACTATCTATTCTTCCAGCCAAAAAAAAGATTCGTAAACATCATTTTAACCGATGATTTTGGTGACGTTTTGAACAAAAAGTTCGTGGGTGAATTATCATGGCCCATGCAATTAAGATTGTTTCGTTTCTTTCTTTTATCTCAATCACTTACAAATTAACATACACATTGCCTCTATTCTTGTCTTAAGCTCATTCTCGATATTTTTTCCGTTAGTTACCATTTTTTTGAAATGGTAAGTAGGTTTTGGATAAAACTCATTTGTATGATCATTTCTACTTTATACGGTGTCTCGTAATGAGGATAGCCTCATTACTTCAAAAATTCGTACGAAGGCCGTGTTCGTGAATGTAGAGTTTTGAAATATAACTACATGATAAAAGACCCATGAATGAATACGTTAACAAGTGATTTTGCCATTTCGAATTTTTCAATTTGATTTTTCTGATACAAACTTCGGGGACATGAAACCTTGACAAACAAAGTCCCCTCTACGTACGTAGTCCAAAAATTGAGGATTAATGTACCCTATTAACTGACGGATGCCAGTAAGAGCGATATTTTGCTTGCGAAATATACTTATTTATCCTTTTGGAAATGGATTATGAACAAACTAAATTTGTAGATGTTGTGGCTCAACATGGATTACAGGAGTTGTTATTGAGGTATCCAAAAATAAAGGATTGACTTTAAACTACTAGTCTCTTTTCTGAAGCTTTTTCACATCCACAAGTAGAAAAAAACTATGAAAAGTTAATCCCAAGAGACGAAATATTGCAGTCTGAATCAACAACCTAGAACGTAAAAAACCGAAACAAAATAGGAAATGCCCCTATGAAACATGAATTATTTGCATTTTTATTTGCATTCTAGGTCATTTCTATTTGCATTTTGAAGGACATTTAAGGCATGTTTTTTTAAATTAAATTCCCAGGCGCAGTTCTGAATTCGTCAACCTGTTGTGTTAACCCGACGAAATGCATAGTCTATTCTTTCGATGAAATGATTTATTCATGGGACTAGGAGGTTCTTGGCACCAAAATCACAATTTCATCCCTCTCTCTCTCTCTCTCTCTCTCTCTCTCTCTATCTTTCTATCAACCCATTTCATTCAGAAACCTTGCTTCCGTTGCAATTCCGGCGATTCTTGTCAAGATAAGACATTGGCCTTGGTTTGTTGAACTGAGTTTCCTGTTTCATTAAATATTGTCAATTCATCAACAAAAATGAGGGTATGCAACCGCTTTTAGGTTTGATTGTCACTTTAAACTACGTACATAGGTGTTTTTCAAACACTGCCTGAATATTCGTCGTCAAAAATTCAGGAATGGTGTTTTTTCATGTTGGGCCGAATAGTGCTTTCACGAAAAAGAAAATCGAAAATCTTCTTTAAAAATCTTTGTTAAAAACGAGAAAACAAAATGTGAAAATCGTTTAACAAGCCACAACACAACAAACTATATTTTTAGGGTTTACGTGTAGATGTTTTACATCATTAGCTACTCATAAATCAAAGTTTGATGCATGATTCAACTGCATGTTTTATTTTCTTATCAGATATGAAATACTTTATCATTTTAGGATTCTCTCCATTAAACATTTGGATAATGTGGTTATATTTGATGAATATTTTTCCAACTCTTGCCGAGCATGTTCGTGAATCACAATTTCTGTACGTAAGCCTAGGTTGATATTTTCAGGCAATATCTTTGTGGTGCTCTACATTTTTTCGTTTTTTAATCAAAAAATCTCCTTTTCGGTTTTTTTTGCCCGCACTAGTTAAATTGGAAGCCCTTGTATCGCAGCCTTCCAAAATATCCTTACAAGTATGAAGGGACCTATCTTGAAGTTCAACCCTAAATGTGATTCGATTTTGTCTTCCAAAAATTAGCATTTGCCAGAAAAAAGTCAAGTTCCTTTTTTGTTGGGATGGGAGAAATAGGCATATATAATTTTGCCACGTTGACACGTTGAGATTGAAACCTTTGTTCAAAATCAGTCGCTAAAATCGAGCGGGAAATTAAGTGACGCAAAACGTCATAAATAAAATCAGTCAGTGATAAAAATTAGAACTAGAGATAACGACATGACGACCTCTTTCAAATTTTCGCTTATTCGGCAAGCGTCACATAAGTGCTTTCCAAAATGAGAGAATCAGCTGATGAACGTGTTCTGAGGTCGCAAATTGGAACAAATTCAACATCCTTCACAGCAACAACAGTCAGAGCAAAATGGAGTTTGATCCCAAGGAACATCAGCATATCCGTTGGAACCCCATGAAAGGTGAATGGATCTTGGTCTCACCTCATCGAATGAAACGACCTTGGAGTGGTCAAGTTGAGAAAAGTCAAGAGGAGGATCGACCCGAGTTTGACCCCAAAAACCCACTCTGCCCGGGTGTGACTCGTCCCAATGGAGCCGTAAATCCAGTCTATGATTCAACCTTTGTCTTTACCAATGATTTTCCCGCCCTTTTGGAGGAGGTTCCAAGCCCACCTTCGTCGAATGATCCCTTGTTCCAATGTGAGGCGGCACGTGGAACTTGCAAGGTCATGTGTTTCCATCCCAAATCCAACGTGACCATCCCAATCATGACCTTGGATGAGGTGACCAAGGTCATTGATGAGTGGGTCCAGGAGTCCCACACCTTGGGAGCGAAATACGCGTGGGTACAGATCTTCGAGAATAAGGGTGCCGCCATGGGATGTTCCAATCCTCATCCTCATTGCCAGATTTGGGCTTCCTCTTTTCTGCCTAATGAGGCTCGGATCAAGGATGCTAATTTCAAGGCCTACTTTGAAGAGCATTCCCGCCCAATGTTATTAGACTACGCTCAAAGGGAAGTCCAAAAAGGCGAACGCATTGTGGTTCAGAATGATGATTGGTTAGGATTGGTGCCTTATTGGGCAGTGTGGCCTTATGAGGTCATGGTTTTACCCAAGACGCGTCACTTGAAGCGTATGACTGACCTCGACCCTCCTTTAAGGCGATCTTTGGCCGACATCATGAGGCAAGTTACGATCAGATATGATAATCTCTTTGAGTGCAGTTTTCCCTACTCGATGGGATTTCACGGAGCTCCCACCGGACCTTCGTTTGAAGGCCAATCGCAAGACCATTGGCAACTCCATGGACTTTATTTCCCGCCGTTGTTGAGGTCAGCCAGTGTCAAAAAGTTCATGGTGGGCTACGAGATGCTGGCCAACTCCCAACGGGATCTCACGGCTGAGCAAGCGGCTGAAAAACTTAGGAACTTGCCCATCATCCACTACAAAGCACAACAAGATTAGTCAAACTTGGCCAATGGTACTATCTCATTTTGGACACACAAACGTTATTTCGTCTCGTTAATACCATAACTGTCCATCCATGATCGGACTATTGTGCCCACCCTCCTAAACCCCCAGACAATCATGGATGGATCTTGAGGACCAAATTCAACTTTGCAATTTAACGTAATGAACAATCCTCGAGAAACGCCAGTGCTTTAGTCGTAACTCAAAAAGTAACGAATAACAATGCGTGTTCCATTTCCCCAAAACGAGAATCTTGTTACTCTTCAATTCCTTTTTTTGAGACAGGCATGGATAAATACATTATTTTACGTAACTCTCAAAGAAACACTTATTTAAATTATCCAAAAATGGAACATGGTGTGGAACAGTCTTCCAAAAGAAAGCAAATCGAAGAAGATCGATTCAAGATGCAGGGGAGCAATCCTCAGAGCACATTTGATGAAATGAAACTAAAACCCTATCTCTTTAACACACACACCATTGTGTCCATCATAAATTAACTCGTGAACATGCACGAAGTAAATGCATCATCAAAAAACATGAAAAGGACATGAAAAGGCGTTGTTTTCGGTGATTCCATTTTTACCGAATGTAAGCTATCAAACTATTATTTTGTGCGCCTCTGAGAACATGAAGAATGAATAAAAAAATGGCATATTAGGTCAAAATAACGTCAATGTTAATATCATGCAGTTTTAGTAAAATTTGGTCTCCAATCTGAACTGTTGCTCTTTCTGAATTTTCACGAAAACATTTTCTATCATATGTAGCAACTGGGACTCAACCTGCCTTAAATTGGGACCAGTGTTGGCAAAAGTACTTTATTTTCCTACTATTTCGTTGTACTATCAGATGTTAACAAGTTAAAAAAATATATCAGTAAATAAGCAAATTCCCTTCAAGATTTGGTTTCAGAAAAATGCGAATGGAAACAACGGGTGCTCCAGCATATATAATGAGAAAGTTACTAATGCATTGCCTACCGACTAATCTAAATCTCAACTACATTCTTCGTATTTTACAAAACTTTCCCAAAGTACGTAGAGTAGGGAAATTGAATCTAACTAAATGGAATTCAGCAGTCAGTTATCTGAACCTAAACTTCTTTGGATGAATCTTTTGAACCAGTTATTCAAACAACGGGTAAAGATGCCCTACTTGCAGTTCTCGCTTTTGAAATACCAGAATTTCCAGTCCGACGAGTCGTAGGCCCAGTGCTACTACTAGCACCTCCTAGTTTACCTCCGCCAGCCACACGCAATGCCATGGGTGCTTTCCTTTTGTACATGGTCTCCTCCGTGATGGTACAACAGGCCCAATGCCCCTTATGTCTGTAGTCTAGGCCCTGTAGGCTTTGTGGGTGAAACCGCTGAATACTGAGCAGCACGTGTCGTTGTTGTTCCTGAAGTTGAACAGCTGGACTCCGCTCGTTTCTTACTTACTTACTTGCTTCCATTGGGATTGTGGAGGGAACTGAACAGAGGAAAGAAGCGAGGAAGGACAAGTGCAAGTTGGAGAAAGTCAGTAGCTGAATCACGGAGACAACGTGCTTTTGTGATCTCCGGCTTCGCAAGTAGTTGGCTAGCAAGGTGGTATGCGGGATCATCCGAGTGTGTATGAGTGCTGGATGCACCTGCATGCATGAGAAATGCGGATTCGCAAGAACAAAAGCATCAACAGCAACGGCAACAAAGGCGGCGTTAAGAAGCTTGATCATCTGCAGTCTTCTTCACCTTGCAAAAACAGTTCCCGTCTTTAGTATTTCCACGTGCTTTGTTTGTCGTATTTGGGCGCCTGAATCGATCCCTCTAACCCCCCCACGTGTAACTCTGTTGTTGGTGGCCTCTGAGAGACTCTTCAAATTCGTCGGAAGATGGCCAGAGTCATCGAAGGGACATCCCCTAAACTACCCGCCGACGACTCCACCGAGACCCAAGCCCTCTCCCCTACCCCAAATGGGCACCTCACCGACGAGGAGATCGATCTCCCAGATGTGGACCAGACCTCGGACGACGGTGACGGCGACGATGACCTGGACGAGGATCTGTGTCTGCAAGCCATGCGGCTGCACGGTCGTCCCAAATCGGCGAGTGCCATCTCGCATCCCGCCGTGTCTTTGTCCACCCATCCCCTGATGGAGTTGGTCAATGCCACGCCACCGTTTCGACGCCAGCGAACCTCGTCCACTTCGGCGTCCATCAGCACGGAGCGCGAGCCCATTATCCGGACCCAAAAGCGCACCATTTACACGCAAGGTCGCCCGCCCTGGTACAATGCCTACGGGCAGATGAAGGAACCTTTTGTGATAGGCATTTGCGGCGGCAGCGCCAGTGGCAAGACCACGGTGGCTCAAAAGATCATTGAGCAGCTCAACATTCAATGGGTGACCTTGTTGTCCATGGACTCGTTCTATGACGTTCTGAGTCCGGAACAGCACGCCATGGCGGCGGACAACGAGTACAATTTCGATCACCCCGATGCCTTTGACTTTGATCTGCTGTGCCAGACCCTCCAACGGCTCAAGGAGGGCAAGAAGGTGGATGTACCCATTTATAACTTTGTCACCCATCGACGGGAGACCAAGACCGTGTCCATGTACGGAGCCAATGTACTGATCTTCGAAGGCATCCTGGCCTTTCACGATAAGAAAGTGCTAGATCTCCTAGACATGAAAGTATTTGTGGACACGGATTCCGACATTCGTCTGAGTCGTCGACTCAATCGGGACATTAGTCAACGCGGTCGAGATATCAAGAGCGTACTCAAACAGTACGAATTGCACGTCAAACCCGCTTTCGACTACTACATCGCGCCTTCCATGCAACACGCGGATATCATTGTGCCACGTGGAGGCGAGAATGAAGTGGCCATTAATCTCATCGTACACCACGTGCAAAACCAACTAGAAAACCGCGGTTTCCGCCTCAGAGAAAAGCTGGCCACGCACATGGCAGACCAGCCCCTGCCCGAATCCCTCCAGGTTTTGCCATCGACCCCGCAAATTCGTGGCCTGCACACTTTCGTTCGCAATCGCGACACTCCCCGCGACGAGTTCATCTTCTACTCAAAGCGGCTGATTCGACTCGTGATTGAGTACGCCCTTTCGCTCCTCCCCTACGAGACGGTGATCGTGACCACGCCCCAGAATGAGACTTATGAAGGAAAGCGATCGAGTGCCAAGAAAATCTGCGGCGTGTCCATCCTCCGAGCGGGTGAAACCATGGAGGATGCCCTCACCGAGGTGTGTCAAGACATTCCCTTGGGCAAGATCCTGATTCAGACCAGCCGAGAGACGGGAGAACCCGAACTATACTACTTGCGTCTGCCCAAGCACATTAAGAAGCATAGAGTGATTCTCATGGATGCGACCGTGGCCACTGGCGCGGCCGCCATGATGGCCATTCGGGTCCTCTTGGACCATGACGTGCCCGAGGAGAATATCTACTTGGTCTCGTTGCTCATGGCCGTGTCGGGGGTGCATACCATAGCCTACGCTTTCCCTAAAGTGAACATTGTGACGACGGCCGTCGATCCCAAGATCAATGAAAAATTCCATGTCCTGCCCGGGATTGGCAACTTTGGCGATCGATATTTCGGCACTGAGCCAATGTGAATGATGACTTTATTATTGTGAAACTTCGGAAATCAGAAGATGAAGAAAAATCTATGGACCCGTGAAATCTCCTCCTTTTTTTCCCTCAACCTCTCCGCCAGCCATAGAACCAACTTCCAATCCGTAACCATGCAAATTGCGCAATCAATCAATCAGTCAATTCAGCACGTGTGACGGACAACTAACTTTCCTTGGCCAAATAACCACCGTTCCGTTGATGTATTACAACCCCCTTGTTTGCTCCCTTTACATCCATCTGTCCATCAATCTCCAAGAACATAAGAAACTAAGTGTCAAAAAGTCATTATTTGTTAAACATTCATATGTGTGTTGTACCCCCTCTTTTTCACGAACTAATGGAATCTCGAAACATACCTCACACTTACTGACTGATCAACATTGATTAGGGGATGTATTTTTTCGATTTAAAACCACACTGATTCAAATAATCACAACAATCCCTGGCGCTTGAGATCCTCGTAGATCTTCTTGTTGACCACGTTCCCTTGGGAGTCCTCAAACTCTTCTTCATGCTCGGGTTTCCAAGCTTCGTCTTGTTTCTGCGACTTGAGTTTCTCCCACAAGGACATGGCGTCTTCGATCTGCGTGACATTGGCAAAATGGGCGGTGTTGGGAATGCCCAGACATCGCATACCGTGGGCGTGTCGCCATTCGGCGAAATGTCGTTGGAAGGCTTTGGGCCCTTTGTACGGGTAATTGCCGCAGATCTCACAATTGTACGTGATATTCAAGCCGTGAAGTTTGTACAACCAATACGGAATGGGCTTGCCATCCCAACCCAGAGGCAGTTTCTTGGGATTATAGATGACGTCCTCGTCGTTGTCCTCCTCCATCTCTTCTTCCGATAGCTCTTCATCGGACTCATCTCGTTCCAAATCGGTGCGGGCTTGTTTGCGTTCCACGTTCTCTTTGGTGGCGGCTCGTTGTTCCGAGAGGATCTCGGCAAACCGATACACTTGCGCTTCGAGGGCCGCGATCTCCCTTTGTTTATTCATGGTCTTGACCTGATCCGCCTGACCTTTATGCTGGGTCTTGACCTTGAGCTTGGGATCGATGGCGTCCAGGTTCTGGCCTTTGGTAGCGAAGAGCCGTTGAGCCCGCTCTTCCAACGTGCCGCCGCATTTCAGACCCAAGGCCATGAGTCCGGACTTGAGTCGATTGAGGCCCAAAGGGCACAACTCCTGCCAAGTGGAGAAGGCCGACAAGTCCAAATGGGCGCTGGACGTGGCCAAAGCGCCGCCTCCGGCCGGTTGCTCGGGCGACCAACCCGGAAAGTCGCCCTGAGCGAACTTGACCTCGAAATCTTTTTGCACACTCTCCAATTCCCGTTGCACATCCAACAAGGGTTTAGCTCGTCGCACGTAATCGTGGCAATACTCGAGTAAAGCGTGCAAATAGGCCTTGTAATGGGCCCCTTTGCGCTCACGAGGGATATCAAACAATCGATCAAACTGCATGACATACGTGATATAATCGACCCGTTCGACGCCTTTCAAGTTGACAAACATCTCGTAGACCTGATGGAGGTCCAAGAACTTGCCGTAGCCTTCCTCATCGGAAAACTCGACCAACACCGAAGGGTCCTCCAGAGCTTGTTCGCGGGTGCGCTTCAACTCCTCAAATTCCACGGACATGGGCACGGAGATTTCGCCGGGATGCGTCCGATGGAAGTCCTTGATCTGTTTCAATCGGGCGTAGAACTCCTGGAACTCGTGCGGTCCGGACAAGGCGGCCACCTCGTCCTTTCTTTGGCCGTCCTTGTCCTCGTAAATGTCCTTGAGTCGGCGGGTACACTCCAAATGGCGCTCCATCATCTGACGAATCCGGTGTTCGCCGTTGAGCGTCTCGCGATGGGTCAACGGGCGCGCCACCAGCGGTCCACCCGCGCTAGTGCCGCCGCCGCCACTGCCGCTGCCTAGAGCCGTGTGATTGGCATTGGAGGCGGCTAGATTAGAATTGAGGCCGGCTGAGTTGGCGGAGGAGGAGGAGGAGGAGGTGGGCGTGATTTTCCCGGCTTTGAGGATGAGCGTTTCTCCGACCATGGCGTCCAGAAGGCGTTCGCGTTCCTCGTGGTAACGGCGTTGTTGCTCCAGGAGCGATTCCATGTTGCTGGCCCGGCTTTTGAGCCCTACCAATCCGCACGGATGACTTCACGGGTTCCAAGAGAAGGTTAAAGGAAGAAGGAAGATTTGAGAGTTGAATGTTTGTAGTTATTTGTGTTGAACACGATTTGTTGATATCAGGGTGAGAGAAACGGATTCGAGTTGGAGGAACAAGATTCGGAGGATCGGTGCCATTCGTGTCAATGAGCCCGCAAAAAGTATCATTAGACAATGACCTAGGGTTGCGTATCGATTTAGTGAAGCGTCTTTCTTGGAACGTCCGTGCATGGCGTTATTGAGATCGCTTTTGTTGAACGAGGTCGTTTGGTGTGGTCACCCCAGCCCAATATCGGCTGCATGGAACCTAAAGGCTTTATATACAAAGAATCGCAAAGGTCTGGAATCGAAGGTCTTCTCTGATTAGAGGGTTCCTCAGGACCCAAGTTCTGATTGGTCAAGCAACACCTTGCGGCAGCGTGACTGGATCAGGCATGTCTTGAAAGCTTTTGTCCCAGGAAAATTCCGATTTAATGGCTTTCAATCCAATAGATACATGTTGCAGTTACAAATTGGAATGTTACTACATAAAGAAATTTAAACATTCTGTAGCATTTTTTTTCTTTGCCTCACACAAAGTCCAGAAACACAAATTTGGAAATGGCATGTAAAGTGCCACCCTTTGTTCAGCAACTGAGATCTCCTGTCTTCTCCTTGCCCTCCCAATCTCATGTGGAGTAGAGATCATCAGGGTGTCCAAAAAAAGAAAGCGGTTGACTCTTTCCACTTTTTCATACAATCTCATGTCTAAAACTTCATAAATTTGTTGGGGCCTCTCTTTTTTAGTCGCGTAAAACATTCAATATGTTAATCTTGATTTAGAAGCCACGAATTTGTGATTTTTTGGGCCTGAAAGCTTCCGAGACAAGCTGCATCTAGTCACGTTGGCGCAAGGGGTTGCTTGACCAATCAGAACTTGGGTCCCGAGGAACCCTCTAATCAGAGAAGACCTTCGATTCCAGACCTTTGCGATTCTTTGTATATAAAGCCTTTAATGGAACCAACGTTGGTTGCCCCTAATTGCCCCTAGTGATGTGACTTGGGCAAGTAATGAGTCATCACAAGCACCCAAGAACAAGTTATTGACAAGCATTGCTTGGGCAATACACCAATACACTTGGCAAGCTCAAGGAACATTGGAAGATGCAGTTGCCGGCAGTTGCTCTTAGAAGAGTTAAGATACTTGCAGTGTGACTTAGAAGAAAAGAATGTCAAGTTGCACTTCCAATGATCTTTTGACCTTAATAATTTAGCAATAAACAGTGGAAGTGATACAAAAAATATTCTAATTTGGATAGGATTTTGCAAAACCATGGTTTTTTAAGTTTCGGTTCTAGGCCACACATGAATGCACTTTTGAGGTTAATCAAGACCGAGATTTAGAAGTCACACTTCCAGAACAAGCTCGTTTACTCAGAGTTGCCGGCATGAAAAAGTAAGATACCAAATCTTTTTTTTTGTATTCTCGAAATCTTTTGCATTTCCCCATGTGAGAAAATTGAAGTGTGTAATTTTCTTACCAATACAAAAATACATCCTTTCAAAGGCATGGGCCCTATTTAGCTGAATCGGCCTGGTTTGGTGAAATTCGGATTGCAAGTTTATTCTTCTTTCATAGCAAATTTGGCAAACCTGATAGCTGGGAAAAGTACTTGTACAGACACCCAAGCTATGCCAAGCTTCGGCAAGCCCAAGCACTGTGCCAGTACAGCTTGCCCAATCTCTTGTTTGCCCCCCACTTATCTAGCTGGATGGAACTAAAGAAGCCCCAGGGAAAGAAGCGTCAACATGACCTTGGCAACAAGCTGCATTCGCATGAAGCTTCAAAATAGCCCAACAAACAAACGAAGATGCGCAAGAAAAAAAATATGCAATTTGATATCTGAATTGATCGTTGCAAGCTGAGTTTATATACCCTGTGACAACTTGAGATGTTACAGAAATTGTTCGCTACCACACTCCATTGACTTTAGTTGCAAACTCGAAAGTGCATAAGTTAGGACAAGAAATGGTGTGGCAAAATTTATGAAAAAGTTTTGCGATGTGGTTTATAAGCTTAGCTTTCTTTAAACGATTTCTTGTTGCAACTTACATACTTTTGTGCTTGCCAATGAAGCCAATGGTGTGTGGTAACGTAGAATTTCTATAACAACTCAAGTTGTCACAGGGTACATAAACTCAGCTACAGAGTTCTTTAAGTGCAACCACTGAAATAGAAAACACGTGCAACCTTTGAGTTTCGTGACACAAAATTTCTGATTTTACGTGTCCAGTATTTTTTGAGAAGTTCAAAAATGGGTCAAACTTTTGTGTCAAGTTACCATTTTGGGAGATGTATTAGTACAGAGACCTCCCAGTCTGATAAATTGTGACCTCCCAGACAGCTGTTCGTTAAAGGACTGTGGCATAAATTACATGAGGTGAACGCATAATCAAATTTCGTTTCAACTCAGAATTCCTGGATTGATGGTGGCGACAACCACGGTGATAAATTGGAGGCTTCAAAATGGCCATTTCATTCTGAGCCATTTGTTTGTCCGCGCTCAGAGGAGGCAGAGGGCACTTTACATACAATTAAAAAAAATATTTCAATTTCCCTTTCCATCCGTGCCTAAAGCGCCCTCTGCCTCATCTAGGTGAGGTCAAACAAACAGCTCAGAATGAGAAGCACTGGTTGACGCTTCTTTCCCTAAGACCTTCTTTAGATGGAACGAGTGAGGAGCGACATTAGCGTATCTTCTATCTTAGGGTCCCCGGTTGGAACAAATCTCCAAGATGAAGCCAATTACCACGTAATATTTACGGACCTCCTCGACGTCAACGAATAATTGACTTATTCAGTGGCAAGAGAGGTTCTTTGGAATAATGAGTAATTGCGTGAAATCATAATTATTTTGAGTTGTCAGTAGTTATGTTTCGTAAATATTAGTAATCCCGAAAGAAACTCGTGAAAATGAGTTACTTCCCGACGCAACCAACGTTTGTTCGAAAATTTGGAGGGAGCGTGAAATCCGGGCCACGTTTTTGGGGTCCTCAAGTTCTCAACTTTCTGAATGTTGGAAAAGATGTGTCAGTCCAAATAGCCTTTCACGGTATAGGTCTTCATTGTAAGCTGCACCTAAAAATGTGGATCATACTGAGATTTCTCGCGAAAAAAATTACTTCTATTTCAACTCCCGTCTTTGCGATGACTTTTAGTTGAAACATTAGGTTTACCTATTTCCTCATGGAACTCTCCTTTTTCCGCGTCAAATTTGAGCGGATTGTCAATAAACAAAGCCCAATTGAATCCACCGCGAAACTCACTCGGAATCCAGATCGCCAACGCGCTTCTCAACAACTCTTCTCGTTCCGCCTTTCCATGGCCCACCCACCTCCCCGTGCCAGTCCCACCGACGCTCCGGACGCCTTTTTCCGAGCTTGGCGTCACTTGGCCCGAGATTGGGACGAGCGGGTTCGAGCCCTGTCCGTGCAAGGCGCCGTGCTCACCACCGCCCCAAAGGGCGTGACGTCGGGCGGCTCGGAGCCGGCCGAACTGGCTGAGGACATGCTGGAGGCGGTGCAAGCCATGAGCCAACGAGCGCCGGGCGTGTCCGCCGCCTTGGATAACGCGCTTCAAGATTTAGAATGCTTTTTGGACGAATCCCGACGACAATTTCAGGATTTATGGCGAGAAGTGGCCAAATACGAGCGATGGGCGGGCCAGTATGGATACACGCCCCAATTAGGACCGGAAGAGTGGCTCACGTGGACCTGGGACCAAATTCTCACGCCGGTCGTCGTTGAAGAGGTGGAGGCGCCGCCGGAGGAGGGGGATCAAGCATCATCCGAGCGGGATGACGCCCCGCCCACCATTTTCGAATCGGGCGTGAGTCAAGAAACGTTGAAGGCTTTGGGGTACAAGTTCAAGGAACAAATTGCCCCCGTTCAAGAGCCGGCGGCCTCGTTATCGATCGACACTCCCACACCTCCGCCCTTAAAACCCGCGTTCGTCTCCGAAACGCCCCGATCCGCTCACCGATCGTTTGCTCTCACCTCCGACGATGACTCCGGTCCTTTGCCTATTATGAAGAAGCCTGCCGTGACTCTTACGCCCGCGTTTCATCCCGGCGATCAATCCCGCGTTGAGATCACGCCCGGATTGTTCGTCCGCAAACCCAAGACCAAAAGTACCGATAAAGTCGATCCGTCCACGAATCGAATTCTGGCCTCTTCCGCGGTCCCGCTTCAAGCGTTCCAACCCACCGAGAACACGCCCACGCCTCAAAGGCCGCAATTGACGGTGGATATTCAACGGATCTTGGCTCAAGCTCGCCAAGCTGAGAATTCGGCGCCGACCCATCGATCGGAATGTCTTCCAACCCTCCATCCCCATCACGACGATCTCACTCCTAGTTTTCCGGCGGTGAAGTCCCTCTTTGGTCAACGACTTCAACGTGCCCGGGATGAAAATGTTCAACCCGAATTGGTGCATGACCCCGATAATGTCACGCCTGAAATGCCGAACTTGTCATCGAAAAAGGGTCAACGGTTGGTCCATTTGAGTGCTCAAAAGGCCCCGCCAAAGTCCAAACCGGACCACCCATCTCCACCATCCCTGAATGAGCCCGAATTGGACAGTCCGGGCCCGCCCCAACGACCTCAACTTCAAACTGAGGCTTTGGGTTTAATCCGCGATCGCGTCTGGTGATCAAGAGTTTTTCACATTTTATTATAAACAAACTTAAATATATTAGAAAACGTTGCCACCCAACCCCCGTTTACGCTCAATTGCTCTCGTATAAGGCGCATTCCTGGACGATCCGATCGAGTTTGCCACTGAAAGCTCCAAAGGAAAAGTTCTCCATGACCCTTTTCCGTCCGGCATTCCCCATCTTGACCTTCAAAGCCTTGCCTCCTTTAACGATGTCGGTCATGGCCTCGGCAAAGGCCTTGGGTTTGGCTTCGCACAGAAAACCCGTCTCGGCATGAACCACGGTTTCAGTGGGACCGCCATTATTGACGGCAATCACGGGTAACTGACAAAACATGGC
Organism: Tigriopus japonicus; assembly: GCA_010645155.1. Taxonomy (NCBI): domain Eukaryota; kingdom Metazoa; phylum Arthropoda; class Copepoda; order Harpacticoida; family Harpacticidae; genus Tigriopus; species Tigriopus japonicus. The sequence continues at coordinate 10,688,421 of CM021323.1, forward strand.
CTCGATTGGCACGATCCCGAAATGCTCGCCCGAAGGCGTGTACAGGAGGCAATCACAGGTGCGAAGTAGGCGGAGCTTCTCCTGATCCGAGAGGTTCTTTCGAAATTCGACTTGGGCTCCCAGGTTCATCTCTTGGACGAGGTCCTCAAGCTCGGTCAAATGCTCAATGTTCTCTACTACGCGAGTATCGTATCCACCCGCCATGACCAGTTTCAACTTTTTTTTGGGCACGGCTTTGGAAACCTCAGCTAAAGTATCAATGTAAACAAAACCAATGAACCGTGAGATTTCTCGATTACACGCTTTTGATCTTACCGAAAGCCCGGATGGCCAGAGGTAGGTTCTTTTTCCGTTCATAGCGGTTAATTGATAGAAAATTGATCGTATCCTCATCGGCCACGGCATGTTTTACGGGCACACCCACCTCGAATTGAGCCGTGTTTAAGGATGGATAGAGTACCTCGGGTTGAACGTTCAACCTTTTGAACGTGTCATGGAATACTCCGGCTAAAAACGTCACACGAATTCATTTCATTCCCGCCAGCCTACCCGCAGATTTCTAGCTTCTTACCCGTAAATCTGGAATTCACCAAAACAATATGAGCCGCACCCGTGGTGACCTCCTCTAACCAATCAATGGGAGCTCGATATAAGCGCTTTAACAAGGATTGTCGTCCCGTGAGCAACTGATCCGGAAAATGACAGTAAAAGATGATCTTGGCCTTGGACAAGGTCAGCAAGATCGGAATGCAAGCGGATATCTGATCGACTATCACCACCTAAGAAACGAAAACAACCACCAAAAACATGGCAGCCAACCTTCCATAAAATCTTCCATCTTTCCTATCACTACTCATACCTGGGGCTCGATTCTACTGAAAAGAACCAGCCAAAAGGCGGCATAGATCATGCGCAAATACGCGCACAAGGCCATACACCGCCCAAAGAGATGTCTAGGCAGCCAATCGCCCACCGAGATCACGTCCAAGGTGCCATCTTGAGTCTCCTCGAAGCAATGTTTGGGATCATGATGGGCTGTGACAAAGTGAATCTCGTGAGCGCGCGCTTTTAAGGCTAGACCCGCATCCACCACGAGACGTTCGGCTCCGCCGATCCCTAAATCCGGATGGAGGAACACCACGCGTACCATCCTTTTAGGGGAAGGAGCTCAGCACCGAGAGGGTGTGGCTATCACGGATCGATCCGGCTTTATTGGAAGGACGTTTTGTTATGATGAAATTTGATGAAAGTCAAAGTGCACTAGGTTGCGTGATATTGGAGATTTTGAGTGAAGTTGTCACGCGAGCAAAAATAAAAGGCGGCATTTCAAATTGAGGGAGAGGTTAAAGTAAGCAAAAGAGAATGTTTCCCATTTGACTCGATATAGTCCATATATTGTATCGACCATATTTGAATCGACCTTTTTCCATGAACACTGAATAGTCCCTACTGATTGCCAATGTCGCAACATTTCGCTAAAATTCGAAATGGAAACTCCGAATGAGTAGGGCCCGGAAATATTTTTTTTAATATAAAATATTTCAAAAATATTTATCCGTTTTTCCTCGATTTTTTAAATGTTTTGGCTTTTCTAAGGAAAAAATAAACATTTTCTCGAGTATTTGAGTCAAAAAAAAATATTTCAGGCAAAATTGAGGAAAATTGTAACGCCGGGGGCCTTGTGCCCAATATAACACTAAATGAATGATCCGGATCCGGTTCGCTAGATGCACACACAAAGATATATATTTTCCACTGACGTTCTGCCATACGTAGATATATCGACGTTCACGATTCAATCGAAAAAAGCGACCTCAAGCGGCATTTATGGCATGACCTGTGGTGTAAAAAAGAGAAATTCCGAAAATACGCTCTTCACTCTGCTAAGTTTGAATGCCTCTGGTACATCATCTGTGATTTGTAATTGGCAGCAGTTAACAGCAAATTGTTACTTATTGTTTCAAAAAACAGTCTTAAATTTTAAGGACATCAAGATTTTTGCCTCGTTTTGAAGTTATTACACGTTTAAAACGTCAACTTCAGTTTCAAAAGTAGTCACCCTCTACATATGAGGAAGGAGAAAAAAGGGAAAAGGAGAAGGCAAGTGAATCAACCAAATCAGAGCGACCAATTTCAGACCTTAAAAAAGTAGTTGGGGAAGGTTTCAGACTAGTGGACTTTTAAACACCGTTGTGACAAACCAATGCAATTTTGGTGCATTACAAGAACACAGCATTTGAAGTTAGAATAAATGGCTCTAGAATGAAACGAAAAGGAAACACCAAATACTGATAAAACTTGCATAAAAAGCGAAAGAAGTTACTAGATAGACCGGGTCTCTTTCTTGTGTGTACACACTAGTGATGTGACTTGGGCAAGTAATGAGTCATCACAGACACCCCAAGCACAAGTTGTTGACAAGCATTACTTGGGCAATACACCAATACGCTTCCCAAGCTCAAGGAACATTGGAAGATGCAGTTGCCGGCAGTTGCTCTTAGAAGATTTCAGATGCTTGCAGTGTGACTTAGAAGAAAAGAATGTCAAGTTGCATTTTCAATGATCTTTTGACCTTAATAATTTAGAAATAAACAGTGGAAGTGAAACAAAAAATATTTTGATTTGGATAACATTTGCAAAACCATTTTTTTTATTTAGTTTCCGTTCTAAGCCACACATGAATACACTTTTTGGGCCAATCAAGAATGAGATTTAACAGTCACACTTGGGAACAAGCTCGGTCACTCAGAGTTGCTAGAAAAAAATATAAGATGCCAACTCTTTTTTTTTTGAAATATTCTTAAAAGCTTTTGCATTTCTCGATACAAAAGCTTTGAATTGTGTATTTTCATCTAAAAATCCATCCTAACAAGGGCATGGGCCCTATTTCGCTGAAACTTTCTGGTTCATTGAAATTCTGATGCCGAAGATTTATTCTTCATTCCTAGCAAATTTGGCAAACCTGTAAGGTGGGAAAAATACTTGTACAGGCACCCAAATAGACCCAAGTTTCGGCAAGTCCAAGGTACTGTACCGGACCGCTTGCCCAAGCTCCTGTTTGCCTCCCATCACTAGTACTGATGTGTTTCGAGTTGGAATTATGGCAGAGTTTTGCCATTTTGAATTTTAGGGTCAAAAAGCTGACCACCGCTAAACTTCTTAACAGGAAATAGACCTAATCCACCATAAAATATGGCAGCACTGCCAACTCGAAATCCATTTTTAGAACTATGGATGGAACTCGAAATAGAACTAGTTCGAGTGTTGCCAAATTGGTCCCTGTTTAGGTCTTTTCAAAAAGTTCAATACAATCTGCCTTAATCAACAGTTATAAAATTCGAGTCAAAAGTGGCAGCACTCCCAACTCGGAACCCATCACTAATCACTAGTACACACCACGTTTTGAATCGTGAAAGTCAATAGAGCTGTGGCTCTCCTCGGAAGCGGGAAATTCAAAAATTCACGAAGATAGATTGGAGCACTAACAAAAATAAATGAAAGACCAATAATGCTCAATAGGGCTTACTAAAAATGAACCCAAAATACAAAAACCTCGACAGGACACCAAAACTATCATGCTTTTGTCAGCATGAATCATGTCTCGAAAAGCACGAAAAAACTGCGCCATCTGTTGAGGAGAACTGAAAAAACGGCCAAATGCATCAAATTGACCAGAAACAAATTTGGAAAATGGGTGCACACAGACAAAAATACCAAATAATGGCCTTGTCAAAAAAAAATATTTCTTAAATATCCGATTTTCTCCAAATATCTTGGCCTTTTGAAGAATATATATATGTTGGATATTTTGTCACTTTTTTGCAAATATTTTTGCGGGCCCTACACATCAGTATTGATACATCCCAAACCCACACGCAAAGAAGAGAAGCCGAACCCGCAACCTCGAACTCCACTCTACTCGTGTCCCAACATCGAGCATAAAACTCCATCATCGTACGAGAGCTAATTGAGTGGCATTCGACCCGATCATGGATCCAGACCAAGACCGCAACTGACCTACAAGCCAATTCAAACTACCCGGGGTAAACCTCCTTACATAATCTTATGTATTTTACCAATATATATATATATACTCACGCTCTAATAAACCTTAGGTTCCTACCACCCAAACTAACGACACGATATCTCATGATGAACACTTTTATGCAATCAGTTGATGAAGTCACGGGCAAAAACTCTATAAAGTTACTTAAAACATTCTTAAAAAAAAATACCTATCTAATTTTTTTAACTAAAGCATTAGATGTACAACGAGCAGTGCAGTGGTGCTCTAAAATATTTCGGAAATCTATTTAGGGGATCTATTTTCAACGATCTATTATTATGCCTTTTCGAAGGACCAAACAAAAGGGTCGTTACATCATTTTAACAAAAGTTTGAATAGATTTCGACAAAAATTTAGATAGAACACCCATAAAACTGTCTGGGAATTGCGTAGAAGAAAACGTTCATATTCTTTAAGCATGTTTTGATAGACCACTTTCAAAACTGGTCCCAAAAGTTTTTTTTTGGAATTTAAAACGACTTCTCCAGCTCAAATAAACACTTTGAGTCCTCTTTTGCATTTTTTTATTCATCGTCAGCTTTTAATGCACGACATCAAATGCACAATTTCAAGAAATGGTCAAATACTCCAAGAGAATGAGGGTGTTTTTTCAAGTGTGGGGGAGGGGGGGGGCGGATTTTGGCAGATACTAGAGCACTATAGCAGATACAATTCTGAAATGATTGAAAAGAACATTATTTATCATCAAAAGTTCAAAACCAATCAAAGTAATTTTCGAACCTTTAAAGTGTTTTTACTCTGCCCAATTCACTCTGGTCGACAAATACTGTGGATGAACAAATTGAAGTTTTTCTCTGCGTCATTGTTATGAGTAGAGGGAGGGTTAAAAAGCAAATATCTTTCAAACCTTTTTCGGGGTTTTATTACTTATTTTAAACCTTTCTTCTTTAACGGGCTCCTTCCTTGTTCAATTTGTTGCCTATTTGCCTTCGTCGGGAATATGTAGGAGCTGATCCTCTAACAGCATTTAAGGCAGGATTGGACAAATTTTTGAATACTATTCCTGACCAACCCACTATTCAAAACGGATTGTACAGATCTGCCAACAGTAACTCATTGGTAGACCAAATTTCATAAAAATATTAATTTATGTTTATATCTAATGCAGTACCATTAATGATTAACTTTTTTTACTGAGAATCCCATTCCTTGTAGTAGTAGAAGTATGCAAAGAGAGTATTCCAGTGGTTTAGCCTTTGGATTAAGTGAATTTCAAAAAGCACTTAATTTAGAAGAAGCTTTTTCCATTGTCTTCCTTTTAAGTTCGTCTCAAACGTCTAAGTGGGACAATGACTGTTTTGCTTTGTTCTTACGTGTGTCTTTTTCTTGACCTTAAAGAGATCTAAAAGGTAATATGCTTTTTACACCTTTGCTTCTGCCAAGAATTTTTTCTTCACTTTATTTTCGTCAACGGAATTCAGACAAAGTACGTATTATTTTATTTATTAGATTGCACCAGAATCCGCAAGAGCTGTTTTCATAATTTTGTTCTTATTTTTTTCGGCAGCTCTATTCATCACACATCATGAGAAAAATGCGCGATACTGATGTCAAAACATGTGAGAAACATAAATTCTTTTCTCATTAGCTCTGATTCAATTGACAAAACTTTAATGATCGAAAATACCATACGTTCTAGGTATGTGTTAGGAAACCCTGTATGGTCATTCATCATTCACACAACAAAAAGATGTTTTGAACAGATTTTAGTGGTCAATCCTGACCTCTTCCAAGGATTATTATTAACACAAATCTAAAAGAATTTAATACAAACAACAATTAGACAAACACGCCGACTGAGTCTAAACTGATATGTGAGCGATTGTCATGAAACCATGTTTAATGTTGGACTATTATGGCATGAAATTTGTCAAAGTCTCACATTCACACATGTATATTTTATATTTCAGCCATCTTTCAACCATTCTTTGTCTGTGCATTTTTTGACACGTTCATTTCAAATCCCACTGTCATTTGTTCTGTATTAGATTTGGTCCATATTTTGAATGAAATCCAACGGCTTCGTCTTGATCCCAGAATCGAGGTCAATGCGGAAATTGGTCAGAAATACACCATTTGAGACACAGAAAATTGCAATCTTGACCAAGGAGATCTTTATTATGAATTTAATTGGTAGAAATCTTGATATGCTCAAGTGTTCTCCATAAGATTCTTGGCACTCTTACTAAATTGAACGAGGTTAAGGCCAAAGAAGACGTTCCCTCTTGATTAGGCCTCAACATCGAGTCCTATACACTTGTGCATGTAAAAGGCCCACACTAGTTGAGGCATGGAGCCCTACTCTTTCTTCTGCGACTTTTTCCCAGAGCTTGTGGAAATGAATGCACAGTCCTTTAAACGTAGACGAGCTGAATTCGTTAACGTCCGGTCTCCCAAGAGCACAACCTCGGAATCTCGATTCCGATTCGCTCACTCGCTCGATCGTTGGGCTTTTCAAAGGCCCAAGAAGAGGAGCGAGCCCGCAGATTTTCTGCACATTGTCTCATGACACATGACACCATCCATCCCTCTTTTGGTCCATTCCTCTCTCGTTTCCGCTCTCTCGTTCCATTGATGCGAAAATGGAGCACCCACGACAGGAAGGGGATTAGCCTAATTTTGGTTTTCGAAATTCATCCCTGCTGATCCATCCATGTGTAACAATTCCAATCCCATGCCACTTTAAGGGCTTCATCTTTTTGATTAGTATTCCAAAGTTCCACTCATCTATTGACGGGACAGATTCCGCGGGATGGACCACGTCATGGAGTGGCGAGAGGAACATTCAGAGAGAGACCGAGAAAGCGAGAGAGCGAGCAGCCCACCGACACGGGGATTCCTGCTGCTTGTGGGCAGAAAAATGCGTCATGACGGAATAAAAGTCACACTCGCAACGTGGTATGTATGTCCTACAACAACGTCCGTCTTGCGCCCTTGAAGAGGCCTTGTGGTCCTTCCAACTACTAGCGTGTTCCCTCCTTCCTTCTTTCTTTCTTTCTTTCGTTCGTTCGTTCCTTCTTTCTCTCACTCACTCTGAGTGTCAAGGCCCAAGATCCAAGTTGTTTCGGGTTTGGTTTCTCTCGCGGAGTGGATCTCAATCTCGAATTCGCAATTTTGCCTGGACTCATTCCATTCTCTCGATCTCGCTCTACAGGACCACTCCATACATACCTAGTCGGAGTGTGCCAGTGTGTGTGCGTGCCTGAGAAGTGGGTAAAGGAAGGCCCTCGTTTCGTCCCACCATTGTACCATCTCAGGACAAGTGAGTGCAAGTCAGGGGGAAAATCCCCTCACTAAGTTGAGAGGTCTCAACTTGGCAACAAGAAAACCAAGAGGCAAGAGGGCCCAGAAGTGTGTGCATGTGAACGGCGGCCGCCTGAAGCTGAGAAGTCAAAAACTGGCCGAAACAGGAATATTATTACTATTATCATTACTTCTTCTGTAACCAGCTGTTGTTGTTGTTGTTGTTGTCGGCGGCGGTTTCAAGTCAAGCCATTCTGTTTTTCAGGCCAGGCTCAAAAGTGAAACAGCATCAACAACAGCAGCGATAATATGCACGAGAAACAACTTGGGTGTCACCTCCAGAGACTCGTCGATGTTGGGCCTGCAGCGCCCGAGAGTTTGGGCGCACGAGCAGCATCCCCCAAGAAGCCCAAGAAGAATCCGAGGAAACCCACTTCAACCTAGACAACAAGACGAGTGTTGTGGTCCGGTTGTTGTTGTTGTTGTTGGTTCTCTTGGTGGTGGTGGTGATGAAGGAAGATGATGGTGGTGGTGTTCAGAGAACGAGAACTACTGACTTAGATATCGTAACATAAACTGACCGTGCCCCCAAAGCGACTTACTTACGTTGAGATGATCAGCGGACGGGCAAATAACGAACGCGAGAAGTCTAAGTCAAAGACGAACAACGAGGAGGAGGCTCCAATCCATCCCGAGAAGCCCAAGTTCGTGGTATTATTACTTCTTCTACTACAACAAGTGTGAGTGTGAGCACTTGAACATCTTGTCCGTATCATCATCGTAGCTAGAAGAAGTAGTGTAGCACTAGTTGGAGTTGTTGCATGGGCCTGCACACAACTTCGAGAACTCCTCCGTCCGTCGGTCGTTCGTAGACAACAACATCAACGTGCTTCCCTGCTCTTTGACTAACTAAGCGACTGAGTGAGTGCCTTGTTCTGTGTAGCCGATTCCTTCTGGCATCCATGGATTGGATGTGTATACTACTACTGACTGTATGCAGTCTAATGTAAACAAGAACAAGAAGTGCGGGAGAGCCAGGTTCACGGCGAATCCCATCGATTCAAACGCCCGGCGGTTCAACATCCACTCCATCCATCCGACTCGTCTTCATCACCAACACTAACACGAGTCATTAGCCAATCCGGACTCCTTGATGGAGACGGTGGGAAATCATCGTCACCATTGTTCGTTCTCCTTACTCGCTCTCCGAGAAACGTCCTCATCTTGAGGTCAGATTTCAAGCCTTTCCGCGAGCCTGACAATTAATTGTGCTTTGGTGCGGTGTTTGGTCTCATATTCATTCTAGTTCATCCACCTCGGCCTTTGTGAACAGTGAGATCTCGCTACAATCACCCCGGCCGGATCTCTTGGTTTGGCATCGCTCATCAATCATTCAGTGATAATAACAAACGTGCTTGAGATGTTAACCAGTTCTTTGTGACGTGAAAACAGGCGATGACCTGGGATTGGTCTGATTAAATCAGCTGACAAGGGGTGCCGAAAAGTGCAATGCAAGCCAAAAAGTGCCAATAAGGTTCACTTGAGGAGACACTATCCCAAGTGCAATCAGTCCAAAAAGTGCGATTTCGTTCATCGCTGACTGAGCTGGATTGTGGCTCTGGTAAGGGTAAAACTAAAGTACATTGTTCCATAATGTTCTATCTCATTCACTCACTCGTCTCATAACATGCGAGCATTGGACTCGAATCGAAGCTCTTGTCAGAATTAATCAAGTTATTTGTAGAATCAGGAAGTTTCTCGTTGTCAGGTCTACTTAGTAGAGCGAGTTAGTTAGTTCCAT
>CM021323.1:10699845-10777465 GCA_010645155.1 Tigriopus japonicus
TGTTCATAAACCACTTTTGCTCCTTTGCACTCAAAGTACGTGCATATATAGTACATAAATGTGGTGCTTTTCAATCAGATTATTCAAACCTGCTTTCTAAGAATAAGCTGCTGGGATCTGATTGAAATGATTTGTCCTCACGGAAAAAAGGTGACTTTTATTATTATGGCAATCTTTCTTGCGAGGACATGTATTATTGTCTTGATGCAATAGAGTTAAGATATTTGCAAATTTGTTCATCTTTACAAAATTCTTTCAAAGTTGGATTGAAGTATTATTCCTTTAATTTTTCCACATTTAGAATTCTTTTTTCCCACTAAAAAAATAAGCATGTTTGACAAATCATTTTTGTTGCCACTCAAACACTGAATATGGTTCATCGTGACAGAACTGAAATGTGACTTATCTACTCTTTTTAAGTTTCCCATTTTTGACTTTCAAAATCATTTGGTGGACACAAGTTGATCAGCTTCTCCGCTTCTTATTCCTCGAACTTGCCTTATTGGAACTTTGATCTCTATTACTTTTCCGCTATTTTCCCTTTGTGTTACAGATTGGCTCCTTTCACACATTTCTACATCATTTTTTGCACGCATACAATAGCTTATCCAGAATCTGAGGATAACATGTATTTGTACGAGCCAATTGACATTTTTAAGCATTATTTGGCCGACTTTAGTCATAAGCCTCTTTATCTGCGAGTAAAGTAACTGAGTGAACGAAAAAAGAATCGTTTTAGATACGACAGAAGACAGATTTAATCCGTCAATTAATCAGGTAAAAATTTTAGAAAATGGGAAAAGTAGTCAAAAAAAAAAAGAAATGTGGCACCCTAAGCAATCAAATATAGATTATTGTTTTGCAACAAAACTTATTTTCAATAGGTGTCTGAAATTCGACAAAGGGAAAGTGCAGTAGAATACAGAAAAAAATTGACACCTTTCAACACAAACTGACGTACTTTTAACCAAGAGGTTAAAAAGTCAAGTTAGTTCCAGCGATGGCAACAAGGATTTTTTTCGCGTATTTAAATGACACTTAATGACCACCCCAATCCTAGGACTTTTAGAATTGAATTCAAAGGATGATGGTAAACGACCAACCTGACTCACTTTGCATTCACAACGAGTGAAGTTACAGCCAATTTGTGTAAAGTGGAATGAATTTTTTACCTACGTCAAAAGAATGTGAACCTCGAATATGAGAAGTGTAATGATTCTCATGCCCATCTAATTTGATAAATCTTGTAATGAACAAAATTGATATGATTAAAAACAATGTTATAATTAGAGCTTGGCCCCTTCCAAGGTTAATTACGTCGCTTCGGACCTTTTTGACCCGCAGCCTCAACATCAAGATCAAATTAATCATCGAATGTACACACACATTCCACCCCTTGCCCAAACAAAAACGTTGATGATAACATATGGTGAAATTGCCGTGACATCACACTTATAGAATATATTTTCCCATTGACAATCAGGCATTTTGGGACTTCTTGATAGCAAATCAGAACCCTTGAAAACGAATGCTTGCTGTTGCTTACACGTGCAGGTGCGTAGTTTTGACAAGAGGACTTACAGAGAAATGTCACTCCCGTTCAGCCAATAGAGAATGTGAACTAAATATATCGGTGTTACAATTTCCCCCCATAAGTGGAGACAAACAAAAGGGAGGTAAAAGCTCAAAGTCAATCACATATTGGTCACATATTGATACTCATTTTACAAATGTCATCTTAAGTATGCAAAAGTATATCATCCTAACCAGAACATTAGCTTTAAGTAAAGTCACTTGACGTAACTGTCTTTAGAGATTTATACGCATATATTTCTTGACTAGGTTTAAAAAAAAAACCCACCAAGCACTTGCTTATCTTCTCATTTTGGCTACCCTACTGTTCCTCTGCACTTCGGCCTAGCTGACCAGCACAGATATGAGGAGAAAAGGGCTAGATTTCACTAGATTTGGAATTGTTCACAACCTCTAATTTGTTTTGAACACACTTCATCAGTCCAGCCCCAAGGGTGCCAAGTGACTAGATTCATTATGCATTGGTATGGTTTGAGCAAAGCAGTTGAATGAGCAATTTTGCCACTGACTCCCTGAAAATGCAAGTTCTGGTTTCAAATCACGCAACCTAGTGTGTTCAATGTTAAACCCCATCACACACACAGTGCAGGCTTTGAGACTCGCGAATATTTTTGAAGCGTCATTTCTCTGTTAGCCCTCTAGTTTTGACTATCTTTAGCGCAGCTAGATGAATACTGGATGTTTAACATGTCATTCCAATGCTTCCCTTGCATTTCAACATATATGGTTCAATCATCAAAAAATCATTTTGGCCCACTTTCCAGTCCATTCCAAACAGTGTGACGTCCATCCAAGTGGAGGCCAGGACGTCCACAAAATACACTTTTCGTTCTTTTGAACATGCAAATGAAACAGGTTTTCTCCGCTTCATGTCATGTTTTCGAGCTCTCATCGATCTTTTGAAATTCAAAATACAAGTTATAAAAATAACATTGTGCCAAACGACGACGTAATGATTGGTCACTCAAAAGCCGAATACCCAACATAATCGAGTTCTCAAAGTAACGCGTAACGATAAATCCTATATTTACGAGGGGCAGTCAAGCTAATACTTTAGTTTGTTTTGGTAATTCTAATCGACATACTGTGGAAAAAAATAAAAAAGTGGTCTAGAATCAACAGTCAATATCATCAAAGCCCCAGGGGGTTTCAGAGTGGGCAACTGATAAAAATCTCTACCAGGATTACTAATGGATCCAGAAACCTCTCATCACAAGGCATGAATCTCTCGGACTGCCCCTCGTTTGAAATAGGATTGAAATAGGATTGAAATGCTCCCTGGATTAGATTCAGCTTTGCTTTGATGAGTAAATATACTTGTGCAATGTCCGCACACCTGAAAAGAGGGAAGATGTTTGCCTGTCATTCAATTGCACTGATAACACTTTTAGCCACCTCATCCTCTCCATGCCCATTATTCCTCACTTGAACTGGACCGCTGATGCTCATCATTAGGGACGGGCAAAAAGTGCAAATCAAAACAAGCTTTTAGTTACCAAAAGTTGCAAAAAAAACAGCCCAAAATTGTAAAATAAAATGGAGAAAAAGATCAAAAGCGTAAACAAAAACCAAAATAGTGCAAATACAATTTAAAAAATCAAAGAAAAACACAAATTTCAGAAACAAAAAGCTTCAGATATTTTCTTGTCATCTGCTTGTTATTTTTCAATTTAGAAGAGCAGACTCAATAAATAGGGCACTTATGACTTTTATTAAAACACTATACTAATTGTGATTGAAGTAGGGAAAAACTTTGTTGTTGACAAATTGTTCTTGAATTCAGTTATCTAAAAATATCAGAAGGACAATATTCAATGAGATATTCCCATTCTTGTGTCTTGTTTGAGTTATATAGATTGTCTGAACTTTTGTGATGATGAGTGTTCAATCACATTTAGTTTTTAAATTTGAAAAAAAATCTTCCAAAAGTAAATATTTTCAAAGAAGAAATAGCAAATTCTCAACAATTTGTACAAGTTAGGCCGAAAACGTAAAAAAAATCGTGCAAATAAAGGTGAAAAGTGCAAAAAGGCAAATAAATGTGTTTATGTTACCAAAAATCTTTTTGCACTTTTTGCCCGTCCCTACTCATCATCATTAACATCATGATCATTCTCGTAGGGTCGGAACTGTTCGTGGAAAAGTGGGCACAGGCGATCGGGTCCTTCACATTTCACAAGTAACTGCTACCACGGCAACGATGACGATGTCGAGGTCTGCTTTTACAGGTGGAGATGGTGGGGTAGCTAGTAGTTATCTCTGGGTTCATTCCTCCGCATACATACTTGCGAGAAGGGCATATAAGTATGTAGTATATGAAGACCTAGGTGGATAGAGGATGTAGTACACCGGCCAGGGTCGTCGAGCCTTTGGCGTTATCTCCAGAAATTTATATTATGACAGGGCTTTGATTTAAATCCCTCGTTAGACACGGGAGTTCGATTGTGAAGTCTTGGGGTGAAAGGCCACTAGAGAGTGTTAGCTAGCCAGCTAGAATTACATAGAAGAACGGGGAGTTGTAGTGAATTTGCGTGCAATGGGTCTGTCAATCCGGTGTCATCTTTTCCAGGTTTGAGCCCGAGTGTCTCGACAAACCATTGAACTGAGTGCTTCTCGCATGGACGACTTTAAGCAACTCCCCATCATGAAGAAGCTCTTTTCCAGGAAGAAGAAGCCGCAACAGGATGTTCAAATCGGTAAGTGAAATCATGTTCAGTACCCCTTTGTTTTTTAACATTTTTGGACGGCTTTTCATATGGGACATACTTGTTGAAAGGCCCAACTTCCGTTGGTGACAAATGAAGAACTTTGTCCCAAGAACCAGTATATTTGGCCCACAATAACTTGGCAACGTCATAGTCGGTCTTGATATTTTGGCTGGCATTATTCTGAGGCTCCAGGTTGGTTCGTAAAAGAACGATTAATGGACAGTCCGTGTGTGCTTACACATGTACCGTATCTGAAAATAAAAGTATATGTAGCTTTGGGTGGGTGGACACAGAGAGTTGGGGAAAAGGGCCCTCTTCTAAGGACCTTCTGTGACAAGCGAATCATAGGTGGGCATCGAAAAGTCAAATAATTGTGGTTCTAACCCAATTGGGAATTCCGATGGGAATTTTATAAAGCTCACCCTGTGATCTGTTAAAACCCTCTCTTTTAACAGTTAGATTGTTTTCCATAGTTTTGATGTGTTTTCTGTGCGACACCCTGTCAATAGCAACATTGCCTTCACATCAATTACAAGAACTCTTGATTTATGTGAAATGCAAGTCATTCCTATTTACAACAAATGACTCGTATTATTCTAAAGAAACTGTCAATCAGAAATGACGTGCGCACTCAACACGTCAAAATGGGCCTAAGTCTCAAACTCGTTCGGCCCACCTATGAATCCAACATGGTATGTTCCATCCTTAAAACCCCAAGTTGAAGGTTGCTGCTTGTGGTGTGGTGGTGGTGATGGTGGTCCTCCTCCTCCTTCTCGTAACTACCCTAATGACATGGCATGCCACAGTTTTTGTCAATGAGAATTCCAAATAACATGCCATCATCCTTAACAACATTAACAGCGGCAGCCACGCCACAAACGCAACATCAGCAAGTAGTTGCGAACAAACCAAGAGCGAGAGCGAGCTTTTCTACTCGGATGTCTTTGAGGCGTGAGTCTCCAATCTTCATGTTGGGAAAATCCGAACTTGATGGTTTTAATTAATGAGGGCACATGATTACGCTCGGCGATGGTGTGCATGGCTTTTTTTCTGTTTCCACTAAGGGAGCCATCGATCTTGGCTTGGGACATTTGAATGTGGTGCTAATGTAATTAACAAAGGAACAAGCGACGTAAGCAGAAACTTCCAAGGGACTTGATCGATTTGAAAGAGGTGTTTGAACAACACATTTCATGACATACGCTTATGAATAAAGAAAATGCGTTGGCGGATGTCTTGTGCTACAATGGATGTACTTTTCTACCTCTTTAATTCATGATCAAGTCCAAGGAGTTCTAATCTTGGTCGCACTCAGCGATTTTAAGGATATATGCTGTACATGAACGAGTATTTGGGACAATGTTTTGTAAACACTCAACATGCAATTCTAGAGATTTTTACTTGGGACTGATACTATCAATGTGAGCAATCTGTCCAATTGACCCTACTTGATTTTAAGTACCTTGATTTTTCTCTCTTGTGTCAAAAAAATCATTTCATTCAAATTTTAATAGTCTAGAACAAGGGTGTGCAAACCCTGGCCCGCGAGAGTATCTGTCATTTTCAAGAGACTGTGGCCCGCAGTTGCGGTAGGTAGATGATAAGTATCGATCATTCAACAATCTACTTTTTACTATCGATGATTCAATTCTGGTTCTACTCCCTCGTGTACTTCTACTACTTCTTCACTTGTTCTCGATCCTTCCTTCTGTTAAGATGCCCTTCCATGAATAAACTTATGTATTCCTTGATTTATTCTTTGGATACTTAACAGTAGATTGTAGAATTTTATACTGGAAATTATTTGCCGTTTTGGATGGTGTGGCCCGCGAGCGCCAACGGTTCGGCTTATCCAGTGAGGATAATCAAGAGTAGCAACTACAAAGACAAAAGTTTGAAAGGTATCATTTTCTTTATTTTTGTCATCGAAACACTTTCAAATAATTTGATTTAATTCCTAATTGATAGTGAATCTTAACATATCGAAAAGGAGCTCAACTTTGTTCTCGTGCGTGGTAAGAATTTTGCCCACATTCCAATTCAAATCATAGTGTCGTATCACGATTAAGGTCAAGAAACACAGCTGTTATCTCTTTGAATTCTTCAGCGATAAACTTCAGCAACCTCATCAAACAAACATGTAATGCTAATCTTAGGGTAATTCAAAATTAGTTTCCTTGCTACGCAATCTGGATCATGGCTAAAATCAGGCTCCTTAACCACCTGCTTGATTGTTCGTACATTCGGATAAATTTGTCTGCAAGCAGGAGTGAGAATGCGTCAAATCATCCTCGAGTATCTAACACTTACTTTTACCAAGGAAACCTATTGAAAGGCGCAGTACAGTATATGCCTCACCACATATATTCAAGGCGATGAAGTATTCTACCACTTTAGTCTTGACCTCAAAGCATCAACGTATGCACAGCACACAATCATCCCAAACAACTAGGTTTCCGGTTTACCGTTGCAAAGAATGATTCCCTCGACGTCAGGATCGTTTTTGGAAACCTCGCATTCAAGGTCACCACCGTTCAATCAATTATCCAGCTTTGGTAGCAATAATAATAGAACAGAGGGCATCTGCTAACATAATACTTGCGATAATGGGCTCTCAATTGATTGCAAGTCTGGATAAGCTCACTCAAAGTCAGTAGAACTTACTCGAGCAAAATGAGGGAAGGAAAGATCCTCAACCACGTGAGAAATTGTCACCGTTCCCAGTTGCTCAATGTCTTAATCCACCACGAAAGAGGGAAAGATCCGAACGAACTTTAGAACTTCAATGGCCGAGAAGGGAAAGGCAGAGGTGGAAAACTTTTCTTGGTCTCTCTTCTCTTCGCTTGCTGGCCAACCTTCAACCAACCGGGTCCAAGTTGGTTCAGTTTGAGAGTCATAAACGAGCCCCAGCGGACTGAATTGGCTATCAAGATTACCCGTTTGAAAAACACATTTCACAAGTTCGCACACATACCCAACTATTGGAACTTTGGCCCAATGAACCTCTCTAGCTCTGGCTCTCGAGTGGCCATGATTGCATTTCAAGTTGGCTCCACTTGCACTTCATTTGCCTAATTCAGATCTGGAAGCATTGCATTATCTGGAATCCAGCCTGAGATTTTGGAACACTAGAAGCAAGAATGTTTGAAGTTTTTGGCGTGAGTCTCGTTATCAGCGAACACGCGGTAAAACGGTGCCATTTCCCCCTTTTTTTGACAGCATGATGTCGCCTTAATAGTCATTTCCCTTTACTGTGTGACCCCGATCACCACCACCACCAACATTCATTCCATCCCTCCATCGAAGACTGGAAACGCACATAACTCGGTGGAACCGTGTGAAGAAGCCTTCATCACTTTCCACTTTCCTGGCTTCATCGTCACGCTGGCTTTGGTCGTAATCATATGTCTCACTACTCTCATTCTACTATGAGAATGTGTAGTTTTCACACGCTTGAAATTGATTCCCAACGATGGAACGTTGGACCTCAAAACTGGAACATGTTTCGTATTTGTACTTGGAATGCAAAGCGATTCAACCAGGGCGAATTTATGGCCCAGATCTTGGTCTACTGGTTACACACTATTACCACTATTACGTAAATGCATGTCTCAAGGTCTCCGGAGATTGGTCTGTTTATATCGGGTCCATTTAGTGGAAGGGCAAGTTGCTTGCCAAACGGCTGTGAGATCATATCTCCAAATTGCTTCAATGATCCAGGATCCAATTTTCCGTTCTTTTTACCAAGGTTCATCCACCCCTCCCATGTTTATAGGAAACGGGGAGCAGGGAGATTGGTCTTAGTTGGAATGGAAGTGCCAAATTTAGAGAGATCTTTTCCGAAGAGGGGACCATAGGGAGAGTTTTCGTGATCGTGACCTTCATATCGATCAAAATCGCCTAATAAGGTCAAAAAAGAATGTGTCGATGAAATGCAATGTACTTGAAGAGCAAAACAGCTTTGACAGCTGTCAAGATCAGGGAACATCAATGACAGTCTGGCAGGTTCACATCGGCTAGGGTGACAGCCCGGTCCTATCGTCTTTCGCTATCAGCACATATGTCCTTCAAGGCCAATCGGTCTTACCATCCTGGTCGAGGATGAGAAGAAGTTGTTCGGAGGCGGCCTTCGCTGTTGATTGCTGCTTCTTCCTCTTGTCCTCGGTCAGCCGAGAGCTCTTTCCAACTGATCAGGCCAGCCGATGGCTCTCGACCCGGTACGATTTGTACCCATCGCAATCAGAGACTTTAGCTCACCCCAACTCTCAGAGATGGCGCTAGTGACGGCCTTGATAATCTTAGACATGTAATCACAAAACCTAGTAAATTGCTTCGATGTGGTCAAGATTTTTTACTTCACCAAACCTCTCATTTGCTTTCTTTTTTTCACATTTCGACGGCGCCAGTGTCCATTGTGTACATTGTACAATTGATGGAATGGTATAAGAATCCTAAAACTGTTGCTTGGGAAAGAAAATCTCTTTCTTTTATTTTTCTTTTTGAAAACTGAGTGCCCATGATTCTACATCCTTTCCGTGAGAGCCGTCTAAATTTAATGAAAAGTTTCAGAGAAAGTAAACCCAGGAGCGTGGGAAAAGGTTACATGTTCCGAACGTCGTGGCAGCAGAAGTAGGCGTCAGAACTTGAAAGATTCTTACCGTCTACACTGACTTTATCCTTAGAGAAAACTGTAGATAAGTCAAATCTTCCAAGGATTCCACAGATATTGCCAATCGAGGTCTGGAAAACTGGGTGAAAGGAATCCGAGGGTACCTCACGGAAAGCGGCTTAAGAAATAGCTCGCAAAGCAACTATTTATATCCTTGAGCTGGCTAAGCATTGTCGAGTTTTCTCTCCAAAGGGAACATGATTAATTTAACCCCCTCAGGCTTGTTCCATTTCCCGGTATCGTCATAAGTAATCTGTCCTCCCGAGTGGACCCAGTAGGGAGGGGAAGAAGGGAAGGCACAAGGGAAATCGATCCCTGAGGGCAAAACTCAAGGGTGCAGCAGGTTCGTTCTATTCTTAGGCGACATCGAGCCAAGATTGGAACCAAATTTCTTCTCAGCAGTCTCAATTGCTCTTCAGAAAGACAATTAGGAGAAGGAAAGAATCTGTACATTCAAGGTCCTTCCCCCTTCCTCATGAGGAAGAGGAGTATCAATTTGAGCGCTCTTGGTGAGCGAGGGACTGAAAACGGATTCAATACAGTGGAGAGCCAAGTTGCCCACAAGACGGTTCCAATATGTTCCACTGCCCTCAAGGACGGTTGAAGGCCAGTACCTTTACCAAATGAGATATAGAGGAGAAGAAGAAGTAGAAGAAGAGGAGGGAAGAGCTAAAAGCTGCTCGTACACACATACGTGAAGAGTGTCGCCGAAGCCATGTTTTGGGCGTCGTTCTCCTCGAAAGGTGTGCACACACTATTGCAACGCCTAAGCCATCCACTGACGGCCAACGAGCAAGGGACACCAACCTCACGGATAATCAGGGACCATCGTGTCCTCTGAATGGTAGTAGTGAGTGCCTGAGCTCACCCTTTGCATGAGTTACTTGACGTGGAGAGAAATCCACTTTAAGATCCTTTCCTTGAATCCTTGTTCCATCACTTTGTTGTAGGTCGAGAGAAGGAGAGAGGGAGTGAGTGAGGTCGCGCTCCTAATGCGCTTTGCTTCTTTGACGGTAGGCCTCTGCTTCGAACGAACGAACCTACCTTTGAAGCAAGGTGAGAGATGGAAAACTCGATTCCGAAATGAACCATACATTTCTAGAAATTCTACCAACAGATCTATCCGACTTGAGGGTTATTTTAGATAACAAATTCGAACCTTTTAAAATGGATTGCGCGTGAAAGCTTTCAAAGAAGTATAATACATGAATACAAACAATCCAGTGAAATGGAACAACGTTCTGAGTGTTTCCATCGTTCGAGTGTTCCTCGTTCAAGACCACAGTATGTTATCAGCACTCACTAGAGAAGAACGGAAGGAACACGAGCGCCGAAACGAGAGAAGCTACCACCACGATCGAACGAACGAACGAACTTCGAATGAAGCAAGTTTCGAGTTGCGAAGGCCAAGGGCCACATTGATTGTTGGGATTGAAGAGGCTCGTCCAATTTTCTGTATGCGCAAGGGCTTCTCCTTTTTCTTCCGCCTTGTCCCTTGGATCGGTGGCGAGTCCTTCCAAGAGTTTCACCCAAGCAGACGAGGACTCTGAACAAGGTCAACGTTGAGTCTTGCATTGAGCGTTGGTGGTTCCGAGGAGAGTGATTATGTCAAAAGAGCTCAAGTGTCAATAACTTCTAGCCGGTTAAAACAACAACAACAACAACAATAATAATCAACATCATCGTCACACACACGTGAAATGCAGTTGTTGTTGATTGCGTGAGTCACGAGCAATCCGAATCCGAACCCTCATGCTTGGTCAAAGCCGGTGACTTTCGGTTGGATTGGGTGTCCGCCAATCCGGGGTCGTTTGTGCCATTGCCATCAACACCCCGTTTTGACCGCAGGTAAGCGATTGACGAGCCCGCCCAAAAGGTCTACCATCATGATGATCCATCCATCCATCCGTCTATCCACCCATTCATTAGCTAATGGGGTCGGTTTCCTCTCTTACATGATTATCTGGATCATGGGGCCATGAACACAAGGGAATCCAACACAAAATCCAGGATGGCCTCCCTCACAGCTAGCACTAGAAATGTAGGTGGTTGACCTAAGCAATCCGGAGGGATCAGGGAGTGAGGATGATGATGATAATGATATCCAGTGGCGAAGAAATTATTCATTCGATTCATCCATAAATTCACTCGAACAATAGCATCGTCTCTGGTTGATGTGAATGATTGTGGGAGTTCGTCTTGGATTGACAGGGGAAGCTCTACTGGAGGGGGATCAATGCCCATGCCACATTGATTGCGCATACCCATGAATGGCCATGTCGTAAGACATAGAGTAACAAGATGACCACTGAGAAAAGAAAAAAAACGGGGAGACACCCACTGAAAACTCGGCCCACTTCTACTACAGTATAGCATACAAACTTTGTGCTATTGTTTCATTTTTATCGCCCTCAATCCTGTAATCAAAAGGAAGCCACGACTGGTAGTAGATTAACATGTAATCTTTGCGAGCGACGAGGAAAAGTCATATTAGAGTGCATTCCTTTTTAACTGAAAAAAGAGTCTCTCCGAAAGGCCACGCAAATCCCAAAACGTCTCTCTTTTTCCATTTTTAATCCAAGTCTGAGATCACCCGAGTTCGAGTCCGAGATCGATTTGGTATGTGCCATCCACCCAGTATGGTTTGAACATGTCAGTAAATTCAATCTGATCTCTGTCTGACTGTCTCTGAGCCGTGAGTTTTGGTGGGCATTTTTTCAGCCCCCCTTAGTAGTATTACTAGGCCCGGATAGATCGATAGCCAGTTTGGTCCGTGGCCAACCATCGATTTGCTGGTTTGGTGGTGGTGTTGTTACGTGCTAGTCCATGAGTGAAGAGTCCCCACGATTTCGATGTTGTCTACATGTGGCTCAAGAGTTAGTACTCTTCATTGTGAGTCTTGAACTGGTGGCGAAAAGATCCCTTCTGGCCTCCGGGAGGTGTGTGTCGATTGCATTTGTTTTCAAAGTGTTTTGATTTCTGTCTGGTTGGAGATGAAGGCGAGAAAGTCCGTTTATGTGTCCTTTTGGCCTTAGTTTCCGGTTTGACTTGGTATTCAAAGGTTTAGTGTTGACGATGATGATGATGAGCTAACGTTCTTGACTCTTCACGACTTGTGAGGCTTCCGTTCGGGAAATGCCAGGTGCCAGAAGCAATCAATAAACCTGTCGTTGAAGGTAAGAGAAGGCAAGAGGAATGGATTTTAATTTCATATTAGTAATCTCATTAAGCTAGGCAACCTTCTAGAAACTGTCAGTCGACCAAGTGGGAGAGTCTCTGAGAAAATAAAGAACTTGAGAGAGCTTTCTCTCCCTCTTCTCTCAAACTCACCTTCTCACCGTCGTATTTTGAGCCTTCGTTCGATGTAAAATGCAAAAAAAAAAACGGAGCGAAAAGATCCACGGAAGAGAGTCTTTAGAAAGTACGAAATGTTCCCTGAAGAACCAAGAATATCAAGGTTCTTATACTTGGAATACAAAAAAGGTCGGGACGAACCATTTCAGTGGCTGAGATCAATTGGCAAATTTTCTTTTATGGTTTCCTTTAACGGGTAAAAGTCGAGACTTCTCTCAAGAAATTGTTTGGAAACGGGAAATTTAGGATTTCTATACGACTTTAGAGCTAACACCCCCAGAACCTTCGAGCATTAGTGTCGGTGATCTGCGTGAGATGATTCATAATGATTGAGAGATTTTCAAGTAGTTAAGGAATCTTTTGTCTGGCGGCTGTCTCATATTTGATCACTCCTGAAATTGTGTAGATCAACTCGTACTAAAGTTCTTGTCTTCTCTCTCCTTCAGAATACAGCTCACTACACTTTTTTTATTCTTCATTAATCATTACCTTGAGACTTCATCAGTTTTTGGGGCGAGGTTTGAGATTGTCCCCGCATTTTTTGACGCTTCACTAAGAAAGGGAATGCTAGTTTTGACTTATGGCAGTCAAGCAATGAGATGGAACGGAAGAGTCGCGTGTCGGAATCATTCCTTGGTGAATTTCACGACCAAATTGGATATTCTATGTACATTTCAAAGGACGGTGGCTTGGAAGTCTTCCATCCTATGTAGATCCTTTCAATTGGGCTCCAGTCGAGACCTCATTGGCATACCTGATTGCACTTCCAGCGTTCCAGATCTTTTCCAACCGAGCATGACCAATGCGAAGATATGTGAAATGCGATTGAGACTCTCAAACCCATTAGCGTTTTCAACAGGGACTAGACTGGAGACAAAAGGCTCATGCGTAACAGATCATTTGTCATTCAATTGACAAACTTGGCCATGATGAGGCGAAAAATGGCCCCATTAGCTCCCGTGCCAAACGCACAAAAAAAGACCAGACCGCTGATAGTCAAGGACCTGATAAAAATGTCGAGTGGATTGTCTTGCTGCATACCTCACTCAGAGATATGGCATTGGAGATTGAAAAAGTGTAGTGTTAGGATAAAACTGAATCACATTTAATCAAATCCCATTTTTGCCGAGCTCGATTACTTACCACTCTAATTGGATGATGAGACAAGAAGAACTTGGGCAAATATTGTTTGCGCGTGGTTGGTGAGCGACGCTTCTTTGATCCATTTCCATTTTCGACTCAACTAATATAGACATAGGACAATGGTGGTCACACCCGGCCAACATTCTGCATGAACGGTCTTAAAGAGACAAGTTTTCCACAATCTTCAATTAAACCATAAAGCGTGACCATATTTTTTGGATAACCCAACCATATAGAACGTGATTTTGCATCGCTTTTTTATGAGGGCGTGCTTTTGAGTGAGCAGACCTTGTTCGCTCGAATCTACGTACGACATAGTATGTCGGGTCCGTTGGTGGCGAACATCGCGCATAAAATCGTCATTCAATTATGATTCCAATTATTGCCTCGGACCCGAGTTCTCAATGGGAACTCGAGCCTGAAGTAGCTTATCCGCATTAATTATACCCACCCTAGCGAGGAGGATCAAGGCTGGATTGAGAAGCTCGGAAGTCAGACTACAACAATGGACGACGCAAAGAACTCTCTCTTATTACTTGTATGTATGTATGTAATATCTGGAGTGGTAACAGTAGTGGGTCTCATCCCACGCACGCTCTGACTGATCGAGCAAAGATCCGTCGTATTTGCATATCGATCTCAACAGGTCTCCTTTTGATGCTCGATGAGCTCACTTAAGGACGACGTGGAGAATGCATAGCATTCTCGTCCCTTGTTCATAATCACTCTAAAAACGGCTGTTAAAGAACCCCTTTTTGTCTACGGTAGAGGGTTTTAGCGGACGGACCAACTTTCTTTCAGCCAAAGGTCAATACTTTGTCCTTGAGTCGGAGAGTCTCGAACTGCTGGCAGTGTTTTCTCCCGATTCAATATCCCGAGGCTCTTGAAGACCTTGAAATCCTTCAAGTGTCTTTGGTCTTTCGTTCGTCGTTCACGGCCTTCTCGCAGTAGTCAAGACATGCGATACGTTAGTGGTAAATTATGCAAGATTAACGACTCTCCGGCTACTTTGTTTCTTTTTCACCAGCATTCAAATGATTCAAGGATCCTTCTTGCAAAGGGTTTCACTCGACATGAGCTTTGGCTGGCAGAAAACATCGATGCATAGACAATGGGAACCCTTACAAAATTGAATGCTTGAGTAACCGAATGACTTTTTTCAAGAAGGTTGGTTGGCCTGGCCAATGTAGAATTATTGAACACTTGTGACTTTGACGACGTCTTAGCTCGTTGCCTTGTCAGTCACACTTGTGTTTTAATAGGTTTTTGCAAACGAAAGACGAAAGGAACTATGAAGTAAAACATGGGTTGGGAGCAAGTTTTTACTCGTTCAAGATTGAGACAATTGTTAAGGAGGGAATTTTTGTGGCACCTTGAGCTTTAGTCAACAAGAGCTAATTGTACAGTATTTCCAGTCGTTTTTGTCCACCTTTCTCTATTGTTATTTTGGGCTGAACACGTCCATTCTGTGTAGTAATAAATAGCTTTGCGGAGTGAAAATAAACCTTTTTTTCTAATGTTGCCTTGGACTTTTTGACGGCCAAAGACTCTTGGCAATGAGTTTTGATCCTTCACTACAACTTTATTTCCTGTTCAAAAATAGTTGTATTAGTTCCTTTGATACACTAAGACGAAGTATGATGGACTTCTGATTGAACTTGTCTGGCTTAATGACCCGAGTTTTCACGGAAATCTGATCGCTCAAATTACGAATACTTCTCGCATTCTCCTTTACGAAAATACCATGACCAATGCTAGTGTTAAGGCAAACACTCCAGTGCTTTAAGAGGTCCACTCTTCCTTCTCAATTTCCATCCCAAGATCAAATTCTCCCAGGAACTGCTTCTCAAAGGCAAGTAAGCTAGCAAAGAAGCTATTGCCGTCTTCTCTCGATTCTTTTTTTTTTTTTTTGAAGTTTGAAGTCAATTTCGTCTCAAAAGCTGGCTTGGCCTTCATTCGTGGAAGCTGTTCCAATTTTTCGACGCACACAATTACCTTCCCTTGTTTCCACCTTTACCTAACACTCACCTTCCCTGCCAATTGGACCCATTGGACGTAAATTGAATCAAGAGGCTTTTAGGAGGGAGCTTTTTTGGCCGCTCAAAGTGGCCAAAACACAAAGGCAACCAACCAATTTGAGTCGGGTTCCATTTGAGCATTAAGAAGAGATCTTCTTGAGTCCATGACCATGTGATGCCAACAAGTGGAACCCTCTTTTCTGTGTTGATTTTGACACGGTTCGAGACGAGCACGGAGAGATGAGTAGCATGTAAATCGGTGTGAAAATGCTCGGCTTTGCATAAAGTAATTGCCCGTTTGCGAAATGTGCCAAACGCTTTGGGTTGCCAACGAGTAGTCTTCATGTCAACAACGCTGAATGGAAACCCACTGATACCTCGTCACATACTTACGTACATACACATGGACGGACGTACAGACAGACAGACAGACATACGGCATTTCAAATCTTCTTGCAAAGCAGAAAGGAAATGGAAGAAAAATGGCACGGAACACAAGTATGACGAAAGCAAGAAATGAAACGCAGAAATGAGCCAAGCATGACGAAGCAATGCTTTCAGATTGACCACATTGGAGGGTCGGACTCTTGACCACCTACTCACGGGAGTGATCTCATTTCATGAAAATTCCACGGTCCTCATGGTTATTTTCGATATATCATTGCCTTCCGAGTGGTTGTTTTCGTTTTCACACTTAAGCGGGTGACGGCGCTGGTTTTCGCCGTTCAACCACGAGCCTCGTTCTTTCGTTCGCTCGTGCATTTACTTCCTCCTCCGTCTTATTCTTTCGAGCGAGGTGTTCTCAGTTGTTAGGCGTCCATGCTCAAGTTAAGATCTCCGAGTGCGAACACATCCAAACCAATTCCCGAGAGCCTTCTGTCACAGTCAAGTTGAGAGACGAAGACGGAGATTAATTGTTTCCATATTTTTGCAATCACTCTTTCGATTCCTTGATCTTGCAACAACGAACGGCTCGAGGGTACAACGCGAGGGTGTGCGTTTAACATCAATTCTGCTGCACTCCACGCCAACTCAAAAAAGAAACCACAACAGAAAAAAAACATGAAATAGGACTTTGAAAAGTCAAAGAACGGCCATGATTCAATGAACGACGGCCGTTTCTACTGCTTAAGTCAAAATAGTTTGGTGACGGTGCGCTTATTGTTAAGTTATGCTATCTATTATTCACGTCTCCCGACCTCCACCCGTGTACTTCTTCTTTTTCTGCGACGTGTGATGTGTTGGTGTGTGCGTGATTCGCCTATGTTTGAGTGATATTAGTGTCCCGCTCGTGATTCCTTGATTATATTCCGGTCGAACCATTCACCTCACTACATTCTACGTAATCCTACCACCAACCAGAGAGCTGTGGGTGTTGAGTGTCATTGGTGCCACAATCCGAATGACGATGAAGATGAGCCCAAAGAAACGAATTGAATAACAAGAAACCGACCGAGTCGTCGTCCGCAAGAAACCAACGAAACCCACCACTGTTATCATCATCAGAAGCAGCATCCGTCTGCTGACTTTCAATACAAAGAAATACATATTAGAAGGTTGGTTCCCCTTCAACTTTTTGTTGGCCCACGGAATCAGGATGAGTTTTAACCGTGACGGACGAAGCAGTTCTGATGCCAATGGCTCGCTCAACTTCAAAGCCATTGGCACCGCTTCTCTTCAAATCCAGGTCCGAGTACCTGCTCAGCGATCATCTTCCATGAGAGAGACCTCCCCAACGACCTCGGATCGGATGCGGTCTTCAGATTTGAGGTCATCCCGACAAGGTGTCCATGTTGCCACGAGCTCCCTGGCACCGCCGACAAACGTCAGATCGGCTCGATCATTGTCCCCATCGGGAAATCGCCGACCTTTGTCCCCATCCTCTCACCACAGACACGCCCTACCCACTCGGGCACCCACCCCACCCCGTGATGCCCCAAATCGCCCCATGGCACCCCCTTCATCGCCCAATATTGAAAGTCGCAGACGGATGCTCTTGAGTGGTTCCACCCATTCGGCCCCAACCACCCCTTTGCCTCCAAGGTCGCCTAAGATTCAGATTTCCTCGGCGCGGGTGGATAAGAACGAGTTCTTCAAGCCTAAACTGGAGCATCCCGAGATCGTCATCCCTCGTCGGGTCTCTCGAACTGCCCTCTCGCGGACCCCTTCACCCAGTCCCAGTCGGAATCAGTCGCTCAAATTGGCCACCCGGTTGTCTCAACAAGTCATTGATGTGGCCGGAGCCGGTGCGAGCGGAATTCGGCTGTCGAACTTGACCCCGCCAACTACCAAGAAGTATGGAACGTCCTCCATGGCCAGTCTCGACCGATCGGACTCACACAGTCCGCCCAACAACTCGAGAAAGGCCAAACATAGCTCTCGGTCGCCATCTCCGTGTGTCCAGTCGTCAAATAGAGGTAAATGAAAAGGTCTTTGCTCGGGGAGTGATAGAGATGTCTAGCTAGCTAGGATAGCATGATACGTGTCATTAGGCAGTTGTTTTCCGAATTGCGATTTAATCGAACTCTAGTGCTGGTGGTGGTGGTGGGTGATGGTTGGACCCCTTTTTGTACCGATCGATAGGAAATTGAATCGCGAGACAACTGAGAAGTCGAGAACTGGTTTCGCACTCAACCTCTTTCATCAATTGCCACTTATTTGACCCCAAGCGTGCTTTAATACGTTCTAAATGAGCCCCGAATGAGAATTGCTCGAGTAGTGAGTGGGTCGTAACCACTTTGAAAGCTGAAAACTCAAATCATTGATTGATCTGACCGAAGATAATGTCGTCATCATCCCATGAAGCCCAAGTCTGATGAATAGTTTGATCAAAACCCCATTCATGGAAGAGGAGGAGGAGGAGGGCATGTAATTAAAATATTGATCAAGAAGTCATCCGTGCCCCTATTCACTTTGACCACCATGAACAAAGTTTGCTTTTCAAAGCTTGGCCTCATGGTCTCGTCATCGTCTTGCTTCTGGGTTGGCCAGAATCTCCCAAACCCCTCACTTAGTCCGCCAATGAGTGCTGATGAGGGATTGCTCGTCAAATTGTGTGTGCCCTTCGAAATTTGGAGATAAAAAACGACGCACACCCGAACCCAAGTTGGGAATTTAAAGACTACCAGAGGCGATCAAGTCTCAAGTCTGGCGTGATAAAAGGCAGGCAAACCATTGCGAGAACTCGCTTGCTCCTCCAGACTTGCAATTTCTTTGATTGTTCAGCGTCATGGTGAGCCAAGGCGGGCGTGGTTGGAAATGCATCCCAGAAACGATTATTGTGATTTCTTGATGGCCGCCCGATGATCCCTCATGAACGACCTACGTGCTACTCACTCCATCCACTGAACAGTGAACAAGAGGAGGAAAAGAAGACGACGAAGAAAAGGCATGATTGGTGCCTTCTTGATTCCAATGCCATCCAATCCCATAAATTCTCCTTCATCTTGTGGGTAATCGGGGTGGATATGACAGAAGGATGGAAGCTCAAAGATTATCAATGCCATTCCACACTTTGTTGAGGATGTAAAAATTGGACTGGAACCAATCAAAGACGATGCCTACTTACTTGCATTAGAAGGAGATGGACACGATGTTCACATTTCGTTCTTCGAGGGTTTGATGTTCAGTGAAGATTTGACGAATGGACACCATCAGCAGCGGTGAAGAGGCTTTTTTTCGAGGGGGGACCCCACTTGAGTACCTAAGGTGGTGCGGCCATGACAGAGCACAAATTTGTCATCATTCCAAACAACAATCAAAACGATGTTCCTCGCTTATCTTCTGCCTTGGATGTGTCAGTCAGTTCGTTATGGTGTACCTACCTTCAGTACCTGGTACATACGGTACCGTTGTTGTAGTCGTCTGAAGCTATGAGAAACCTGGACTCCTCGTAGATCGATTAGTATTGGAAGTAAAGATCGACATCGACGTGCTTCCGTTTTCCCGACAGTTTTGGTCATGAAACGAAAATAGCCGATCAAGGCCAGAATGAAGACCACAGCTCGCTTCTATCGGACAAGGACCACCTTCCTGACGAAGGCAATTACCAGCCTAATGGATGTGAATTTGCGGGGAAATGAGGTCATTTACCTCGTACATCCTTCGAGGTGGTGGCCTTCATCATGATGTTCATGAAGTATGCTTTTTGGTAGGGAATTGGGAGGGACTCGCCTTTATAAATGGCCTTTGCCGTTGAGAAATAAAGTAACTCGCGTCACTCATCTCATATTTCGTTCCATGTCAAAACGCATCATCAACATCTTCATCACGTGTAAATTGAAGATTCAGACACCACAAAAAGAGAACCGAAATAGATTTCTAGAATACACAACCCCCCTTTTTTATGCCTTCGCACTTTTTGAGAACCGAGGCCAATTAATTGTCCGTCTTTTTGGCACCCTCGTGAAGATGCATGACGCGAATGCTCACTGACACCAACATTAGTTGAGGAAAAGAAAAAATATATATAATCGACTCTAGCAAGTGAAATGGTCAACAATGATTATCCATCTGACAGCATCTCTTTATCTGCATGGCCGCAAGTGCCCGAAAGCGTTTTGAGAGTAAGACTTTGCATGCACTTTATTTGGTATGATTATAAGTGTTTATAATCATCATTTTCTGAACCCTCACCGAGAGGATTGAACTAGAAGATAAACGTCCATACGTCCACATGAGGTCCTTGCGATTAAGTTACCATAAAAGACGTCCCTACTACGTATGAACAAGTACCGAGCGACGTTCGCTATTCAGAGTCGCTCGAGGCTCTTTGAGGACAAGGGGCAACTTTTCCCGTTGAGCCTCCTCATTATTATTATGATGATCCTCCTGACAGCCAAGTTATTTGAGGTTCTCTTTAATTTTATGCAAGACTTCCCACCACGTGCTTGTACTACAGGGCAAATCGAGGATCGTTTCGTCGAGTACCATCACAGTACAAAGGGGGGACTGGTAGATCTCGGATCTCCTTGGGGACCTCTCGAGACTTCAAAACTCATTTTGGTTTCCCATGTTGAAAATGTTCATCTGGAATTGGATTTGAACTAAAGTCTGCCTGAATCTCGGCTAGCTCGTCGTTTGAGCTTTGATGGTTTGAATTGCAATTAAGGGGCTTTTTGGTTTGAGGGTGCGTGCGTGTGGGGATCGTCCAGTACCATGTGTCATTTGGGTGGAATCAAGAAGTTTGGGGGGATCGCCTTCCAAATAAATCTGAGTGGCGGACAAAAGGCAAGAAGAGAGGGGGAGGATGTCCAACCAAGCCGTTAATGAGCCCAGAGAGGCTTTAATAATTCAAATATCCCACCTTGGTCCACTCGTGCTTATTGGAGTGAGTACTGGGCTCTGATTCGAATCGACAGATGCCACCATTGCAACTTTTCCTTGTCAAGCTCCCCTCTCCTACCATGATTATGTTCGTAGTACCAACGTCGGAACAAGTATCTGGAAGTCGTTCAAAGGACATCCATCCTCTTTTCCCAAATCTTTGATGTTTGAACCCAATTTCACGTCGGCTTCGGATTTCAAGTAATGTCAGCAAAGGTGAGGTTTGAGCGAGGAGCTGTTTGTGTGGACGTAAGTGTGTGTAAGAGAGAGTGAAGAATCAATGAATGGATTGCCAATATTCATTCCAGCATCCATCAAACACCTGCTCTAAAAGTGTCAAAACTCTATGAACTAGCTTCTTCGCTCACGTTCCTCATTTTTTCTCTCACTTCTTTCGACCTTGATTGATGGTCACGTTGGCGTTGGCGAACACCTTTCTCTGATGGTTGGACCCGGTTAGCAGCTTTGTGTCGTGTCGGTATGAAGGTATGCAGCAGCACTATATGCCGCGAGTGGCCTCAAAAGGTACTTACATTCGTACATTCACGATGTATTTCTGGGGGCGGAGGACGTGGTCGTGGTCGACGACCCCCTCTCATTAGCTGGCTATTAATGTCGCATGGAAAGTTGAGTTCCTTAACTTATGGGGACTATTGCACATGATGCGTTCCGCTTACAACCATCCCTTGTGTCTAACCACGCAAGCATCCCGTCAGTCCCATCACAAACGGCCTACCTCAATAGATTATTCCTCCATCTTGAAGTTGTCGAGTGTGTCGCCATAGGTCAAATGGCGTTCGCGTAATGGGGGTCAACGATGGTTCGTCCATTGCCCTTGATTCCGTTACAATGGCGTGTTGGCCATTTATCATTATCAGGGCTGATTCAGCTCTCGTCGACCACTGCCAGATAGCAATTAGCACATGGAACAGCAGGTTTTTCTCTCTGCTCGTTCGCTCTGCATTTTCTGCAAACTCGAGTCATTTTTCATAACGAGTCCTCCTCGGTCTACAATCCACAATGTGCATGTGTAAATACCGTTCTAGATCCGCCACGTCAGATAGGCCTCGGAATAAGATGTTGAATGAGCATCACAGAGCATTATCTAGCATCAGCCTGAATATCGGTGGGTTGAGCATGCGTTTCCTGTCTCGAGAATCAACCAGCTCATAAAGTACCCAGAGAGATTAGTTAGTGATTGGAGATCCTCGACGAAAACGAGCGAAGAAGACGGGGGCGAGTCCGAGCGATCTTCCTCGATTAGTCACTTGTTGTTTCGCATCTTTAGACGTTTATTCTTTACCCGCTTATCCATGGACTTCTGTGGGTCTCAGACTAGGTTTGGGCTTTGGAGGGCAACACGGTTTATAGTCGCTTTTTTTGGATGGGACTAGCAGTCCATTGGACAATGGATTGAATAACAGAGAATTCCCATCTCTCACGCACACCATAGCCCATGGAAGAAGTTCCGAGACACACGAGCAATGATTTTTTTTTACAAATTAAATGGACGGCCATTCATCATTTTTATGAGCTTTGGTACATGATCACTGCTCTATGTAATCACTTTGAGGATCTTTTTTGATGCCCAGAAGTGATGCTTTTTGAATTCTGATGAGCCTTCTTAGTGGATGGGCCCTGTCACATAGACACAGGCTTCTCAAGGCATGCTTTTTTATGACAAAGAGCAACAACCACTATCAGAGAGAATCAAGTTTTTGAGACGGTCTTGGAATTGCTGTAAGATATTATTCGTACGTGGAAGTGCGAATTCCACGGGCTTTGAAGCATAACATACCTTTACGAGACAATGGCATTAAAAGGTTCCCCCTGAAATTTTCATGACTCCCGCCTCCTATCCTCAATTTGTGGCTTCCTATTAATATCTCCAAGGGCTTCTTTTTATGGCGGTTACAAGCTACTTTTTAACGTGAAACGCGCTCTCACATATATGCTGTATGGATCCCGAAATGAGGTTTTGTGCAGGTTTTGACCGCACGTAAGTGACGGATCTTGTGCAAGAAATCATCATGACATATCTGACATTCCTGAGTTCTTCGCACACTGAGTGAGTGGCCTTTAGAAAACACTTGAAGAGAAATAGGGGATGAACCGTCACTTTGTCCAAGAAACAAAAACACTAACCGAATATGAAAGCAATGCCATTGTTTGCAGAGGGCTCATTTTCCAAGTTGACATTCGAATCTAAGTTAGCACACATGGGTTAAGAATTTAAAACACGCGTCGTCTACTCGATGTGAAAATCAATTCCGATCCTTTTGCGTCCAAGCATTTAAATGCAATGCGGTGAAAAAGATGTAAAAGGTAGAGAAATGCTGGAAACTTTAGATTTTTCAAATTGATACCGCGGAAGGACTTTCCCAAACGGCCCATAAACTCTCAAATCCCAATAGCCTTTTGACATCACCTCAGTTACTCACTCACCAACAGCAGTTCAAATCTCCAACACTCGAGAAGTGACATTTCCCATTCCAAGCACTCAAGGAATTCATCGGCAATCAAGTCACCAAGTCGACCAATGCTCGTCCATTCTCAATCACGACCTCCTTGGTATGGAGTATTCCAGTGCTTTAGTATGTCGTACATCCAAGTGTCTGTCTGTGTGGCTGGCTGATCCTGACTTTTGACTTTTTTGGAGATGAACCTGTTGAAAATTGTCATCACTCACGATGTGCTCGTGACTTTGTCTAAAGTTCTGGCTTTAAGGGGAGAGCGAGGCTTTCAATGAGATGGGTATCACTGTCCTTTGTGGGAATTCGAGTCAAATGATTAGGCGATAGTTTTCAAGATGAGCCTTCACGGCAGACAGTAAGCCGTCGATCTTCCGATTCCTTTTGGGCCATAAATCAATGTCACCAATTGGATCTTTGACGCACCACGTAAATGGGGACTTTGAGGACGCTTCCTTGTCAGTTTAGGGATCACTTACCAACAGAGATGCCCGCAGATATCGTCCTCAATGGCTCACTTTTTCTTATGTCAAGGCTTTATTTGGCCTTTAATGGCTGACAATGGACCAATTAGGGAAATCAATAGTCACTTCGATGAAGCATGACGTTCGATCATTGGCATGGTACTTGTGGGAGAAGGAGATGTTCCAATATTTCATCCTTGATTGGATTGGAAATGTGATCTCGTTAGAGGTTGGCCAAGCTCCGAACATAGGTTGATAGCTCGGTTATTGGACTTTGACAGAGAGTTTCATCTGCATATTGCCATCTTCTTTTAATCCCAAGGCGATTTGCTCTTCTCGGAGTCATGGGAAATGAATGATGATGATGATGATCCTTTGTAGTCAAAGGAGGAGAGGAGGAAGAAGAAGAAGAAGAAGAGCGATCTTTTTCTCCTTCAAGTTCCATTTAGATGCACAATATTATCTGAAAATGAATCAGCAGTACTTGCAACCATAACTTCTGAAGGAAAGAAGAGGTATTTCTTAACAAGTCCGAATCCTTGGCCACCATGATCCTTTCAAAACCAATTGAGTTGGTTTACCATCGCAAGTACAGTGGGAATAGCCCCATTTTCCAAGTTTTACCTGGAAGAAAAAGTGAAGCGAGACAAAAGAAATGTCAATATTTGACGAATGTGTCCAAACTTTCCTCTTCTTGTGGGCTTGAACACCCCTCTGGTTCATCAATGATTAAGTCCTTGGAGGGATTGGTTGAGAGGAGAGAAAAATGGTTGACACTTTTTCTCCCTTGGTTGGGGTTCGTGCCAAGGCCTTGGGTTTTGTGATTATGATCCTGGTCTTCGTGTTCGTCTGAAGAAGAAATAGAAAAACATCATGTGAAGGATTGCGATTTCACTGCCCCCATTGTTGACCATAAAAGAAACCAAATCCCGCGAATCCTCGCCATAGGTACTCGCTATTGGTTGGTTGGTTTGCTCGCTCTACATTCGCATTTAATCACATGATGTATCATTATCTTCCTTTGGGCCTCCTCGCCCCCAGAGCAATCCGAATTTGGAAGAAGGGGCTTCCGTGTATGCACAAGCAAGACCCCACCACCGTTTCAGAGAACTGAGTACTTTCAAATGAATAACAATAACTCCTCCTTCTTCTTCTTATGATTATTCTTTTTCTGCAACCCACCATTCGTGGACGGTTTGCCGTAGCCAACTACCCTACCGTATGTAACGTAGCTAGCTCCCGTTCATACCTACTTGTCATGGATATTGAGGTCAGATGAGTTGGCAGAATTTCGTGCGAAATCAATTCGGGAATATTAAAAACCCGGCCAAGGCCTTGCCCGTCGTCGTGACCGGCTCGCAAATCGCAAATTTGTTATCTATAATTGGAAATTAGCCATTAAGGCAGCCAAGAAGTCCAGCGTGTCATTCAATCATCGTGCCTTTTTGACCAGATCCGGCTGAATGCCAACAAAACTCGGTGAATCATGCAAAATGGTTCTGAATTCCCCTCATTAGCGAGTCCTGGAAAAGGGTCCCCAAAATCCTCATGGCGACGCAACTGATGAGAATAAGGATTTTCCGGAGGAAAGACAATGAAGCCTCTTGTTTCATAAAGATTCCCAGAGCCATGAACAATGTCGGAATGAATGGAGCTGTTAGTTTCTATCGCGAATTGTTTCTCAACCTAACATGTGCGTGGTCTGTCTTGCGTCGTTGAATGCGTACCTAGTGCATGCAGGTTTATTGTGAAGGTTAGTCAACGCGTTAGGACTCAAATAAAGAGTGATTGTGTGAGCAATTAAAAGGTGGATGGATCTTTTTTTGCAAATGCCACTATAATCTCCGCCTCTTAAGGAGACACGAAGCTTAAGAAATACATCAAAAGACTGTGGCGACCAAACTGTTCGTGCATGCGTGTGATGAATCTCCTCCTGAATGATGGCGAAGCAAGGTGTCCTAATTTGCAGGGCCAGTTTTTTCGGTTTGGCCGAGTAGTCAACTCTTTGCCCTGTTTTTCGCCTTCCGATTCCACGGAGATATACGGTCTTTTTCGCCATTTGTTCCCAGTAGTCTGAGGCATTCGAAGCGTACAACAACTACAACTACTACTACTTGGTTCGTTCGTTCGTTCGTTCGTTCGTTCATACGTTCGTTCTACTCGGAGATTTGAATCTAATCGATCATGGGAGTCGAGCAAAGCCCACTTGAATTAATCCGTCCACCTCCGTTTCAGCGAGTTAAGAAGCACTCTTGAAACTTCAGCAAGGAGGTTAGTTCTTTGAGAGGAGCAGAGATTTACGGACTACATACACACTGACTGAGGAGAAGTCATGGCCAATCAAAGTGAGTTTGAATTGGGAAGCGTCAGCTGCTTTGACTATTCAATGTTCACGGACAACTCAAAGGATGTCTCGGGAGTTTATCCATGTTGTCGTTGGATGCCAACGTCAAGTAGAGAAGGTTGCATTCGGATTGCTTGAGAGGAGACCCGAGATCTCCTCACAATCAGGGTGGACGTGATGCAAATCAGACCTGGACAAAACGAGATATTATGAACGAACGACTTTGTCTTCGCTCTCTTTGAAGGCTTCTTGCGAGTGCTCACTCACTCACTCACTCACAAAACAAGCGGGAAAGACCTGAAGGGGCCCATTTACATGATGTATGTACCTTTATGAACGACGGCGGATTGGCCAAGATTCTAATCAAACAAAGGTGAAATGAAAATCAACTAGAACTCACCCTTGCACCGCCCACGCACATTTTTCTTGCTCCTCGTTGAGTGGCTTGACTGTCAATACTGCCGAATCACGGTCGTAGACAGGCTTAAAACGAGCAAAAACCATCATGTAGTAGAAGAACATTGTACAGCATTCATTCAAAAGCTGAAAGAAATGCCAATATTTACACTTCCGTTGAAGTTGAGAGAAAAACCAGATCATGTTTGCAGACAAAAAAAAACAATAATGTGAACGGACGTCTTCCCTTTCCACTTTTTTTGTGGAAGACAATGGTTGAGGTGAAGTGATCTCCTGTCTTTCCTTCTACTTTGCATTATCGATCGTCGAATTTCACTCCAAATGATTTGAAACTTCTTCCTCCTTCTTCTTTAGTGTGAGCCACAAGAATTCTCGGTTGGGATAAAAATTGGGTAATCTGGGATGTTTGGCCAAGCCGTGATCTCATTTCAGTGTCTTCGTCAGCGATTATCATGGTCTTTGACGAACAGAACTAATTAATCCTTCAAAGGAGGGAACGTGTAATATTACTTCTACATAGGAGTTATAGATACCTTGGTGAATGGAGTGGGCTGCCGTGTCGTGAAAGTGCCATTTATTTTTGATCAGCATCCGTCCATCCACCAATTCCAAAACATCCTCCCCCGACATTTTTTGAAAGCCCCGTGCATCGCACCCAAAGCGGCCAAATGAGCATGACCAACCCAATTCGGACCCCACGAATTGGGACGCAGTCAATCAGATAAACCTCCCCACCCTCCCCACACATTTCTCGCATTGGCAAGCATTAATTCCGTATTAATCGGTGATCCTGTTTCACCATTTAATTGGCCCGATTTGTCCCGATTTGGATGCACTCGGCTCGGTTTTTATTGGTTTTAGGAATCCCGTCGTCTCGGATCAAACGCCCACACTGCCAAACGAACCAACGAACCAACCATGGTCGCTGGCACGCTCGCTCAGAAATTCACTCCCAAAAAGGTCCTAACCTTCCTTTTGGATATTTTTCCCCATTCTTCTTGCGTGTGTCTTTTCAAAAAGCTTGTAGAGTAAGACTTGGAAATTTGTCTTTTCTTTTCCCCCTCTCTAATCTCATCCCAGTTTCATCTCCTGTCTCATTACTCATTCACCACCTTAATGAAGTCACACCCACCACCACCTCTTCCACCTTTAGTTTGGTACCTCTGCTCTCAGTCTGGTCTATCTGTATATGTAGTGTGCGGTATTCAACCAGAGGAAGCCGGTCTGGGTTTGTGTGTGTTTGAGAGTGTGGTACGAGAGAGATGTCTTGACAAATGCGACTCTCAACAAAGGCTTTTGTAATTCCCCATGTTCGACACCTACGGGAAAAGTGAATACCTCCAACGTAATATCATCCGCCTTGATACGAAGAGAAATGAGTTCTTGTGCTGGTTGATGCTGAATCAACATGCATCAAGAACATCGTTCAACTTCTAATCAATATTGACAGACGATACTCGCCTTGTATATACGTATGTATCGGACCTATAATTATTACCACTGGGCTTTGTACTTTTTGCTCGCCCACACTAGTCCAAATGCTACGAGGCAAAAGGTGGGAAATTCAAAAATGTCAAATGTATGCCGAACCCTTTGAACACCCATTATCGAAGGCTTTATGGATTGATATTCGAAAATGATGTCAAATTGTTTGATAACACTGTTTTCTATGGCAACCGCGGATGAAAAGAATCGCACACGAACTAAAAAAAGATTGGTGTGACCTTTTCGGTTTTGCCACATTTTCCCTCGTTTCTCTTTGTCGATGGAAAATCGCATCGGATGTTATCCTGAAATTACGACGATATTCCGGTCCATTGGGCGAGTAGCAGATTTTTCTCCATCTCTGGTTTGGTTGGTGGTTCGATCGAGGAAATGTCCATACCTTTCACAGTGCATGCGGTACTGGGAGTACTCTAGGTCCGCTCATATGGTTGGCCTGACTCCATGTTCAGATGACTTATGCTGCTGCTCGATGTGTACAATCTATTCGATGTACATTGTACAGGTACAAGACAGGTTGTTAGTACACAGTTTATGAGCGATCGTGAGGGATTTGGCCAGAGGGCTAAATCATGGGGGATTTGGGTAATGATCTCGGTATTTGCGGGAATTCTTGGACAACCACCACTCATCTCGAGGCTTCGACTTGACGAACCCAGGCCTACTCATGCCTAGGTCCATAATTCATGCCTCCATCTACTGTATCCGCATCCAGGCTTTTCTTCGAAGTGATTCGTCCCATCTTCCGTTCTCAGACAAACTAATGATAACTTCAGGCCCAAAGAAGAGTTTTCTCCTGAAAAGACAAAGCCACACACTCACATGTAGTGTAGCGTATCATATCACTCACTCACAAGAGCGTCGTTGTCTTGGCATGAGTCAGAAATGCATCCTGCCGAACGAGGCCAACCTGTATGAGGTTTGAAGGATAATCCATTGAAGCAAATTGTCTCATGCGATTTCTCACCACGCACGCCAAATCTTCGAATTGGACCATTCAAGATCTCCTTTAATAGGCCAAGCTTAATGAATGGCCACATATTAGGTTTTTTTCCCGTTTGCTCCCCTCAATGCAATTCGTACTTTGGCCAACTGCCGTCGAGCAGCCATTCATTTCAACTCATGGTCAGATGAATCCCCCTCCCTCCTTCCAAATGGCCCCGCAATATTTGATAATGATATTACAAACATCATACCCCGAGGGCTCTGGGATTGGGAAATGGTTACGATGCTCATTATTGACCATTGGCTCTAATCTCCGTTCCTCCTTTGATTCGTTTCAGG
This sequence comes from Tigriopus japonicus, assembly GCA_010645155.1. NCBI lineage: Eukaryota > Metazoa > Arthropoda > Copepoda > Harpacticoida > Harpacticidae > Tigriopus > Tigriopus japonicus. Next base: position 10,729,139 of record CM021323.1, read on the forward strand.
TGAGTAATACGTACTTCAGACTGCAGTGTGCACCAAGAACGAAGAGAACCAAAACTCGACGACTTCTCAAGCAGAATTCAGAAGGATGATTTTGGATTCTCGTTGTGTCTGTCGTCGTCGTCGTCAATCGATGATCGAAACCTTCAGCTAGCTTCACATTCCTTGGCTAGGATCTGAGTTGAGCATCTCTCGAGTTTTTGTTCCTCATTGAGAAGCCAAACTTGGACATTTTTCTCGCCACGAAAGAGAGGTGATGCTTTGCTCGCTCAACTCACTCATCGTTGGTTGATTCGTGAAGACGATGCGAGCTCAAACCTCAAGACAAGGAGATGGGCCTGGTTGGGGCCCATCTTTGAGCTTCACAAGCAGTATTTGAGAGACAAGGCAGATCGAAGTTATGCACCATAATTTGACAATGACCGTGATCTTCTTCGTAAAATGACTGATATTAGGTATAATGAGGGTGTTGGGTGCTTGCCCTCCAATACAAACATGAGTGACTTAGGGAGAAGGAAATTTTAGGTTCAAGGGCTCTAGGAACACATTGATTTTGGACATGTCCTGAGGCTATCGACTGGGATAGGAGATAAAAAGGCAACTTAGTCATGCGTGAGGTGGGTCAATGCATCATGACATTCTTGATGAAATCTCTGCAGGCTCCCTAAAAAAAGCTGTCTTGGGCCAACAATTAATCGGTTTTTCTTCTGTATCTACCAAACTCTACCGTAGAAGCTGATTCGATATAATCAAAGCAGAGTGATACTTTTTGGTGAGGAACAAAGTCAAAGGACATCAAGGGAAGGAAATGATGGCAAACAATCAAAACTCATTACTTGCTTCAATCCACATTCAGGTTGCTAAATTGGCAAAAAACACGTGGAAAGAAGGGTGACCAAATTTCGTATTAAAGAAAAAAGAGCACTGCTCTTCCATTCTTTCAGTAGTCGATATTTGGTGACCCATCGTCTTTTCATTCATGGTCTGTAACCCACTTTGACGTTTATGGCCTCAGTGTGTGCCGCTCACTCAATAGTTGTTGGTTTTGAGCCTCGCGTAAATGATGCGTAAACCTTGGCACCTGAAGGACAGATGGACGGCCGTCTTCTCAAAACAGTCTCACTTCAAGTTCGCATTAGCGGCATTGTGCTCCATTCAGAATCACTTTCTTTTCACGTCCAACAGCAAAGCCTTTTCCCTGCATTCAATATTTACAAGCTCGTAACTTCATGGAAGATGCTGGCTGAGCATGGGAGTTCCTCTTTCATAGATAGGCAGAGATTTAAGATGGTTGGTGGTTGTGTTATTGTGATAAAGTACCATCCATCCCCCTTGTGCCTCCTCTTCCTGAGATTCTGTGTTTTCCATCCACGACCCAAGTTATTTTGAAGGGATGAAAAGATAATCAAGAGGTTTCAGATGGGGCCCGGATCGACTGAACTCATTTGTTGGAGGATATATTTCCTTTGTTAAGTGATATGAACATCCGGCCGGAATGAGCCATTGAGAAAAAATTGAAAGAACCGCCATTTGGTCTTGAACCGAAGGCAGGGCCAGGCTGTCAAACCAAGTCGAGATCGTTTATGGCAACTCAAGCAATAATACATCGACGACCACAAAAACTCATTTTTACACCTTTTACCTCAAGAAGAGACTGAGTGAGGCAAGGAGCCCTTTGAATCCTTGACTTCCGACGTAGTACAAACGTAGTATGTAGCTTTTGGTCTCGTGCAGGATTTTGATTCCGATTCTCGAGGCATTTCTCGTTTGGCACTTGCAGCTCATTAATCGAGCCTGAAGGAGAAGAAACCGGCTGCCATTTCCAAAATTGCATCCTCGTCAAACGGAATTCCTTTTGAGCATTAGCCACCGCCATCATTTACTTTGAGTAAATCATGCTCAGTGGAAAGGGCGAGCAGTAATCAAGAGACAAGATAAGCCCACATTCTTGCCATGAGAACTAACAGGATAACAACTCACCGAGAAGAGAAGCAAGCAAGCACATGAAGAAGGAGTTACATACTTTGGGGCACTTTGCGCGTGTGTATCCAATCAATGGATGATGGTGTGTGGAGGTAAAAGTAATCATCACCCGTTCGTTCATATTGGCTGCCTCGAAACAGCTTTATTTCGTTTCCACCCCCCCTAGATATGCAGCCCCATGCCTACAAGCCAGTCCTCGGCGAGAGGGGTCCACAGATTAGCCATTAGGCCTCAGGGACTCATTCACAGTCAATTTAATTGAACTCCATCAGTGCTGATTTGTAATCCTGGGGGATTTGCTTGTGTCGGCAAGAGGAGAGGGAACATCGTGATCGACTGGAGGATTAACAATATTACTACCGACTCTTTATATCATTGCAAGAAAACGTTTCACTGCAAGGACAGAACCACAAGAAGCCCCTGTCCATTGACCAGAAATTGATATTTTCATCTTTGGAAACAAAACGAAAAAGTGATGAATCGATCTCCAAGGATCTTAAGATGTCCTCGGGGAGATGAATTCACTCAAACTGGCTCCATAACTACTATGCTGCAAAGGACAGGAGACAGGAATTGTGTGAGGATGAGAGTTGCACGCGGATATTGCCAATATGTTTTGACAAGAGGGTCTTTCAAATAGTTATGCAAATGAGATCGCCACGTCCTCTCTTCTGCGGGCGATTATTCATTCGTCTTTAAAATTGAAAAAAAATCTCTCTCTCTTGAAATACAATCATCAACCACGTTCATCAATGGGTTGGGATGCTGAAAGTGTACTAGCCATTTGTGCCCAAGACAAGTAACTTGGAATAGGAGATGACATTGCTTTGACATTGTTCTTCATCAGAATCATCGGTCTTCTTCATAGGCAGGCGAATACAAAAAAAACTTGAGGCCTCTTGGCACAAGCCAGTCATCATTGCCTAAATACTTTGACCTTTAGCTTCCATTTCACCCTCCGAGATGCATTTATAGCACGGCCAACAACTAGAAGAAGTTGCATCAATGCATCTTAGTGAGAAGAAATGCATTCAACGAAAGCGAAGAAGGGTTGACAACAACTACGTACCTAACAGAGAACTAAAATCAACAGGCAAGAGGTCGGATTGAAATGTCCTGCAATTAAACCCAACCCATTCGACACGTCAAGATTGGTTTTATGAATAGCAATGTCCATGAACCCTTTTCCAATGAAGCAGTGAAGTCACCCATTTGGTCGTCCAAATGATCAGCCGATTCAAAGAATTGTTTCGAGCAAACTTGGCAGTCATTCACGTACGTATTTCCCCAAGTTGCCGTCTGATGTGTCCTCGTCTTAAACGAGCAGTACCAAATCATGGGATTGAATCAGCAAATTCCGTCCGATTAGATCTGGAAGGTGTTCCAGATTTGGTTACCGTGAAAAGTGCCGACGATCCGAAGGAAATCTTTTGTCCAAAGCACTCCTATTCACGGGCACATCCACACACACACAAACACCATTCAGACCAATAATGAGACTAGTTGCGGCAACCTCGAGAAATGATATATCCGTGTGCTTGAAAAGCGAGTGAGTGAGAAGAACTCTTTTCATGTTTGCCCACATCTCCTCATCCACCCATGGTCCTCCAAGATGGGGATCTTGGAATCATGCCTGGGCGAATTAATGTGCGTGATTGCATCGCCAATGAAGCCATTTTGGACTTGCAAATCTGAAGATTCCCCCTTTTAATACCGACAAAGATCCCACTCGGGGTCGTGCTTAAGGAATTGCGGATATTCGCTTTCATTGGCATGGTTTATGGGACAATCGCTAAATGTGGTTGGTTGCATAGGGCTTAGAAGGATGGAAGGAAACAAGTAAGAGTAAGGATCTCCTGCCGATTCAAGGCTGGCACAAAGCGAAAAACGAGAGAGGTTTTCTCCCTGGTTCGCGTCAAAGAATGCCTTACACAGATGAGATGAAGGTGGCAGAGTGAGCATGTGCCAACCTTCCGTTCGCTCAATACGTACAGGGGGATTTAGTGGCAATGATCATGATGATCGCCATGGTAATGGAGACTCGTAAAAGGTAGGGTTGCCAGGGATGCAAGACATAAAAGGAATTTTCCTCGAGCTGACTCACGCATAACTTGATAAATCACATGGCAATGGATTTTCGGTCATTTTCCCGGTACTTTTTTGTCTGAAACCTAACCTCGCCTTCTACGGTTGTGCAGTCATTTTTTCGCGTAATGAATAGATTCATGAGAGCCCTTCAAAGAGGGCTAGTTGCCTCTATCATGAATACCAGGTTGCAAATCATTCAAGAAGCCTGAACAATTTGATGTATTTGGGTCTTGTTGTCGGTGGGAGTGCTGTTTTAGTAGCTGTTTTGATCCCATTGTCCTTTCCAAGATATATGGTGAAGGCTTCGCCACGGCTGATGATTTATAGCTCTGAAATTAAGAGCATGCAAGGAAAATTAGAACCACCACTAGCAGCACGGTCAAACACAAATACACAGGCCATTTTCAATTCTCCTGAACTAACAGAGCCAAATTCCAGTCAAGGGGATACCAATCAGAACTTAGGTGACGTGAGTGCTTCTAATTTGATCTGAACTCATTAGAAAATGTGTCAATTCGAGACTGCTGATCCATTCCAACCGGTTCAAAACTGATCCGGTGAGAGCGTTTGAATCTGAATGATTCCTTTGACCCTTAGTAGTCCAGAATATTGGCCAGTATTCCAAGTGGAATTCAGAGTCCCCTCCAGCTTTTGTACTTTTGCACCAAGTCAAGTCCTGTACATCCTTTTTTGTCTCTCCCAGTTCAATGATATTTTATGAACCAATAGTAGACAAATCTGGTCGATTTTATCTCCGTCTTGACCGGCTTGATTGAAATGTTCTCAATTGAAAAAAGCCATGATCTTGACAAGGCATAGCCAATACGACTTTTGGACATGTGCAACGATCTAAGCCATCTTTACATCATGTACGAACGGCAATGCCGTTTTGATCACAAGGCGAAACTTGACATCGTACTTCGAAACCGATTGGATTTTTATAACTTTTGCATCCTCTAACCAGACGCGGTGCTCTTCATCATCAAGCTGATTACATGGAAGGGACGAGAGGTTTTGCCGTTCCAACGAAAAGAAAAACGCCAATCGTCGAAGCAGGGATCCCACGTCTCTGCGAATTTGGATTTGCAGATTGTTTTTTTTGGCATGGTTGACGGTGACAGACAAACGGACAGGCGAACTCGGTCCGTTCATTGGAGTACATACCGACATTGGTGGTGATGGCAATAGTAGTAGTAGTAGGTGCAACCACCCGTCAGAGGTTTGATGGTTTCTGTCGAGCGTTGGAGTCTCTGATGGTCTCTTTTCTCGCTTTGATATCCGGATAATCAAAAAGCCATTGGCGAGAATCAATCATGCCCTCCAATGTCAATGAGATGGATGTTCAAATGTTGGGCAAGATCAGGGTCACTAATGCTTGGCGAAATGAGAAAAAATCAAGGCCAAGTTGGTTGATAGGAAAGGAAACCCTGACTGTCATGGATGGGTATGCATGCTTATTGACAGAGTACGACTGTTCAGGTTCTGTTTCAAAGCTTCAAAACTCATTAAGGATGCCTGGCTGGGCTGGAGAATGGATTTCAGGCATTTAATGATCCCATGACAAATTGTATGTTTCAATCAGGCATAATCTAATCACAATTTTTCATACCCATTCTGCGGAACAAAACGAAAGCTAGCTAGTCAAGGGTGACGGAAAGATCCACCTAAAGATAACATCACCCAGGAGGTAGAGGAAGGAGTCAGTGGCATGGCTCTTTAGGTTTATGGCCCTTTTAAATATTCAATTTCTTGTCAGCCCAGCTCCCGTCTCTCGCCCAACTTCTTCCCTGGCTTCTCTTGAATATCGGGGCTTGAAATCACAGCTACGCTTGTTATCTTTGCTATCTTCATATCAGTATTGATGGTCACCCCGGACGAGCCATTATCGTTAATGATCCCCACTCCGTGACGGCAGTCTCGAATGATTGCCCCCCCAGATTCAAGGAAGATGAGCATCCGAGGGATTATCTCTCTATATTTCATCACTAAGTGATTCTCATCGCGCAGATCGATTTACTTATGAAAAATCGACGAGAGTCTCGCACTCTCAAAAATCACGCCAGGTTAGCTTTTTGTCTGGACTAAAGGCTTCATAAAAGGAATTGTGAAAATCTGCCAAATATGCAAAGCCCTAAAACTCCATGTAATTAGGGACTGAGTAACGTGAAATGAGAATCTGAAATAGGAGGCCCAATGTCCAATATCTAGTTGTCAAAATAGATCGGGTCACGGTTGGCCATTTCGAACACTGACACATTGAAATGACAGCCTTCCATTCACAAATGGAGAAAACCATAATATGTATGGTGCTCTTTCGAAACTTGATTTCTCATTTGGCAATCCGAAGGTCGCCATTATTTGACTATTAGTCTGAATAGGAGCCTAATTTGAGCTGATTAAAGTTCGAAACTCTGCGTTGTGGTGTTCCCATTTCGCGGAACAGGGTGGCGCTTGAAAAATATGACTTCCTCCCCAAAAACACTCACCATCCTCTCCACTCATTAATTTACATCAAAAAAAAATCCCATGACTCTTCAAAAACGGAATTTGGATGGTTGAGCGTATCCTGTGTGTGTATGTTTTGACTTATGCACTCAGGAATTAGGAACTTTTTGCGTGACTCAACCGAAAATTGACGCCGTTCATTTTGGTGTTGAACCCTCATATTGTTAAAGGGAAAAAGTGAGCGAGCGCCATTTTGATGCAAAAATCGCATGCGTCAAATACCCGAAATTGGACCATAATTTTCTTGCCGTAATAGCCTCCCCTTTGGACTCTGAACTTTAATTTGGTCTCATTTGCATTGAAGAATATCGACACCTTCAGTGGGCCACTCTCGTGTGAGGTGGGAATGTCCAAATGTCCGACTGACAGACTCTTGGTCGTGTTTCTTGTCCTTCCCGATGGTTGAGTGCTGGTTGGTTGGTTGGTAGGATGGTTGGTCGGTGGCTGGTTGGACCAGAGAAGCGATGTGAAAAGGAGGGATCATTATTGTACACTTTGAACAGGGTGAGATGAATAATGCTTATCATGTTCGTTAGGACTGCATTTACAAGGACTGCTCACAACCATTCAAGATCCTTCAGACCTTATACGACGTGGTTATTATGAAGATTGTGCTTTGTGAACGAATTTAGCAGTCTTTCTTTAAAGTGCGCTATTAGTGTGCGAATTCATCATTACTACCAAGTGAGCTCGACGACTCCTTTTGGGAATGCGTCAGAGTGCTCCCTCCAAACGCACCAATGCATCATTATCGGGGAGGTGGAAAAAAGTGGTCGAATATCTCGGGGTTGAGCTTGGTTTTTCATTGCCAGGCAGCCTGCTTGGTGCGTTCATTTTCCTTGGATGGGACTTGGCCAAAGTGGACTTGTCCACCTACTCAACAAGAAACTTCCGATTGCACGAAATTGATAATTCATCGGGATTGGAGGCGCCACACACTACATACTACCTCTACTTCTGCTGTACTCGTGAACTGCCAAGATTCCCAATGACATTGATGAACGAAAGGGCTCTATCACGACACGAAACAATCCTCTTTGCCTTCCATGATAAGAATAGCAGTCAGAGATTTGAAGGAAAAGCCATTGGCCAAGAAAACCAATCAGGGTCCTTGGGAGTCTTGTGGCATGGCGGATCAGTCAAGTCCAAGTTTGGTTGAAGCCATCCAGACAATTAGGTCAACTGGAGCAAGTCCGCTTTTTCATGCATGTATTTGAGCTGGAATCTATGTATTGCCGAGAACCTGATATTCCTGCTGGGCCAAATAAAGAACAAGAGGTCTCTCTCTCTTTCTCTTTAGCTTTGTCTTGTTTTATACGAGTACTGGTGTTTCTATTCGCTGGGCGATCTGTTGGAACCCTTCAATTTTAGTAATGGATATGAAAAAAGTCATGAAATAGGCATAACTAGCGAGGTACTTGAACCACTTGAGCGATCCATTCACCTCCTCCACGTTCTCCTCCTTGTTCTCATCGCGATATCTCTCTCGGAGTCGTCCATTTACCTTGATACGACTTTGGAGATGAACGGAGGAGTCAAGGGAGAAAACGGACGTAAACGTATTATGATGGACCAACCAAAGGTCTCGTTTTTTTTTCATGCATGACCACAGTCAAAAAGGGGCGAATTGAGGCCAGTCAATCTGCCTCTAGACATGTGAACACTGCACACTTATACGGCCTCAATAAAAATCACGTTTATTGTCTCAGCCAGTGTTTTTTGTGTCCCGTCAAGTAGGCCAGAAAATCGAGCTTGAAAATGGCTGCCAAAAGCTGGATGATGGTGCGAGTGAAATCAACTTTAAATAGGCGGATTACGACACACCTCGAAATAATTTGGGTCACCCTTGAAAGGTGGAAGAGTAACCAAGTTGGCAGATTGGGCCCAAACTTTGGGGAGGGTTAAAATCATGATTTATGGAGGTAAAACGTCTGTCCGAAAGGTAGAACAAAGCGGCACATGCCAAATGAGTGTCATTTGCGATGCACAGAGCCCACCCACACAAACCCATTTAAGTGCAGAAAATTTAAAGCCCCCTCCCGGACTTCCAGCCACTCCAAATAAACATAGCTCAAATATCATAGAAGATATATTTGTTGCTGTTGTTGTTGCTAATATTATTATTGTTATTATTGTTGTTGTTGTTGTTATTTTGAAAAGGACCCTTCAATGTGGTGAGACGCCTCCTATCAGGCTCTCAATAGGGACCACCGTTGAGTACGAATTGAGGCGGTGCAGAAGTTAGATAGGTCCCCTGGTAGTTATGCCTATGTGTAAGAGTCGATGAGAGAGATAAACCCACGCTCAAGCATCGCTGTGGAAGGGTTTAACTTCCATTTGATCATCTCACAAGTGCACTAGATTTGATCTCTTTTCCGACGAACCCTGTGGAGCATCGAGATTGCACTCTTTTCGCCGAATATCGCCGTCATAGTTGAGCATAGTAACGGGTAACCTTTGTGCTACGTGGAAAAATGTCGGGGTCTCCTTTTCCATCTCGGAATGTCAATTTCGGACCAGTTCTCTTGACCAAGGAGCAAATCTGGTCGAGATCATTTGACCGTGCCAATTTCCCGAGGAAAGAAGATTGGCGGCAGTTCCAGTTTTTTCTTGACGTCTTTGCTCGAATATGGCGTGTGGAACTCCAATTAATCGCCAGTTAAGCTCCTAATCACGCCTTAATAGGCACCAATGTGACTTGCTGTAAATAAATATTAAGTGGGCTCATCTCGAGGCACCTTCGAATGGGAAGTTTAAAAAAAGTATGCTTCTATTTTGATAATCAAAGTAGCTCGTCGACAATTAATGCCTCTCCGCTGAGAGACCGTGTTCCGTTTGGTGTTGAGTAATGATGCCCATTGAAAATTACCATTGAGACACTGGTAGGTTTATCAATTTGTTTTCGCCTGAAAGACATCGGATAGATTATTGTTTGGCCAGCTTGTTCGAAAAGGACCGAGCGAGACCTGAGAACCAATGAAGTCCGTAGTCATGCTGCCAAACAAAGCCAACTCGGTTCGTTCTTTCTCTCTTTCTTTCTTTCTTTCTTTCTCTCTCTCTCACACACAGTCAAATACACTCATCCGAGCATAAAACTCAACAACTCCTGATGACTAATGATGTGAACACGTTCGAGTATGCAAAAAACTCCTTTTCGCACATTTCCAACATGAGCATTGGGCAATGAGAAAACACAGAAATGGCCGCAGTACGTTCCAAATCCGGACTTCGGATTCGTGACTCGTTGTTTGACCACAAATGTCGAAATGACATCAAACAGAATGATGAGGATATTCAGTGGGTACCTCCTAACACTCTGCAATGCACAATGCCACAATCCAGTTTAGGTTCCATTAGTTTTCGGCATTTTTCCACATGGTGCATCGCTTCAGATCTCAGAGACTCATGCCGTAATCGACAGTCTATGTACGAAGACTCAAGTTGAGATGGATCGAAGATTGGCCTCATGAGACGTCTAATAGCTAGCAGTTGTGTATGATTTTGCACTTGAATGAAGCTGACAGAATCGGCCATTCATCTCATGACCTGATGTCAAAGCAACATCACAATCACGGAACGAAAAGGCTCCGTAACTCATGGTACTCATTTCTAATGAACGATGAACTTGGTCTAGATTGAAGTTAGTGCTATCCATTACATACTTGAGATATTATTCGCTCTTCACTCTATCATAATGAGCTCAAAAGCCCTGAGTTCAGCAGTCAAAGATCTTCTTAAGTAGGCGAGTAGTGCCTCGTTCGTCTCACAACGAAAACCGAGTGTGACAGGAAAGAGTTTTTTGATTGATTCGATGACAGAAATGAGCTTCACTTGCAATGACGGGGGCAAAAAAATGGCCCTCTGGACTGAAAGGAGAAGTTATTATTATTTACCTTGGGCTGCCCATTGTTGAGCTGAAAATAATCTCTCCTGGAGCGATAATGTTTTGATAATAGCCAAACTTGACGACGATGCATCAAGGTAGTAGTAGAAGAAGTAGTATAGTAGTTGGTGGCGTAGGAAGCTCAGACCCTAAAACAAAGGAGGACGATTTTTTACAAACATGATGGCGTTTGCTTGTCAATGTTGGATAGCTTCAGATTACTCTCCAGTCTCCACTCAGCTTATCAGTATAGTATTTAAAAGGATATCAAGTGCGCTGGATTTACGCTTCATGTTTCCTGTGGAAGATTGTACAGACTATTTGGAGCTTCTTTTGATACTTTCCGTAAAATAGAAAAAGGTTCTCAATACGTTTCTGTTCAGCAGGATTTTTCCATTACTTTTATCTCATTTTTCACTTTCAATCCTCGAAAACTTGGAAACATTATTAATTCACTATTGAAATTCTTCTTTCAAAATACATTCCTCTTTTTGTTTCAGTTGCTTTACATAACTTGAAAAAATACAAGCCGAGAATGTTATGACGTTTTTATGACTTTCCACGTTTGCAGAGAGTCCGGTAAAGCGAAACTTAAAATTTAGTGACGAGGTGGTTTTTGATGAGTAGTGTAAAATAGAATTGATCTTAAGGCTTCTGTAGCGGTCTCGTTCACCAACTTGTTCATTACATAACATTACACATGAGAGGAATTTTTATGGAAGGATAACTTCAATTCACTGAAAGACTCCCATCGAGCCTTTTTTATTGTTTCCATAAAAGGACCTTTGAAAGTTGCCTTGTTGGGATGCGATCTTGCCAAGAATAATCTTAAGCTTTAATTTTACACTTGGTTATTTTGAGCGAAACACATTACGTTACTGGTTTGGCAAACTTAAACAAGCTTTTTTGTAATGTTTTGGGTGGACATTTAACCCCCGAATGAAAAGTCAAATTGCGTTTCATGCATCTTTGTGAAATATTTTCACCTACTTAAAATGCTTTTCTACGACAAGTTTTGAATTTTAGGTCCTATAATTAAAATACGTTTCTGAGGTAGCGTGGTTCGTCTTTATGGACAACCTTTCCATAACTTCCGGTGCAAGGATGATAATTGTGACAAGAAACGAAATATCTAAAAAAAGATTTTGGACTAAGAGCGCTTTTTGCTTGTTCTTTTCTAGCATCCATCCGGAGTCTTCCAGACTCTGATTCCAGTGGTGCCAATCCTACCAGTGCTGCAAGTGGGGGCGGAGGAGGTGAAAGTGGTTCCAAGGAACAGAATGCAAAAGGGGCTATTTCGAATGCCTCCACACCCGAGGGAACAACGCCAATCACAACCCCCAAAAGTGGAACTATGAACAACGCAAGCAACAGTGAGCCATCGAAAAAGAGTGGGAAAATGCCTCAGAAAGGAGCCTCTTCAGAATCATTCAACAGTAAGTACTTGAGAATCCCTGTCGAGTTGCATACATTCTCCGATAGGGAGCGAACTGACATAGTTCTTGGTCAAACAGCGTTTCCACGGCTGCTGCCCGCGCCCTCTCTTGGCGTGGCGGAGAGATTCCACGTTTTCATGAGCTGGGTCGAGTTGGTTGATCTTTATCAGAGTCCTTCAATGGCATTTCAGTCCCTTTTCCTCAATGAAATGCTGTCCCTCACCGAGTGAGCCTAACTTCAGAATCGTCTGTCCTTGGCCTTTCAGTACAGCTTTCTCCAGCTTGTTCCATTGAGCCTTTTGGACGGCCCAGTTCAGTGGCCTGGCTGAGGAAGTAGGTACATTCCCCCTTTCCACAAATTTCAAACTTGAGGCGCCCTCTGTATGACAAAGTACGCAACTGGCACTCGCTTGGCCAGTAGAGAGGTGTACATGTCCATCCACAACTACACTAGCGCTACTTTGTAAGCCGGAGAACTAATAGCAGGGTTGTATTGTTGAAAAGGGCTCTCTCTCTCTCTCTTCCCCTCCGTCGTCGCCTTTCCTCTTCCCAGAACGGAGAGAGGAGAAATGGCCTTCTGACTGGGCCCTTTCCTACTATGAGTGCCCTAAGTAGGTGAGCGCCCTAAGAGCGGGCCCTAAGCAGCTGTCCACAACAGGACTGGATTGCTGTTACTGCTGTGTTCTCGTTTTTGGAGTGGCAAGGTTGGATCGAGAGCGGTGTTTGTTGGTGAGGAGAGCCTGAAAATTCATGTGCTGTGGTGGCCAGTTCTTTGGAGTCAAGTGAGCTCCTCCTGAGCAAGTTCTCTTCGAACAGCAGCCACAACAAGTAAAACAACTAGGCGACGAGCTAGTGGTAGTTCATCGAGAACCTTAGTGCTGCTGCTGTCCAACGAGGAACGAGTGTGCAAGTGTACAGAGCATTACTCCATCCATCCATCCATCCATCCATTGAGGCTGCAGCACCCACCGACATCGACAGAGACAGCAAGCAGAGCGAGTAAGGGTAGGAGACAGAGAGAAAGAGTGAGAGAAACGCAGGATTGGATTTTTGACTTCTTATCCCAGGGAGCAATACAACAGCAGTGTTTTGAGACAACACCAAGCGGTTGACACCTAGCTTTGGGGTTGTGCAAAATCCAGGAGAGTCTTGTCCCTTGAGATTGCCTGATCCAAATGTTCCCAGAAGCTGCTTGATCATCATCATCAACATTATGTCAGTGTCATCTTAGTGAAGGCTGGTTTGGAACCATTCTCCGTGTGTCTGTTTGAGAGTGTATGGTGGTGGTGGTGGCGGCAGTAGTAGTAGTGGTGTTGTTTGTTGAACAAGACCAAGAAGAAATTGAGTTGTTGTAGTGGTGGTGCCACCCGATCCGTCCCAAAATACCATAAGGAAGTCCAACCAGCCTCCAGCCACGATCTTGAAGACGTGCAACGACTTCACTACCTCAGAGACGACTGAGACCCTTGTCCAGTTCGCCGCCATCCCCCTCTCCCATTGATCTGATTCGGAGACTGGTTAAGGTGGTGCTTGTGGTGGTTGAGGTGGTGCCAGTGGTGGTGGCCTTGCCGACCGATCATCGAGCCAAGTCCAATTTGTCAGGCACCCCTCTACTTCAATCCGGTGAAAATTCGCCATGGGTAACGTGCCCACCTCCAAGAAAGGAGACACTGCCGAAAATGGTAATGCTGCTAACCGAAGGGGCACTCTTTGTGCGTGATCTCATTATTTCATTTGTGACATGAAGTTCATATGTCACTCTGTCGCTCTCTGTTGGCCGAGATTTCATTTCAAGGCCAAAGGGCCCGGTTGAGTCTACTAACACATTTTGGCTAATGAAACACTTGTTCATCCAGCTTTTTCCCCTTCTCTTTCTCCTCGGTTGCTTGCTTGCTAGTCCGAGAAAACAAAAAAAAAGTGTGACGGGTCTCGTGGCCAAGTTTTCTTAGAAAAATAGGCAAGGATTTCAGTGTTTTGCCAGCCAGCAAACAACCAACTGACTTGTTTACTTCGAGAGAGAAGAAGCAGTCATTTATGAATCGTGCGTGCAAATGGATCTTTTCAACCCAATGTTCGCTTTCAGTTCAGATCAGGATGAAGCCTATAATCTTTAATCAAATCAGGTTTATCTCATCATGACCCAGAGCGACAGGTGCGGCATGATTGAAAGCTAAGGGCGGCGGCAACGAAGATATTTGTCGCTCCTTAATCTCTGATATCAATATCATTCTTAATTCTGCAATATCATATGCCTGAAACACTATCGTGATAAGTTCTGGACGGGCAAGCATTCCCACGAGGTGGCGTGTACCTACCATACACAGTAAATACGTAGAGTAGTTGAGCCTTTGCCTTCATTTTTTGGAACTATGCGTAGGGTAGAGATTGAAACCCGGGGTCCATTTACTTCATTTGTGCTCCTTCCGAGACCTTTCATAACTAGAATCAGATACGCCTGGGTTACAGACCTCATCAAAATCTTCTGCATACAATGCGGAGAGGTTCGATCACAATTACGTTGTACAAGTGTTTCAAATCTCTGTTGAGTGTCACTAGCGTCAATTTAGAGGGATGCTATAGTCGCTCGTCAAGGTCAAAAATTATGCTCCCCTCTTTGATTTACTTAAATAAGGTTTGAGTCATTCAATGAACCCTCTTGATTCTCTCTATTTCAGGTAAGTCCTCATGTCCTTCAGATCGACACAGTTCAACGCTCAAAACATTACGCTTGATTATTATTTAGGGCGGCTGATTTTTATAGGCACTCTTTTAAGGGAGTAGGCAGCACAAAACAACGACTCTTATATGAGTTCGAAGAGTCAAGGAGCGATTATTTCAAATCACGTAGGGAAAACTTGTTTCATAGCCTCTTTGTCACCATGGATGGACACAAAACAACGACAAGAAAGAAGCACACACACACATTTACAAAAAGTGCGCTCAAGCTCAAAATTGAGCAACAATCGGCAGCTCATCATGACGTGATGCCAAGCGTATCAATTCAATTCCCCCAGTTTCAAGTCCAAAATAGACGGGATAGACGACGCACTGTGTCCCTTCACGATTTGGTCAGATCACTGAATCAACGAGGGAGAAACCGTCTTTTTCAATATGGTCTAGCCATGTCAAGTCTAGTTAATCGCCAAGACAATGAATAACTGGACAACGCCGCAATTTTTTTTAATGTTCCAAACATGGCATGAAAGTTACGTAACTTTGGTTTTGTCCGGCCGCCTAATATCCGACCTATTGCTGGTTCGCTCCCTATTGGCGATTATTTATTCCTCATATGGCCAAGAAAGGTTCTATTGTAGGCTTCATATCCTGCATTATAGTTTCATACGTGGCTTCACGCAAGTTGTCCCAATTAGGGAAATCTACTGAAAGCAGGGAGTAGAAATCTCCAACCAATTAACGATAATGCCCAAAGTTCCTGAGCGGATTCGCAATCCTTGCCATGTTGTAGACGGTGATGCAAATCAGTGACCATCAAATGCTACGCACGCATGCGAGCTGATTCACAGATGTATTCGAGTTCATCATCCTTGGAGACGACACGTGTGCTCTCGTTTCCATGTCTGTGGATCTTTGACTTGGAGGAGATCAGCTGATCCCACCCTCATGCCTGACTTTGGAATGCCGTGGGTAAAACACCTTTTTTTTGTTGCAGACTTGCTCAACCAATGGGTATTGAAATGGGTTAGGTAGTGTTGTCATTGTCAGATGATCTCCAAGGTAATAGGAGTAGGAGGTGGAGGAGAATTAGTTCTCGTTTCGAATTCAAAAGCCTCACACGCATTTTCCACATACTACTCGGCAATCGATTCTGCCCGAGACTTCCTGTGTGTGTATTTGCAAGTGTATTGTTCCGCATCTTTGTGCTTCCTTTCTGTTCTGCCTTGTTTTTTGGGTGTTATCGCTAAGGCAACGAAAAGGAAATGGAGAACACACGCATTCAAATCGTGAAAAAATACGCCTTGAACAGGTTATGGACTGTTACAGGACGAAACAACTCAAATCCCGAGGTTGGGGATCAAAGTCTCGGATACCAATTTAAATACTAAACCTCATCTTGAACGTACTACGACAATCGCAAGACCCATTTTCCGCAGATATGCCCGAAGAAATGAAATCCCGACTTGTAATATCCCGACGAATTTGATCCTGGCCCTATATCTCTCTCGCAATAGGTGTTATTGGCTGGCCTTCATGACGTACGGTTTTTGAGAGCATGAAGTAGGCCTGATACTACGTCCGTACTTGGGTACGAGTACGTAAGGCTGTTGTACAGGTGGCCAGCTTTGCTGGCTGGCGAAGGATAAAAGAAGGCCAACGATGAAGAAAGGCTGTCCTGGCCTCAGTGTGTCAGGCCGCAATAAGTTCAAGTGCCAAATTTTCCCTTCGAGACACTTTCTTGAACGTGCGTGAATATGTGTGTGTGTGTTTCTGTGCTGTATGAAATGCACAGTACATTCACCATACTTTACACGGTAGAGCAGTGGGTGTTGAACAACACCATGGAGCCTCCTTCATCTTGTTCTTAAGAACAAAAGATAGTGGTGTGTTTTCTAACGATGTTGTAGTCCGAGCCGATCGATCAACTAAGGCCTTGCCTCTCCCTGATGTGGGGATCCGATTACAACAGTGTGTGTGAAGACTTTACTGTTTGATTTGTGTCCTGCTGGACCAATATTAAGCGTCCCTGGTGCTCCTCCGCTTGGCTATTTTTCAAAATGGGGATGGTCAATTCAGCCTTAGCTCATTTGCCCGAGCAGAAAGTTTTTGAAAAACTGCGGAAACTCTCCACGGGTACCTTGAACAACTACGGTCAGTACAATTGCTAAATCTACGTAGAACAATTGGAAGGCATAACCAAGATAAGGGGAAGGAAGAGCCCTTTCTTCGCTGTTTCCTGAGAAAGAGATGGAAACTTAGAGGAGGGGTATAGGGTTTCGCTCTTCGTGCTGTAAAATCAATATTCCTACCTCGATTTGTCAATAATAGTGAAATAAGGACGATAATGGTCGAATGTCTGCTTTTTCCGGCGGAGCTTTGATGGAGGTCCTTGTGAGCTTAAAGACGACGCTTGCTTGGCCTTTCTCGGAAAGAGATTTGTGAGTCCGTCGGAATATCAACAATGATTATCCTCTCAGTTTGGTCATGCTCTGGATGCTTGAGATAAAAAGCTTAGTTGGAAACCCTCGTGTATTTTTTTGTATTCTCTCCTGTGATCTCCTGTCATTGGCCTTGACAGTCTCAGCAGCGTTCCCTCCATCCAAACGTCCGTCACAAAACGAAATGAAAGGTCAAACAAGGCCAAATTATACGTCCGGTCTGGCAAGAATGGATGCTTATAAAAATGGGGCCAAAGCAGCAGCTTTGAGAACAATTGAGAGTGGTGCACACGAGTGCAGCAGGTCCCGAATAGACAAACAAACATTGATGATCGTCAGAGCATTATTCAATCACAGAGCGGGACAGGAAATCGCATTGACGTTGTGGTCCAAGGCAAAATGATTTGGTCGAGAACATCACACGAGAGTATTTACATCCAAATTGACGGAAAGTGAAACGAAGACATAGAACATGGACTGGAGTACATCCCAATATTGGATCGATTTCCACTTGAGCTGACGGGAGATATTGTGCTGTCTAATTAATGGCCCCCTCCTTCTCGGCTCTTTCCTTGTTTGACACGTCAATTTAAGGCACCTCAATGAATTGTGGTCTGGTTCCATTTAACGGAGAGGTGAAAGTATTTCCCTCACGTTTCCAGGGGTTCCAGAATCTTTGGAAGTTTCAGATTGGCTCCATGCCTCTTTCAGAGACGTTCGTTCTACTTCTCCATTCTTTCTCGCTTTCGGCCTTAAAAGCTCTGGCGCACTCTGTTCCACTTCGGAACCACATTGCTTTGAGTGAGTTTGGAGAATTCCATCGCGCATTCACTCTTCAGAGATATGTAAAAGAGGAACCAGTCCTATGATCGTTGGTAGCCATGCAAGACTTGAAGACTACGTAAAGGCGAGAGCTTTTTGGCCCAATTTCTTTTCTTTGGTCGAAGTCTACATTTTGGATACGAGACAACATAAAAGAAATGGCAGAAGTTCCACCTCTCACGTAACGTGAACCCAGATCCCCGCAAGAAGAGGAAAGAGGCCTCTTGGACATGGCCGTCGTCTTCTTTAGTGTCTTCTTCTTTTTTCGACTTCTTTCGCCTCTTGTGTTCCCTTCAGTTTGTTCTTGGGCCATTGGAACCCAAAGCCCAGCCAGATGGTTGGCCCCGACCATGGCTGGTGTTAGGCTCGAATACGTAGGAGGTTGGTTAGTTGGGTGCTCGCTCGGATGGAAACAGGGTGGATGGGCCCGTTAGGTTGGCCCATTACAACTGAGCGCCTGTGGTTTTTTTTGGAGAATGCCTCCTTGGTCCCGCGAGTTGTTCCATGACTTTTGTGGCACACTCTCCTTCCTCTTCTCTCGTTCTAGTTCTCCTCCTCTTCCTCCTTTTCCTTTTTCTTCTTCTCCTCCTCCCCCCCCTCTTCTTCTTTCTTCTCCTTCTCTTACAACTACTTGCCTTCCTTGTGCTGGCCTGTATTACCCACTCAATGTGAATGAGAGAGAAAGAAAGAAAGAGGAGCCTTTAGTCTGGTTTGGGTTTCCAGAGTGGAAGAATGAGTTGTTGGGTTGCCGTGTTTGTGTACATCACTGAGCTGGAGGTGATGGCGGTTGTTCCGTGAGTGTTGGTGTTGAACATGCAAAGAAAGATGTTCATGTTCTCGTGATCTTTGTACCACTTCACTAAGTCCGTACCTACTCGCAATGATCCGTGGAAACTTGTCGCTTCTGTGCCAAGATGAGACGACGAGCCACGTGTCAAGGCAATCATCAACCTTTTCCTCCTGGACCACCGTGTCATCGTCGTGATAGCCGGAGGTCCTTTTTGTCTTAGAGCTTTAAGAGGATCCAATCTAGCGATGTCAGCAATTTCTGAAGCTCTTCCTGGTGAAAGCGGCTCTCGCATTATTCGACCCTGATCCTAATCACGGAGTCAAAGTTTCTTGTAGTAGTCATCATTATTCTTGCTCGAGATGAAGAAATCCTTCAAACGAGGCAAGAGCCTTCTAACCAAACTATCGAGTGCCAACAGTAGTGCTTCCACAAGTACCAACACCAGTTTCGATCAGCTGGAATCCTCCGCTCAACAAGTCTTTTGTAAGTTTTCATCTTCATTCAGAATCCGTAATCACTTCTCAGTTCCGAAAGCCTGGAAATGGACTCCATTGGAGTGGGTTTTTTCTTCTCCTTCATTTTCTTCCTCCATCCAAGGCAGATCCGAACGAGCTCTTTGCTTCAGTGGAATCGAGACATCGAGTTAGCTGATCGTGGGATTTGACCCAGACAGAGAAAATACATACATACATAGATGAACAAAACGAGGAACACTCTTGTTGGTTTTGTTCCACCCCTCTAAGTGTAAATGTGTGAATGGAGTCAATAATGATGACTGCTCAGTGCTCATTTCTCACCCAAGGGCCATAAAGGGGAAATGTTGTCACACAAGTGACAGACAGCCTAGTTGGTGTATCAAAGTGGGATCCTGGAGCTCAGAGCTCCTCTGGGATCGCGTTCCATTTTGATGAGCCCTAACCAAGCGATCTTTCCTCTTAAAATGTGTAGCTTTTGGAGATGAGTTAAAAGGCTCTCATGGTGGATGATCGTTTGTCAAGATGAAAACTTTACCTTGATTTGAAAAGAGGGAAAGAAAGTTTGCTGTCGTTTTTGAGATCGAGATGGTTCCACGTTCCCAGTTCGAAGATGGGATCACAAATACCCAAAAGAGGTCAAACGAGCATCAGCTTAGCAACAATGGGCCCGCCTCTCCTTCGTCTAGCGATCAAAGTGTTCCAATTCCCTTGCTTTTTATTGGGCCTGGTAGTGTAGACTCAATTCTGTCTGACAAATTGAACGGTCCATCTCCATGATTGGCGCACAGCATACTGTCTATTGTGAAGGACCACATGAAGTGGTTCTTCTCTATTGGTCAGAGTGGAGGAGGCATCAAGTTGAAAGTTCCATTCCAGGCCTGTTATTACTTCTTTCTTGATTCGAACATGGCCTTGATCGCCAAGTGAAAGTAAGGGTATGTCTTAGACTGGAAGTATTTCCACCCGTCATTATTTGTGCAGGACAGTAACTGAGTGAAAAATGAGACATGTTTCTCTACGTGATTTGAGTAATCTAGATGCCAAAGAGGACATCACTCAAAAGCTGATCGGGCTACGAAACAAGAAGCACCGATCTTTGGTCTATATTATTTGTGCTCTTTCCTTAACTATTGTTCTTTTTTCATGCAGTCAAGGAATTTCTCGAAACAGCCAAAGAGGAGTTCGAGGAGAAGTGGAAAAATCCCAAACGAGTGAGTGCTTTTAATAATTCCCTATTTTCCCGTTTGTTTTTCAGTGCAAGATTTTCTGGAAAAGGCCAAAAAAGAGTTTGAGGAAAACTGGAGTAAAAATCCCAAAGTAAGTCGATTTGGTTAGGATCCAAAATCAAGAACGGAATGACCACCTCTTGAGCTCAACGTACTTTTTACCCCTTCTTCATCTCTCTCTCTCTGTGGTGATGTGAGAATGCAAGGGGACGTTCAAAGTATAAGAGCCTTTTTTCTCAAAGTGCCAAGGCAAATTGATGCGATCACGGCTCTATGGAGTCGAGTGTACCACATGCACGTTACCAATCCAAGGATCGAACCTGGGGGTGTGTGGTTCACTCCTCTCCTCTTTTTTACCAGATCACGTAATTGTAAGAACGATCGAAAGAAAGAGAGAAAGTGACGTCAAGGAGTCGCTTCGATCTATCAACCTTTTGTACTCATTCGAAGCGAAGGCTCCTCAGGAGGAACCTAATGCCTTTTGAACATGATCAGAAGTCTCTAGGGAAGGGGAAAATCATGCAAAGATGAAAATGGTGCTCTCTCTCCCTCCCTTTCCACGTCTGGCTTTTTCTTTCTCTCTTTCTTTCTCTCACTTTATCCTTGCCCTTTGCTCTTGTTCGGTTTATTTATTTGAAATTTGATACTAATCACAGAGATTGATTGAGTCATTTTCGCTTTCTCACGGGTGGTCACGGTCTTGTTCTTCAAGCTTCGGTGATAGTGGCATTTTCTGTCCTTCTCTATTTCAATTGGACTAAGTATTCCTCTATTTAGAAACTTTGGGATAAAAACAAATAACTCCTCTTCGCCATCTTTTCTTGCCTTTTTCCAGAATCAATGCCCAATAATAACAGCATGAACATGATGTGTTTTACGATTATTACTAGTGCTGCCATTTGCCTGCTACTCCGTGAAATGTTTACCATTTTTCTTATGTTTCAAGGTGACTGTCTCACTCACTTTGCTTGACTCTGCGTCTCGTCCATCCATCTATCCATCCACTTTATAGCAGACGTACGCTCAAGATGCTTTCCCCTCACTCATTCTCTCAACGCTTGTAGGAAATCTCACCAAAAAAGGAAAACTCACTCCTACTTAAGTGATTAAGATGTTTTTTTTTTTCATTTTTTGTCCCTTTCCTCGTTTGACTAATTAATAACTAGAAACGACTAGACTGGAACTTGATCCCACCCACTCGTCTTAGGCCGGATTCTTCCATTAAAACCCAGTCAAAAGATACATTTGTTCCCAAACGCAAGCAAACGTTGTCTTTTTTCTTCCCTTGACCCAATTGTAATAAAGAAAACAGTGGCATGAATGTCCACAAGCGAGTTTCACCTTCATGAATCTCGAGGAGTATGATCGAGATGGAACAAAGAATATGGAAAAATAGGGTTGACAAGAACTGAGAGCCAGATTTGGAGCGTAATCGCGGAGCTATAAGATGCTTTGAACTGAGCCCTTTGCAATCAAAGTACAACAAACCCATTGAAAAGAACGAGTTCGTTCCGCTTGTGGAACACGCAAAAGAAAAAGAGAGGACCCGATGACGATTGTTCCTCATCCATTCTGAAGGACGTCTCTTTCTAGAAGAAACACCAATTGTTAAACCAACACTGACAAAAAAAAAAACTTTTAGACCTGGCAACGAACGACAAAGACCCGTCATTTAAGAACAGCTCTCGCCACCGATACTGCAGTTTTGGAACCATCCCGATTACCTTGTTAAATGTTGTTCAATGGAACCGTGGAGGGATTTATTCTTTTCCCCGGATTAGAGCCATTTTCGTCTGACATGCTCGAATCGTGTCTAAAGGCTTAATAACATTAGACAACGACGTTCTCCGTTCTTGTGTGGCTTCCCAACCCATTCGTTTCAAAGCACAGCACGAAATTAATTTGGCCCAAGATGTGCGTGATTGGGCACCAATTTACTCGGAACGAGAGCCGTGCTCAACCTTCTTACCTACGTTCTGTACCGCCTCTTTTTGCAATAAAAGAGACCTTCAGCCACTTACGTATGTTAGAAAAATAACCCCATCCTCGAACGTGCCTTCACATTCATTGAGAGCTGGCTTGTTAGAGGCCTAGTTCCTCCTTTCTTTATCTACTATCTTGAAGGACGTTTCATGTTTAATGGCGATCTGGGACAGATTTTGAACACCTTGCCAGCTTCGCGAGAAGATAATGAGAGAAGTTTTCTGTCCTTTCTCAAGACCTTTATTGACCTTGGAGCGGAGAGATGATCGTCGTTGAAGGTTAAAACGGGAACAGGATTCTAGAAACGCACCAATCCGGAACAGAGTTTTGAACTTCGTTTGAAGGAACCGGTATCAATGCCATCTTGTTAGGTGATGTTTTCTTTCTTTTGATGGAAAAGAAAAAAACGAAAATAAAGAAGGAGGGGAAATTTGCTCTCGTGTGTCGTGTTGTTGCATATTTTGCTTGCTTTAAATGCCAGAATGATTGATATCTGTCTAAAAGCTGAGATCTCGGCATCCATCAATTGGTCTTTGACGAAACCCAATCAAGTGGATCTTGAGATTTTGTGCGTAATAACTGCATGTTCGTCCCAACATAATAATCCGGTTCTTCCATGTGTTGCGTCCATTTTAGGATGAAAATCTCCAAATCGAGCTGCTGGACGAACTCCCATCTGGATTGGAGATCGCCAGTTTTATCGTGTTTCTTCTCTCGCGACAGCAGTCCCACTCAAATGTCATGAAATCATCCAACTCGAAGGAGATGATATCGACAAAAAATCCACCCCAACGAGTTATTGACATTTCACGGAGTAGTTTCCAGTTCGGCTAACAATGAATAATATAATCCAACGAACCTTGTACTGCGAGTGTGCCAGGTACAATATGAGTCGATGAATAAGATTGTTCCCGATTTTCTTTCCAGAACACAGCATGTTTGGATGATTTTGAGCGGTTAAAAACCCTGGGAACCGGTTCTTTCGGTCGGGTGATGTTGGCAAAGCACAAAGAGAAAAATACATATTATGCGATGAAAATCCTAGACAAACAAAAGGTACGTGATGTGGTCGGTTTGGCCACATTGGTCTTGGTTGTTCAAATATGTATTGCTTTTGTTATTGGAACACGTGTTCGTTGTTCGTCTTTTCAGGTGGTCAAATTGAAGCAGGTTGAACATACTCTGAACGAGAAACGCATCCTTCAAGCCATCTCGTTTCCCTTCCTCGTCAACTTGGAGTTTCATTTCAAGGTTCGTAAAGACCCATTTACGCACATCTCAAGCGGGCCATTTGATGCGAAAAGAGTCGATCAGATCGGATCTTGGGCCTGAAACAGAGCATTTATGATTTAAACGACAACGTGCCAGTTTTTTAGACGTATCAGAAATAACGTTTACCTCATGATAGATCTAATCCAAGCGAGCAAAAACGGCCGGCCGCCTCTGTGCCCATGCTCATCATTTAGGATCAGTGTTGCTAATCTTTCACGTTTCCCTCTCCCCAATCAGGACAATAGTAATTTATACATGGTTCTCGAGTTCATATCTGGTGGGGAAATGTTCAGTCATCTGCGAAGACTTGGAAAGTTTAGGTACTTACATACTTGCGGCCTCCGTCGTTCCTTCTCCTTTGTAGATTCCAACCCAAACGAATGATTGGGACCAAGTAGTAGATCTTGTTTCTAAGACCTAGTCATCCGGACAATATTGGACCATAGTGATTAGTTGTGTTCCTTCTTGATCGATATTTAGGAATCACCATCAACACCACCAACCGTTGCGACTCAAACACTTACGTTGATAAAGAATCATGGACAATGATCCCCATTAGTACCATGTTAACATTGTGACTTGTTCTTGTGATCACTCCGCAAATTGTGCTGTTCATTAGTAGGATCATCATATTGTAGTTATCTTACTTTGTATGATTCTGTTCTCATAATCGACATCATCATCATCATCATCATCATCATCACTAGAACTATTACTATTATCTTCTGTGTGATTGTAGCGCTTGAACTTTTATTTTGTATTTCGTTATGTTTTTTTTCGTTTTAGGACAATTCTAATCTCTATATGATTCTGGAGTATGTCCCCGGGGGAGAGATGTTCTCTCACTTGCGAAAAATTGGACGCTTTAGGTAGGTGGTGGCGACATTGGCCACGCCCCGTGAATTCTTTTCCATTCATCTCATCTTCTTTCCCCTTGACCTTGCACGAGACGTGACAAAATTGAAATCAAGTCCTCTTCATTGACCAAACAACTTCATGAGTCAAACGTTTTACATCTTTTGAGGGCTTTGCCTCCTAATTAAAACTTCATTCCACGTTTCAAAGAGTTGGCGGAATTGGAAAATATCTTTCAACCGAAACCCGTATCCGGGTCTCATCCATTAACTGCATGCTCCCCTGACATTATCAAATCCCACTCTGCTTTTTTGCATCAATTCTATGAGTTCCCTTCTTTCTTGTATGTACACTTACTTGACCATTGTCCGGATGTTGTAGTGCATGTTTTCGTGTTCTTGTCTGTCCCTCTAAAATGTACTTGATAAAATCAAATATTAATCAATGCCTTCCACAGTCAGTACACATTAAGTTGTTTCGAAGAACCCATTGACTAATATTTGATAAGGTACAGAGTGACTTCTTTAAAATCGTATTCGTTTTAAACCGGAAGTTGACCATGAATTTTCACCATTTCAGCGAGGTTCACTCCAGGTTTTACGCAGCTCAAATTGTGCTGGCATTTGAATACCTTCATTACCTAGATCTTATATATCGTGATCTAAAGCCAGAAAATCTACTCATCGATAGCCAAGGTTATCTCAAGGTAAGAAAGGCCATACCAAGTTGTCGTCAGTCAAACTTGGGAAAACTCATTCTTTGACTCATGTTTTCGTTCCAGATCACTGATTTCGGTTTTGCCAAACGGGTCAAGGGAAGGACTTGGACCCTCTGTGGAACCCCCGAGTATCTAGCGCCAGAAATTATCCTCAGCAAAGGTTATAACAAGGCCGTGGATTGGTGGGCCTTGGGCGTTCTTATGTATGAGATGGCTGCAGGATATCCTCCATTCTTCGCAGACCAGCCCATTCAAATCTATGAAAAAATTGTGTCCGGACGGGTAAGTCACGTTTTTTTTATCGCTTTGATGCCATGTCTTTTAAAACCTGTTATGTCAATGATGGATTGACATGATATTAAAGCCTTTTTGCAATGGAGATCGAAACTTGTACTCCATTTTCTCCGGTTACTAACTTACAAACGTCTTATTTGATGGCTTTTTTAATGTAGTATATCAGGATCGGACTTGATGATTTCTGAATTGTGTTCCAGGTTCGGTTCCCATCCCATTTCAGCTCAGAACTGAGGGATCTTCTTCGGTATTTGCTACAAGTGGACTTGACCAAGCGATACGGCAACCTCAAGAACGGCGTCAATGACATTAAGATCCATAAATGGTTCACAGCCACAGACTGGATTGCCATCTATCAGAAGAAGGTAAACCAACGGCGCTCTGAAATAGCTCGCTCTAACGCGTTTCAAGTACTTTTCTTTTGCTTAACATCTGCACGTTGTTGTGGAGGATTACCCCCCTTTTTTGGTTGAAATCCTTCCATGTTGGCCAATTTGGCCTCGTTGCACGACATCAAGAATGTCACAAACACCTGGCAAGAACCTTCAAGTTAATTCTCAACGTACAGGGAACATGCATGATTCATGCTTCAAATGTAGCTCAGCCAGCAACCAAGTGAACGAATATCTTCTCGTAGGTAGAGCCTTTCTCCGGCGTTTCATAACAATTTCCAATATCTGCTTCATATTTTTTGAATTATTGGATAACTTTAAACGGCGACTAGCCTTTGAACGGATTGAAATTTTCCACTTCAAGGTGTACGTACATATGCGGAAACTTTTCCGTCTAAAAGCGAGAGCTATTGCATGCTTCAAGATTTACCTAGTGACAGGTCGAAGCATTGAGCCATTCCATTCAAGCATGTTCCTTTAAACCTGGACCTGGATTTCAAATAAGAAATGTTTGAACCAAACCAAAAAGGGTTTATCTTGCCCTAATATTTCTCAATGTCTTAACGGTATTATAAACGGATTCCTCGAAAATACGGGGATGAAAATTTCTGCCTAAAAGAATATATGTAACTAGTCAAAAACAAAGTATAACCCAAAAAATCAAAAGCTTTTTTTTGCCATTTTTGTGAGTCCTAGATGGCTGTTCGCCATACATCTGCACCGCTACTTTTTCTAACATACATACACGTGTTTTGCTTTCTACCTCAAAAATATGACTGATCCTTAATCCTTTGGTTGACCCGTTTTTCCTTCGCTCTCTTAAGCCGAAGGCCGAGATGGTTCCACGGCTCCGTCATGCCGCAGACAGTACGCACTTCCAGACCTACGAAGAAAAAGAGCTCAAGATTGCGTCTGAGCCCGTACTTGAGGCGGATTTCAAAGACTTTTAGTCTGCACGCCCTCCTCCAGCACAGACAAACACACATACAAAACCATTATTTTTTCCTTGATTTAACCCTGGCACGCCGACTAACCATTATACGAGGTAGACCGTCATTCTTCGTCCACAGTCTTCCTTGTTCCTTTTCTTTATTTATGGGTTTATGGTCCCATCCAACATGGATCGGCGAAAGGTGTCCCAAGCGTGTTGTTCTTGTCATCGTTTTATTTGGTCAGTTTGTCTGTTTTGTGTCCGTCAAATGTCAGCCATATGGCTAAAACGTTTTTCTTATGTACAGACCAGGTTGTCTCAAAGTGATTTATATAAATTTGCGTATTGGCCGAAGAAATGCTCATGGTGTTCATACTTTTTTTTACATTTCAGAACGAAGCCCCTTTCATTCCTAAATGCAAGCACGAGGGAGACACGAGCAATTTCGATGATTACGAGGAAGAACCACTCAGGATTTCATCCACCGAGAAGTGTTCCAAGGAATTCAGTGACTTTTAAAGAAGATAGTACTCTCTCTCTCTCGCCCTCGCCCTCTCGTCCCCATGTCCCATAATGAAATAAGACAAGAACAACAACCCGAAAAGTGCCACTAAAATGAAGAATCCATGCCATAACCAATCGGAAGCCGCCCCTTCAATCCCAACCCCCGTTCACATCCCGAAATGCAAGCGAAATGACTGGTCCTACTTAAACCGAGGAAGAAAAATTTCCCCACAAAATTTCAAAAAAATATCTCTAGTCATGGCTATTACCACTTTGATCCCATCTCCATTATCCCAGGGCGAGGATCAGGATCAATTCGTGATGTCTGTCCTTTCCGAACCCCCCTTAGGAAGAAATCAAATCCCCCTCCTACATCATTAACTATCCACAGTGCTTCCCTAGACTCAAAAATAACTGAACTCTGGGCATTTCCTCTGGATCTTTCGATGTCACGAGCCTTTTCTGGTGCCACAATTCCTCCCCACGTAACAGACCCCCACTCCCACAATGGCAGAACAGGAGGACGACGACAGGGACGTTTCTCGTGTCCCTTTGAATGACGCTTTTCCTCGGGGACAGGGGGACAAAAAAGTCACCATCATCATCATCATCATCATCATTACCATGAACAAACCGCCAACCGCAGCCACGACTTGATCAGTGGCCTCCCAGACGCAGTGTCAGTGAACTGAGGGCTTCTTCTCCCATTCAGCTGATGACGGAGGTCAAGAATTCGTTCGTCGTTGTTGACAACACGCCGCCTATATTGATTGGGCGTCTCTTTCTATCGAGGGACCTCCCACTCCACCTCCATGCCCACGTCACCTCCTCCTTCGCCTCCGCCTCTTTCGATGTGATCCGACGTTTATGTTGTTGTGAAAAAGACAAATGTTTTGAACAAAGGCCAATCAACAACACACCCGATTTGTTTGCTTATTATTTCTTTTCTCGCCTTCCATCTTGGTTTTATTTCCTACCCGCCATTTGGGTTTTTGCATTTTTCCTCAAGTAGATTCCACAAGAAATGAGTCGCAAGAAACAAACAGAAACAGCGTCTACTCGTGAAAAAATGCGCCAAAATTGAACTTTTTATGAACTGATTGATCATTTACAACACTTCAAACCACCCTCCTCCCTGTGAACTTATGGCGAATCCCATATTTCAACAATGTCATGAACAAAAAAAACCAACAAAGCGAGTTGTTATTACTGCTACCACTACTATAACTACTACTTCTACTATTATGTCTACTCCTATCATTATATTATTAGTTGATGATTCTTTCGTTTTGTCTATGAGATATAAAACAAAAAAACACTGATGGTGACAAAGAACCTACATCAGCAGCTGTATGAGAAATGAGATTGAATGTGAAACAAATAAACATATTACACGTCAACTTGTTTTCGACACTTGATTTCATTTTGCTCGGGAGAGATTAACATCATGTTAGATTATTGAAGTCATTTGAGCGTTACGACACGAAAAGGAAAAATATGACAGAATCAATTATTGCATAATGTTCCATTTAGAACTGGTGCTTTTCATAATTATACATAAGTAATGACCACTTGCTGTTTATTTTGTTTTAAGAGCAATACTTGTGATCTTTTAACGAAGAGACTGAACCAAAAGCTGAATCAAATTGAAGTCTTGTGAAACCACCTTCATATCGATTGAGCTTGAATTTGTCTTTAATTCAATTTTCCTAAAAATTTGTCTGAAACTCGTTAATTTAATGTAGTTAATTTATTGTGGTAACAGTCATAAATCAAACTTTTAGAATCCGCTTTTTTAAATAAAACCAATTTCACAATTCTCAAAAGTTTGTTGTGATTCATTCCAATTATTTTTGTACCCTCTCAGTACTTTGTCTTTTCGATTCGTTTGTATGATTCTTTTTCTGCGTCCTGTCGGTGTTGTCTTAGTTGACATAACTTTGCATTGGGGTGAAATGATTGCAACTCAAAATCATATTAACGATTAATATCCTGAGTGTGAAATACATAAAAGTATAGGTAGGCGATCTTAAGTATACACAAATGGGAATGAAACAAAACACATCACTTTGATGGATAAAAATAAGCCGCAGCTGTTGATGCAGAAACTGTTATTTGTATTCCTGACTTTTTTTCATTGGCCAGCAAAAAAACTAAATGGAAAATTTGAAAAGGGAAAAAATGAGTAAATAAATGGAGAAGAATGCAAGTGAAAAATAAAGTCATATCTTTTTGTTCACCTGATTTGCTTAAGGCACTAGGTCTAACTCTGGCGTAAAAGTAAAGCGAAGGAGATCCTTCTTTCTTTTACCTTTATGCTTTTTCTTTCTCGTTCTTGAAGCAAAGAAGGAAGGGGTGCTTTAGATGAGAACAAGAATGCCAGTCAGGCTTCTTATATTCATTGATATTTTCATGATTTGAAGTCCTAGACAAGCAAAAGAAAATGTGTCCTGACTTCTTTCTTTTGCTTGACTTCCAGCCAGGGTGGGCATTTTTCGACATCGAGAGCATTTTGGACACCCTAGTGTCCAAAAGTGTCCAAAAGTGTCCAAAAGTGTCCAAAAGTGTCCAAAATTGTCCAAAAATACCCAGAAGGTGTCCAAAAATCTCCAGAGGGTGTCCAAAAATCCCCAAAAGATGTCCATAAGTGTCCAAAAGTCCAACAAACGTAAAAGAAAGTTGTACAAATCAGACGAAAAACCAGTTACACTACATAAGTAATTAAATTCTAAAGAATGCATGGTTGTGTACTTAAACAAAAATAGTTATATTAATGGGAACATTACTTGGAGAAATAAACTTTGCCATGATAACTTGTTAATAAATTGTTAAAAAAATAAATGATTTGTTTATACAATATGGTAAAATGTGTGTAACTGTTCAAAATGTTTCAAGATTTACATTTTATTTCCTCATCTGTAAACAAGAGTCTTGTCTTTTTTAATAATAAAACAACACTGCTTTAATTCTTTGGTAAAAGCATTATAATACCCACATTGCAATCTGATATCAGTTTGAGTGTGCTTTATTATAGTTAACATTTTTTGGACAGTCAGGTCAAAAGACTTCTTGCCTCTTGGATGGGAAACACTTGCAACAATGATAAACTTTGGAATAAAAATCAAAATACTAAGTAACCTTCTCTTGTCACAAATCAAGACACAATTAGCTTTAAAATGTACTCGCATACTATGTTTAACATGAAGTGTAGTGTGAGCGTGTTATTAGTAGTCCCAGTCTCACATTCATTCGTTTGTTCGTTCATTCCTTCAGTCGATCATTCTTTCCCACATTTTGGACGATGCTCGGTGGTCAAATGAAAAGAGTGGAAAGTTCAAATGTCCAGTTTGGCCTTCAAGTTATTGGCTCATTTAATGTATTAAGTGTAAGTTTCTTATGCTGAATTGACTTATTCTTGCTTAGATTTCGTCATGTGACGTTTATTTTGGAGAGAAAGTTTGTAGAATGTTATTCTAAAAATGTTTTTAACCATTATTTTTCGAATTACTATTTTTGGACACTTTTGGACACTCCTATTTTTGGACACTTTTGGACACCTTTTGGACAGGGTTGGACAAAATGTCCAAAAATCAAATGCCCACCCTGCTTCCAGCACATCCAATCTCAGACATTCAAAAGAATTCAAGACACTTAAGTATTATTGTTGCTATTAAAAGAACACTTTCCTTCTTTGCTTCAAGACCAATAAAAACATAAATGGAAAAAATCCTAAAATTTGAGCCTGATTATTACTGAGAAGATTGAAACTTTTTGCAACGGAAAGATTTTACCTAAGTCCACCAGTATGTAACTCTGCCTTTCCTGACCAAACCAATGTAATAGATCACTGCACTTTCAAATGCTTATGAAATTTGTATGGAAATACTCAAATACAATGAGATTTGTTTCGGACTCAGGAAACAAAGGAAAACAATTTTTCAGTATAGCATTTTTCAAAACTTCTACAGGATAAAATGTTACACCCTAAAAACCTTTAAATTAAGTATTTTTTTTAAACTATTCAATATGCAGTCGAATCTAATTTTAAGCAACTTTTCTGTCAGCGGCAAAATGTTGTATATATCGAGATTTTTTTTATATTGAGACTCAAGAAAATTGGCTCAAGAAACGATGAAAAATACAGGAAACTGCTAGAGGAATTAACCTCACCTTTATATAACCTTATAAGCTTAATTCTATTACATCAAAACCTGACAATGACTATAAAAATTAGCTTTTATAAATAGTCATTAAAACGCACAAATTGACATTACAAGTGCATGATTTCTCCATTACAAAGCTTAAGAACTTGCTTCAATCTCAGTTTAACAGAAAAAAAGAAAAAAGTACAATGTTGGCATCATGATTGTTAAATTTTCTTACTTAAACAAGGACAAACAACTTTCTAAAAAGTTTGAGCCTTCCACGCTTTCATACTGATAAAGTTTTTTTGCTGTTGTTTTGAAATATCTCAACTGCAAATTTTCTATTCTCAGTTTGACCTTAAATTACCTCAAACTTGAGAGACTTTCTTGGGTTGACAAAACACTTCCTCAGGTTACTTATTTTTCACTAGGTTTCGCTTTGGCAGACACAGATTTTTGTTTACTCTCAAGCATTGCAGATTTGTTGGTAAAACTAATTTGTGCATATATTATTTTTCATAAATGTCTATAAATTATTTTTTAAACTTAATGTCTTTAAAATAGTTTTTGTTGAGTGGCATTTTGGACAATTTTTAGTGATTTTAGAGTTCGATTCCCTCCGACAATAAATAACCATACCAGTTGACTGCCACCAATCATCAGGGATGTATGAGAGGCATCCAAACTTAGCAAAGTGAAGAGCAGTTTTAAGGAATTTTTCCGCTTGTGCACTCCAGATGATGCGATTGTTGTCACTTGAGGTCGTTTTTGGCGACGGTCTATACCCGGAGCGTTTTTTCGGTTTTAGGCCCAAAATTGGACCATTTAAACTCAAATAACTAGATGTATTTAAAAAATCAAATCCCCGTCTGACAATTTTTGCATGCATCTAGTAAGTTTTTAAGCCCATGCGAAGCTTGCAGAACCAATGATATGAAATATTATTCAGAGAATTCTGATTGAAAGGAATCCCATTCAAAGCAGACTAATGTTTTTTTTAAATATTAACCTCAAAGTTTGAAATATTATTTTGAGAAGATATAAGTGCCATGAAGAATAGTTAAAAAACTGATTAAGTATTGGGTTCGTCATTTTGGATGGTGAAAGAAAATTGTCGAGAGGATGGTAAAATAGGTTGTTTGGAATAAAAAAGGTTTTTAGAAATGTACAGAAAGTTTTAGAAGTCAAGAAAAAGCTGAAAGGTCAAGGCCTAAATTGGATGACAGATTGCTTTCTAGGATCACGGATCCTTGCTCCGATGGACTTCAGTTTACTGTTTCTTTTTATGGCCATCTGTCTCCTAGACAACCAGAATCACTAGATCCAGGACTGCAAGCTTTCGGTCATTTTGAAAGAGGAGCCGGCAAGAAGCACTAAATATCTGGAGTGGGTGCAAACGGTGAGAATTATGATTTCTAGAAGGATTAATTCAATTGAGTTCTTCTGCAAACGACTTGGCTTGTATTCAATTGACTATGGGCCCTACAATTCATCTGATTGACTGGATGACGTCATAACACAGCAACTGAATGTAGTCCCTCAGCCACTGATCAGCTGATAAGTGGAATGTTCTTTCTTGACTGACATGGGCATGTAAACTTTTTCCTACTTTTTGGTCACACACACAAGGATTCTGAAACAACACAACACTGACACCTCTAATAAGCTTGAAATATACAGCAAAAGGATTTTGAGAACAGAATTTGTGATTCTGGCAAAATAATCATTGTAATGTTAACCTTAATATCCACCAGAGACTTTGCCTTTGTATTTCCTCTTTCTAATAACTGATCTTCTAGCTTCCATAAAACTCCTATTTTGTACTACCATTTGAGCCAGAGAAGTCTGCCTTGTTTATTGTTGAAACTGGCCAGATGTTTTGTGAGAAGACAAATATATTTCCCAAGAATATTGTAAAAAGCTTGCCCTAAAAAGTGGAAGGTACACAAGAAAGTGGGCAAGACATGTTTTCTAAGCCAAATCCTGTAAATGTGCATATAAATGCGTGTAAATTGAGCAGCTTAGTAGTATTTGGGAGAAACAAAGCATAGACAGAAGGCCACATGTGATTTGAGCAGTACGTTTTTTACTTTAAATGAAATCATCAACCTTTTTGAATAAATCTTGTTATGGCAAACCATTTCACCCAAAAACGCTAGCCAGGACTAATCTGAATATGGCAACACTTTCTTTCTTTTGTGTTTTGGTGCGTCAATTCTGCTTCACTGTCTACACTTTTGTAAGTAGAAAACGGTCACAAAATTCATCATCAATTACCCAGGCACATTGTGGCGCTATAAGCAGCGTCATCAGATTCATCAAGAATCCGCAAAATTAAATGAAAAAAGTACTTACGATCAGTGTGCATTTGTTTGAACACAAGAATTTTTAGTGCACATTGCTGAAAACAACCATTCACCTTGCCAATCTCTTGATTGAAAACCATCAATCATTTTTCCTTCATATTTATGGATTGCCTAACCAAACAATTTTGATCACAGTTTAAAAGAGAAATTGAACTTTAGCAATTGGCAATGTAAAGTGAAAGTTTGAAATTTAATCTCCTAAATAACACCAATTAAGATCTACTTACTTTTCAAACTTCCCCCGCGGCTATGAGGTCATCCCAGCCAATCGTATGAATTGTAGGGTCCATACCCTTTTGTGTCAAAACAATTACCAGAAAGGGCTAGTTTGCTCATTCTCGCTAGGAAATGCACTGAATTTTAACAGAGCATAACTTTTGACTCCGACGTTCGATTAAGCTAAGAATTGAATAAGTATTCATGTCAACATAAAGAAGGTCTCATTTGCAGAAGAACGTTGCTGACATGTTCTTACTGGATATCATGATTCTTTTTTGCCAGCCTCCCAGTCCAATGAAATTCAGTGGTTCTTGGATCCGGCAATTCGCTTATTGCCTCTATGTTGTAATTCATTATCAAATGAGGCCAAGCTGATGCAGCTGACTTTTTGCACCAGTAACACCCCGTCAAAAAAATATCCGTAAAAAATGCTTGACTGTGTGTTCAACTCATTGAAAACATGAGACAAAAAACTCATAGTCAAAACTTCCTTTTCTAAATTTGATGATTTAAATGTTGGTGGCTTAATTTTGGGCCAAATTTATGAGTTTTACATTCAGAACATTGAATCCTTTTCAACTTGGATATAGGAAAAAGATCTTTTTGATCGAGTTTTATTAAATGAAGTTTTTGCAAAACATAGTCATTTAATAAAGAGCCCATTTGTTGATTTGATGCCATTTTCTTCTACAGCAAGCCAGTCCACTGTCTTGTAGTTCTTTCAGATAATTAGCCCACTCTGTGTCTTTTCACTAATGTGCATTTCCTGTTTGAAAGGGTCTGTTGGAAAAATGTTTGTTACAAGGCGGATAAAAAGCCACCAAAAATGAACTTTCTCAACTGCTGTACTGTACCCAACCTTATCTATTTGACACTCGAATCTTTTAAGTCACCGCGATTTCGCAGACTTCGGTAGATTTTAAAATCATGAAGAATCGTGATTTTAAAACATTGATGAAATATTTGAAAGAGCTATAGAGTAACAAAAAACTTGGCCAAAACTGTATCTGAAAGGTGTTCTGAACTACAGTTCTATATACGCAGAAACGTCACTCCCAAATTGTTCATGATTCAACAAGCTTGCACGGTTTGTGTGGGATGGGATTGGACATTGAGCACAACTAGTTACAACTGATGGGAAACAAGCTGCAGCTTGAAGAGGAGTTTGGGCCAAGCAACAGTTTTCAGCTGCGCTTGAAAGCTTGCAAGCAGTTTCAAGCACCTTCACCCGATGTCAGGCTTGCCAGTTAAAGTTCAATTTGTTGGCCACCAGAAATGGAGTAAAATAGTTTGTACTCAAGTTAAACAAAGCACGCTTCATATAGCCCCTAAGAAGGCAAATATCTTGAAAAATCTAGGAAAAAATGACAAATTCTGCAACGGCATAGGAGTTTCTGCTTCTATTTTTAGAACAGGCAAAAAGGACAACAAATATCTTGGCAACCCTGCTATTACCCATTGGTCCTCTGAGCCCTGTGGCTTGAATGCTTGGTTTAGCTTGAGGCAGCTGAAATGGAAACAAGCCCAGCTTGAAAAATTGAAGTGCTTGATAGCTTGGGAAATCCCATCAGTACTAGTTACCTGATTCAAAACTGGAATTTGCAATTTCAGGGAGTCAGTGGCAGAATTGCTTTCTCAACTGGTATGCTCGAACAAGAGCAATGCATAAAGAATCAAGTCGCCTCTACTCTTTTTTACACACTGTGTTTTAGAGTGGCAAAAACAATAAACAAGTCACCTGGCACCCTTGCTGCTGGACTGCTGAAATGAGCTCAAAACAAATCTCCACTGACCTAACTGGAGTGACATTTCTATCTACATAGAACTGTAATCTGGACAAGAGCGGCTTGGCGTCAATCACATCATGGAGGTCTAAGAATCACATGATCAAGCGTTACCACTAAGATAATAAGAACTTGATAAAAGAAGAAAAAAAACTTGAACAACTTGTTTGCAACGGAAAGATGACCATGTGTAGAGACATATTATTTAACTCAATTTTTAGTTATAAAAATTATATTTTTCCAATGCACCACCAATTCCTGAACACCCTGTACTTCCATGCCCCCTGCTTCGAAAAATCCCCTTGAGACCCAATTTTGTGCCCGCAACCCCACTGTTTGCCGAACAAATTTAAATAATATATATTTTTTTAAACCAAAGTGGGCGATTTTTTGACCTCGCATGGCCTTTTCCGAATTATCTGGGATCCATTTGGGTAAGTTCAAATTGCAACTCCACTTTAAACTAGAATGTCCCAAAGTGAGAACCATTTTAAGCAATTCACCCAAGTTTCACCCTTGTTGGCTGGTTAAATCCAAAATTTGAGACGATCAACCATCTTGAATAAAAAATCGACTCATTGGAGCCTTTATGTCAGGGGTCGGCAACCTGTGGGCCGCGGCCCAGATGTGGGCCCAAAGGTGGTCATTCGTTGGCCCAAGGGTGGTCATTCATGGGCCCAGGAGCTATGGAGAATGTTTGAAAAAGTGGGCCAGAGAGCCATCCATAGTACCGTACTCATGGGCGCAAAGCTTTTTGATCGTTAATGTGTGGGCCCTTAAACCTACCATTGTCTACTTGGTGGGCCCCTGACAATACACATCAAATTTCGTGGGTCTTGACCCAAGAGAGGTTGCCGACCCCTGCTTTATGGGCTCTCTGGCTCCATTTTACCATTATCAAGTAAGTCACGGAGTTCTAATAAAATTTTCACCAAACCTCTTTAAAGCAAGGACATCAAATTGACATTGGCCTTACATTTAGCAATGTTATTCCCAGTTCTCGTTTCTCGCTCGTAGTTTTCATCATCATGGGTCTTTCAAAATTCCAAAATTTTGGAATTACCGTAACATTGACCACGAGCTTTGACGTCATAATGAATCTGTCCTGTTCAAAAGTTAGAATGAAATAAATTGCCATCTCCCCATCCAACGGGACTGTCCACGTGCCCAAAGCCCACCTAATGCAGAGAGAGGCCAATGGGCTCTTTGGCTGAACAGTCTGTGTACCTTCTTTTTCCTTTATATAGTGTTCTCAGGGCTCAGTCAGGGCTTCGTGTGCTCTTTCGTTTCATCTCCTTCATGCAGTCTACAATGAAAGCGCCCAGGCCCCTAAAACTGCCTGTCCATTCGAGGAACACAAGACACCCTGCCAGAGAGCGGATGGAACAAGAGGCTACTAAGGGAACAAGGAACGGAGCAACGCAAGGATCCATGGGTTGCTTCCCTGAGGAAGAGAGAGAGAGGAGACTCGCTTACCAGGATCCGCATCCTGTTCAGGAAGCAATAACATCGAAAGCCAATTGGAATGTTCTTAATTGTTGTTGCTGAATAGTGTATTGTAAAAGGAAAACGGAAGGCCCAATTTTTTGTTCCATCCTAGAGTATGAACTGTTTTGGAATCTTCAATACTGTTTTTGAGGTTATTTACAAAGAATCTCCCGTCAGCGATGTTATTGATCCTCAAAATGTCGCGGGCTGACTTGCGGTCGCAAGTTTTGGCTCGTAGTCATGGCCTGACGACGGGAAACTTCTGGGCACGGACTTGCTCGGACTTGGATGGAGCGAGTGAGTGAGTGAGTGAACGCGTTAGTGAGCGCTTTTGGGATCCAAGGAAACCAGAAGGGGAGTTGCGAGAAAGCTACACACTTCTCCATACACGCATGTTCTTCACTCGCAGACCAACTATCGACCGTCCAAAGACTTGATCACGAGAGTGGTGAAGGCAACGAAGCGATTGAACTCTTGAAAGGAAAAGAACACTGCAAGTCAAAGGAAGTGGGCACATGTGACATCAGTCAAACTTTGCGACTTCCATGGATACTGGCATGCAAGTGAGCTGCATACTAAACGAATAGACAAATTGGTGCCCAACTTCTACCGTGAAAAGGTTCAAACCCTTGAGAGGCTGTTCCATCCACTATCAAGGTAAATTAGCAACATTTTTGCTCCTCTTCTTACTACGGAATGTGCCAAGTCTCAATCGCAAGCACTCCTGTCAGACGTGTTTTTACCTCCGAACATTTGAAATCTGGATAAAACTTGACGTCATGCGCTTGAAATATAGGAGTGAAATGAACACATGTCAGAGGGAGGTTAGACGTCAATAGTTCAGGCCCTCCCTCCCTGTTCATGATGACGACACCACCGGCCGTCGGCGAATCTGTTTTGTTAGGTATTCTTACTCTGTAGTACATGGGAGTAGTAATCAAGTCAAGAGCCTGATCTTCTTGCAAAAGGCTCTCTTTCATTCAGTGAAGGCTTACCAGCGCTTCCGGACATTCTTGTGTCCGTCTACCTGACGTCAGGTATTTTCTGGATCCATCTGTGTCGTGCTGATCGTGTGCTTGAGAATAAGTGAGAACTCCAAAATGCAAATCTGCTCCTCCTAAGCACCCGAAATTCAGAGCGAGACGACTAAGCGTTTACTCAAAACTGGCCTTTTGGAGTCGGCTACACCAATATAGTACGAGAGTTAGTGGAAGATAAAGAAGACGCAGTAGTTCTCGTCGGAAGTTGCTGATTATTTGCCGGATAAGCTCGATCATTATTAAGGGAGGGGGCTTTCTTCAAATGAGTCAGTATTTTTATTTTCCTTGACGCTTTCAGCTTTGTGTGCTGGGAATGTCGTCTGGATAGAGGACATCGCAATGGGCAAGGAGCAAGAAACACATTTGACCACCCAGACGTGCTGTTCCCAAAAACTGAACCGGAAAGTGAGTAGTAGTGCTGCTTCCGTTTGGACTAGCTAACCTCAATGTCCAATGCATACACTATGACACCAGCGGAAAGCATCCCATTTGGGCGAACCGCTTCTCCCCAATGTGGATCTGGGTTCAAAAAATCATCCATGGCCTCACCTCTGAAAGAAATCAAGAACACATCAGGAGCTTCAAGCACCGCTGAGTTCGATCTTGAAGAGGATATTCTTATTGGATCTCCAGGTTTGGCTCAGCTTCCTAGTTCGGGCCATAGTCAGACATCAGTCGATTCTCATTCGGTCAATTCGCTTGACAGCATCAATTCTGTCGCAAGTTGTGCGAGTGCTTATGCCCAGAGCAAAAAATTCCGACCCAAAACGCTCTCTATTCCGGGCTTAGGGAAAATTGCTCTCAGTCCCAGGCACCAAAATCTGCCTAGTCACGAATGTATCCCAATTAGTGGCAGTCTTCCTACCAGAAAGTCCAAAGACAAGACCACCACAAGCTGGGTTGGTAACCACAGTAGTATATTGAAAGACTTCCGAGGCAACGCACATTATGGCCCGTCTAGTAACTATGGGGTCTCCAGTTTTCGTGGAAACTTCAAATCAGCGCCATCAACTCCGTTGGGCGGGAGTGGGAGAAACTTGAGTGGAACTTCGGCTTGGACCATCAGCAATGGAGGACAGGAATTTGAGAACCTTTTCCTCTCCGGGTCCATTTCCTCCATTGATGAGGCTCAAGAGGCAGTGAGTAGCCGAAGGTGTAAGAGGGAAGAGAACAACGCTAATGAAGTGGACCTAGGCCAGAGTCATCTCTCTCCTACAAAAGGCTCGAGAACGCGTTCCAAAAGCAGGTTGAGTTTGAACATTAATGACGCTCATCAAGGGCGTGACAACCTCGCTGTGTCACCATCGCTAGCAATAGAGTTGTCAGAGACGAATCCTTCCAAGTCACAAAATCTTATTCCCAAGTTCTTGAGAAACTCTTTCAGCAAGCTCATGAACCGCGACAAGAGGTCATCGGAGGACGATGTAGTCACCAAGCAATTAAATAGGCCCACCTCACCCTCGCAAGAGGAAACGAGTTCGCTTTCCCAAAGTATTCGAAGTTTGTCTGGGAAAAGCTATCCTCTCCTGAGTAATAATAATAACTACAACTACTACAACAATCAGATTTGGGGCGAGAAAGACGAAATCGAAGATGGCGACTTCTCGCCAGAAACTTCAGGCCTCATCGCCGAAAGTCCAACAATGAGTCAGTTCTACGAGGACGCGAAGGTGATGGCCCTCCCGGTCATTCCATTTGCATTTCCCACTTCAGTTCTAGCGGAACGGATGAAGACCAGGAATAGAGAAGCGTTGCTCAAGAAGAAAGGTCAGACTGTTCGTGAGAAGACTCCGTCTGGGGATTCTAATAAGACCCTTAAATCTTCCCCGAAGGAAATTCGTGCCTCCACAGCATCATCTCGTCGGAGTAATTCCATCGTCTGTTGTGACGATGACTTTGGTCCAAAGACTCTGGATAGTCTGGTCTCCATTGCTAAAATGGAGTTGTATTCGGAGGCGATGCAAGGTCGCAACAACATGGATGAAGTCATAGCTACAAGTATAGGAATCAAATCTCCTCCCATGAGACAGCGACTCCCTCGAGCAGACAGCTTCACGGATGAAGAGGACTTCATGGTTCACAAGCCACCCACTAATGTCTCACGGACATTTGAGGATGATGGCTACCTCGAAATGTGTCCCAAGCAACAACAGTATGATCGTATTCTTTTTCAAGAACCCCATCAGCCATTCCAAAACCAATTCCGTCAGACTCCTCCATCCGTCTCACGAGCTTTTCTTCGTCGAGACTCCATGGAGGAGCACTTTCCCATGGACATGTCTCAATTATAACTGAACTAGATTTGAAGTATTGGAAACAGAAAAAAAAAAATTTGGTGACTCGCTATCCAGTCCTACCCTAGCTTCCATTCCAAATCGACTAGGCATAAAATTCCAGCAATGACACCCAAGGACAATAATTGTAAGGATCGGGAATGTTGGTCATACTTTTGTAACTAGTAGTGCCTCACCACTGACAACAATTGACAAAGCCCTCCTTTTCCTTTCTCGACCCTCTCTTCTCTTCCCTGGATTGTGATAAAAAACTTCATTCATGATTATTCCTTGTAATTAGGATATTCTATCCCCACTGTGCCCTTATCTACATAGACAGACAAGCCCCTAGTTATGACGTTTATTTTGAAGCGTGCAATTCAGTTGAATAACAATGTTAAGAGTGATCAAGATATTGAAGAAGAGCAAAAAGGGCACGTTGAAACCCATTTTCTTCTCTTTATAAATTATTTTTGCCGTTGTGATCAAATCGCAAATAAACTCCACTATTTTGTTCATCCCTCCACTGCAATGAACAGTGCACAATTCATTTGTTTTCAGCGATAACCTCTTTCGTATTCCCGCGCTTTTTCCGTGACGTCACCTAAACAAAAGCCCTGAACTAAACAAAACTAAAAGGCGCTTACAAATCAAACAAACAGAGTGGAACCAGAATGAAAGTGGATAGCAAAAGCCCCATAGGCATTTGGTGAGAAAGGTGACAAGGAGATATGGGACCATTAATCTCCCTTCCTTGTTATTAATGTCATCATGAAGTGCATCATTCCCAGCCCAAACGTAAAGGGTGAGTTTAATCAGAGATTGACCCACTCAAAAAATTCGCTTGGAAAAGGATGGTTTTCAAAGAAGTGGGAACAAAAATTGTGGGATTGGATTAGAATGATTATTGATATTGCAGGAATATAGTCAGAAAGAGGATTAGTATTCTTGTATGGGCTAATGCCTTCTTCCAAGGATTGACACGTGATCATCTTTTTTGAAGTTTTGCCTCAAGGGAGACTGAATACAGGCTTTTAAAGATTGGTAGTTGGTTGGAGCTTGCCTTAGGATAATTGAAAATCCTAACCTTACTTTATCAAGTCATTTGTCTGGATTACGTTAATCTTCAGCTACATGTGACACTGCACCAGATTAGAAAGCCTGAGGTTCAAGGTTGAGCCATAGACATCTAAATGTGGTTTGGAGGGGAACCGTCCCATTAAACGTTTTTTTTTTAAAGTTTAGAATTATAAAAGCCTCATTTGACCTTCAAAGGCTTGAAAATGGGTTCCACTAAAGGGAAAATAGCCTTGCTAAATCCTCGAGGATATGAAAAGAGATCCTGAAAAGGGGCACAACTTTGTCGATTTGTTTCCCTTGATGATTAGAGGTTAGGAGGAGTTTTAGGTTGGACGCAATTTGGCTTTCTTTCCTCTAGGCTTTTGATGTTGCTCACATTCCAAAGATCATAATATAGTACCTTAACCACGTAAACCAAGTTGTCGTGTACAAATAAAAAGAAGGTAAGGTTGACGACCAAGTGGGCTTGAGTTGTCTGTGGAAGAGCAACCGGGATCCTCATGGGATTAATATTGACAAGAAGATGAGTCATTTTAGGAACCCCCTTTGCTGAGAATGGAAGTTAAAGCTCAACGAGCTTATTTTGAAAGTCAACAGACACATGACTCTAGGATCTAAGTATTCCATCAAAGTTTGGGAAAAGTTAAAATTTCATGTTTAATGAGATTTCTTTCAAATTGAGAAAGCAACAAGAATGGTAACATGCGCAACCTTCCTAAGTATCTTTTACGCATGCGAGAACAATTTTACTTCATTGATTTTTTTAACAAAATGATACAAACATATGTAGAGTTACAATTAATTTTGTTACCCTTTGGAAATGTTTCAAGGTCTAATTCAAAAATACGAAATGATTTTCGGAATATGATTTCACTATGATTGAAGCAATAACCGATTTATCGATTGAATGTATTAGCTGTCACGACTTGCGTTCCAAGAACCAGAGATATTACGTTCTCCCGGTTTGATCACTTCTTTGAAACCTTCACTGTCACAACCAACTCCTAAAGGAGCGACTTTTTGCCAGACCCATATCAATTACTTTTGAATAATAATAAATAACAATTATTTTAAATATAGAGGTAATAAATTACAATTATTTTAAGTACAAAGGTAATAAATTATAATTATCCTAAAATAATAATTTTAATATTCAAATGTGATTAATTATAATTACTGAATTTTAAGTGCTGTTACGTAATTGTACATAGAATTACATCGCAGGTGTGCTTACTGCGAGGATTTATAAAGCTTGTCAGACTGACCTCCAAATTTTGGAAGAAATTTACTAGCAAATATTGTAAGTTTTAGTGTTCATACTGTGCACCTTGCATATTTTGTTGGATAAACGAATTTTGCACTGAAGATGGCGTATTTTCTTTGGATTGTAGCGTTTTCCCCATAGTTTTATTCCCGTAGGTTGGTTAGCTTAGAAAGAAGAAAGTAATCAAGACACAAGTACAAGCCTCGCTCGATCGTACTGGATTGATAAGTTCGAGTGCTAGCATAAATAGATCGGATATTTGATCGTAATGATTCATACCTACCCTCTAAATAGATCATCTTGAAAATAACGGAAAGGGCATTGTCAAGCGCTATTCTGTATGATATAATAGTGTCGACATAAGTGCAACAAAAACGCTA
The DNA here is from genome assembly GCA_010645155.1 of Tigriopus japonicus. Lineage (NCBI taxonomy): Eukaryota > Metazoa > Arthropoda > Copepoda > Harpacticoida > Harpacticidae > Tigriopus > Tigriopus japonicus. Next base: position 10,772,447 of record CM021323.1, read on the forward strand.
TTTGTAGATTTAGGTTGGCTAATATTGAAGATTTAGTATAACTTACTTTCACAATAAATCTTCAATATTGGCAAAAAAACATTTGACCCAACGCAATGCATGAGATTGTCGTTTACACGAGAGTGAAAGTTTTTGGTTCATAGCACATGTACAAAATATATCATAGAAGAAGTCTTAAAGTCATCTTGGAAGTCCGCAATCGCGGGCCTCAGAGTTTACTAAATTTGGATATCAGTTATCAATTTCGGTGAAGGCTTGGAACCCTTAGTGAGTTCTTCGTTTATGTTTCATTTTTTTGCTAGAAAAATAGTGCATGAAATAGATTCTGCTCTTGTTGCCCATAGAAGCCATTTCAAATTTTTAGATTTCATCTAGAGTTTAAGTTAATTAAGATATTTCTCAAGAGTCCCTGTCAAAGCAGTGTTGCCCTTTGGTTGTGTTGGACAAAAATCAAACTTGAAAATTACCATTACATTAGCATGGGACCGTTTTTCTTTGCAATATATTTTTAGGCCTGGAAATTTTATGCAAAGCACTTTTATTGGCAATTTTGGGCCTTAATTTATGCTGATTTGATCACTGATCACGAAGGCTGCATATTTTAGGCAAATTCCTAAAACCTAGGTTTTGCCTAAAACCCCAATATTTGGTAAATTTTGCCTATTTTGCCCTTTTTTTTGTTCAAAATTGTGCCTAAAATGATTTTTTTTCTCTTTTTTTTGCATTTCTTCTTTTACTGGATACTCCTACTGGCCGTGTTAAACAGGTTTAGAAATTGAAAACAAAAACTGGCTGGTATTCAGTAATCGAAGGCGGGGTTTCACTGAGGAAAATTTGCAACAAACTGTCAATTCATTCCATGCTATGATTGATGAATAATCAATCGAAAGTCAAAAAAGCGATCACATCACACCCAGGTTCTAGTTTTTGCAGTGCCTAAAAAATGGCTAAAATGCCATTTTTGCCTCCCTAAAATGTGCTTAATTTGCCAAAAGTTAGTGCCTGAAATATTCAGCACTATGATCACTAATACAAACTTCTGAATATGTGGTGGCTTTACTAACAAAGCCCAACTCAACTAAATGAATATAAGGGTCGGAAGTTCACACACCTTAATAGCTGACGGATGAAAACAAGGGAGATTTTTTACGAAATGAAGTCTTTTTTTCAAAATAAGTGTTCGAAAAATGGAATTGACAAAGACGATGGTTTTGGAACTGAATATTGAACGGGATTAATATGTGAATATTTTTGCGATCGGTTACAAATCTCTCATCTGAAGCCTTTTCACATCCACAAGCAGAAAATTGTCAAAATTACGTTAATATGGTGCTCAAGAGACAAAAGATTGCAATTTTTAGCCCCATTAAGGGCGGGGCCAAGGGCGGATATAAGTCACTCCGAAGTCATTATTGAGATGTCAAACTCAGGGTGGTGTGATGTTTTGCGGAGCCGAACGAAAACTGGACTCGCAAACACGGTCGTACAACGGCAGGCCGCATGTTGTCGCACCTAATTCAAAAGCGAGAGCACACCATTTCTCTGACTACCAGTATTGCAAAGGTCTTTGAGAAGATCATGAAGTCCAAGCTTGTTGAGTATTTGGAAGCCCATGTTATCATTCCCCCAGGGCAGCATGAGTTTCGAGCCCATTTTAGTATAGTCACCCAATTGGTTGACCGTATCGAGCAGATCATTGAGGGGCTTGAAAGTCACGAGTCAGTTGATGTATTCTATCTTGACTTTGCCAAGGCCTTTGATAAGGTAGATCATGGTCTTTTGCTCGATCAACTCAAAGAGTTTGGGATCCAGGGTAAGGTCCTGAATTGGATTGGTAGTTTCATGAGTGATAGGAAGCCAATAGTCTAGGTTGAAGGATCATTTAGTGCCATGTATGATGTCAAGTCAGGTGTTCCACAAGGTTCAATTTTAGGTCCGCTCTTGTTTATTCTCTTTATTGCTCCTCTCCAGAAGTTTAGAACAAAAGCCAGTATTTCTTCATGTGCTGATGACACAAAATTAGTTTGTGGAAGGAACGGTCAGGACTCAAAATATTAATGTGAGGACTTGGAGAAAGTCTACTCATGGGTTGGTCAGAGTAACATGGCATTGAACGGGGTGAAATTCCGCACAATGACGTATGGGGCGTCAAAATTAGATGTTCCGTTCAAAGACAATGGAGGTTGTGATATTGAGCAGGTATTGGCCATGAGTAATTTAGGAGTTGTCATCCAAGATGATGGAAAGTTTGATAAGCATATTCAATTGAAAGTGGGGAAGGCATTTCAAACATTTGGGTGGATCTATCGCACTTTCAAGTCCAGAGATAGTATTACGATGCTAACTCTGTACAAGTCGATTGTTCAGCCTCATCTTGAATATGCCTCACCCATTTGGGCTCCAATGAGTTCAGCAGGTTTGCAAAAGGTCGAGCAGGTCCAAAGATGTTTTACTAGGAACATCACAGGAATGAGAGAGCTCTCGTATTGGGAGAGGCTCCAGAAGTTAGGGTTGTACAGTACTCAGAGAAGGTATGAAAGGTATCTGATACTGTATGTTTCAAGAGCATTCATGGGCTCTGTCCTAACCCAGGATTTGAGATCAGTTGTAGCGATCGTAGAGGTTTTACGTGCGCTCTGAGAGCACCTCCAAATCCTAAGGAATCAATGCTAGTTCGAACAATGAAGTGCTCCTCTCTTCTTTATCGGGCTCCTTAATTGTTCAATTTGTTACCAATTAGTATTCGTCGGGAATATGTAGGAGCTGATCCTCTAAAGTAATTATATAAAACTATATTATTCATTAACTGTCTTTACAGGGAATCCCATTCCTTGATTCCTTGTAGCGGTATTAAAAAATCCGCCCCCCCCCCCAAAAAAAAGGCTTGAATCGAAAACCGAGACACTAAAACCCAAAATAAATCATTCTATGCCCCACTGAAACATTATTTTATTTGCATTCTGGTCCTTTTTTATTTCCATATTAAGAAAAATTTAAGGCATTTTTTATTTGCATGAAATTCCCGGGGGCATAATCATTATGAACTGTGGTTGCCAAGATAAAAAAAATGAACCTCAGGTTCAATTTATAAACCAAAATTGCCACAACACGTGTTGGTTGAATTAAAAAGGCAAACTAAGCAGTTTTTGAAGAGAGAAATTGTGGCGTCACTAATGATGAAAAAGGGCGCTAAGGACGCTAAAAAATCAAGAACGATTTTATTTAGTTCCAACATGAAGCAAGAACGATCACCGAAATAAAGATCACTCACTCTTGTGTTGACACTTACATAACATCAATCAGAGATTGGTTTGCCCAGTAGTTTTGATTGAGCCATTTTTAACCAAACGAATGTTTTTCTCGAACAACAAGGCATGGTATAAAAAGATACACATTTCTCTGCACACGGAGATATAGAAAGCAAGCCCTTTTTGTTTTTGTTTTTCTCAGTTCTCGACCAAACAGTAAACATTTATTCTTGAGGGGAAAAAGAGAATAATCCTCGCTTAATTTAATTTTAACCTTCCTCGCTTGATTTATATATGCTAACAAGCAAAAAAAGAAGCAAAACAAGACGAAGCAGCATCCGCACTACATATGAGTATCAGTTTCTGTTTGGCATCATGTCGAAAATGGATCAACACGGTTTTCATTTTGTCTTAAAACATTATTTTTTACAAAGCAAAATGGCGAAGGAAGCAAAAGAAAAGTCTAATAAATGTAATGAGATAAATGCTCCCTCAGATCATACCATTAAAAATTAGGTTTGCCACTTTTGTGGTCTCCAAAACTTCACACCGATCAAAGGCGTTGTCGAAGGCCCACGGAAACAACTACTTATGAAAATTAAAAAAAAGTGCAGTATAGTCTTAATGTTAGCTACCACCTCACGCACCTCCACTTTCCGGTCAGCCAGCCCCATTTCATGAACTTTTTAACGTTTTCATCCGTAAAATCATCAGATTCATTTTCAACATGATGCCAAACAGGTCAACATCAATGAGCTGTCAAAACAAAATGAAGGGCAATAATCCATTTAAATTTGAAATGAATGCCTAAATATGAATGAACTACAAGGTACTAAAAGCATATTTTGCAGTAGCATTGCATTTTGTCGGTCAAGGAGGTTACTTTTCACCCCACCTAGTATTCCTTCAATTCCATTCCATTCCTTATTCCTTACCTCATTCCTTACCTTAGAAATAAATCTGGAATTAATCAATTGTTAAATCCGTTGGCAATCGCAAAATTATTGTGACTAACAAAATTATTGATATTAGAGGTCTCCAGTCAAACACATCCTCGAGGAAAACATGATCTGAAAGAGAATGTATTCCATTGAAAAGCTAATGAATGGCCTTGCTGTGCAACAGTTTGAGCCAGTGTAGAAAAGATACTGTAACCAAACTTACTCGTCGAGATAAGGAGGTCGGTTGAATTGAGAAACGGAAGAAGATGATGTCAAGAATGAATGAATGAAGGCAACTCAAAAGGAATGAGGATTAATTTGCACTAAAGAACGCTGTTTGTGCACTTTGATAAGGTCACATTGGACGCAACTTCATACTAAATGCAGACATGTTTTTGCCTGAAATGGAGATGCTAGGGCTTTTTATTGCTTGTCTATTTCGAGGTCATTTCTAACTGATCTGATGTGAAAGCTCCATCAATCAGGCTGTCAATCAATTTAACTTTGTCTCTTTTGGAAAGAAATGGAAAGTTGGGATGAAGCTCTGGAATATTGACCAACGAATTGTTTGCTTTAACATTGTTTTTTTTCAATTTTACTTTGATGGCTCAAGAAATTGTTGTGATCATACGTTTTCCTCAATCACTTTTATGCCCCAAATTGGGATGTCTTTGACCTAAAAAGTATGTTTTTAAAACGAAAGCCATTTTATCACGAAATAACTCTAATGCTTATTTTGTCTCATTTTCAAATCATTTACCAAAAAGTTGGTGCCTCTGGGGAGCAAAATTACGAAAGGTAATTTTTAATTATGTTTGTAAAAATTTTTT